>CAMZMU010000069.1:41068298-41484862 GCA_947311845.1 Poa pratensis
GCGAGGGACGGAACGAAGCTCCCTTTTCGCCTCTCCTAAATAGTAACACGGGGAGGGGAAAGTGAGCGCTTTGACTGCCTTTATCAAACTTTTTTTTGAAGGTTAGTAAGGATGATTTGATGGTCATATTTGTGCTGTTGCAAGCCAGAGAATTGCCTTTGTTCAAGCCTAACTTCGGCGCTGTAACCTTGCTATCTAAGAAAGAAAATGTGGTTGAGATTCAATTATATCATTATATTTATCTTTCAAATGTAACCTTCAAAATATTCACATAAGCGGGTATAAATAGGGGCGGAGCTCCCACTAGGGCAAGATTGGACAATCACCCTATCTTAAATCTTGGTTAACAAATTGATATGCATTTTTTTACACAATTTAAGTGGTCATACGTTAAAAGGACTCTATTAGAGAAAGTTATTCTTATTTTATTGAAAATCACGCAGAATCAATTCCGAACCGATAACATGGACTTGGTATATAGTCTAGCCAAAAAAACTATTTCTCTTTGCAATAACTAATTCTTAATCTAACATAAACCGAGTATAAACAATGTCCTCAATGGGTATTTTAAGGAAGACATGAGAGTATTTTGTCCAGCTTGTGGGGTATTTAAGGTAGACATGACGGTATTTTGTCCAGCCTGTGGGGGTGGCCAAAACCAACTCTAGCTATGCGATGGGTTATATTTTATGGTTCTATATATTTTGGCTTTATATATTTTGTTGATCTAAAATTATAATTGTAGTTCTATAATGTCTTTGGTTAATGATGTGGGGACATATTTCTCAATTGGAAAAATGATAGTTGAAAGGTCCTCTTTGAAGATGTCAATTATTACATCATAATACTAAGTAGAGTCAATGCCTTCTATACCATTGACGAGCGCTGCAATGGCTCATTTGCCATCAAACAAAGCTCCAGTGCTCATATACCAAACACAAACAAATTTTATTGGTTATGTACCATTGGTTGTTAGTAAAGCCTTATCCCAGTTTGGTAAGAGGCCAAAATGACTGCTTTGCCCTCAATAGAAAATGAGCAACAATTGTAACATGTGTAGAAAAAAATGGCAACACCTTGCCTCTATTTTCAGCATTTCAGAAAATCCGAAACATAAGAGCAATAATTGTAACATGTGTGGAGACTAGACTAAAGAGTACATGAATTTTTTCGTCTTCTTTTCTGTATTCTAAACTGAGGGTAACATTGGAATTTTTGGATAGATTGGTAGGAAAATGAGGACACGCTAAAGGTTGACTAACAGTAATGGCAAATAAGCACTATAAATTGTTTGTCTTTGGTATATATGAACCGAACCTTTGTTGGGTGGCAAATGAGCCATTGTGGAGGTTGTCAATGGTATAAAAGCAATTATCTCTACTACGTATGAATGAAAAAGTATCACAATGTAAAAAATCAAGAAAATGGGAAAGTCGTTGTTGATTATTTCTAGTGTGGACACCTTCTATGTTGTCATAGACTTTATTACCACGATGGAGAGTGCGCAATCACAACTGAAGTCGTGACATCATTTGATTTCTGGATTTGACACTCTTTTTTCAGTATGACAGAGTCAGAATATATCAATGTGGTTCAACGTTCTCCAGTCTTCTTAAGACTTGCGCAAGGCAATGCTCTAAAATGTAACTACAAGATCAATGGCGACGAATACAACAAGACGTACTACCTAACCGATGGTATATATCCTGAGTGATCTACACTTGTAAGGACAATTTCGAACCTCCAAGGAAACAAAAGAGTTTGCTTTGCAAAATAACAAGAGTGGTAAGAAGGACGTGAACAGAGCATTTGATATGATTTAACCTTGACGGGCAATTGTTAGGCACCCTGCTAAAACATATGACGTCGACACAATGTGAAAGGTCATAGCTGCTCTTGTAATCATGTACACTATGATTATTAAGGATGGGCGTGGAGATGGTATTTATGATCTAGCGGGGTAAGACTTTCATGACCCTACGACTGAGGCTGACACTAGTAGAAAACAGGGTTTCCATTCGGCCCATTTGTCCCGCCCATAATTAGAACCGGGACTAATGGGGTCATTAGTCCCGGTTCGAACGGCCAGGGCACCGGAGAGCACCAGTCCCGGTTCGTAGGGGACCTTTAGTCCTGGTTCGTGTTACGAACCGGTACTAAAGGGTTGCGACAGCGGCCGCAGAGGTGGGGCCAGCGCGTGCAACCTTTAGTCCCGGTTCTTATCACGAACCGATACTAAAGATGGACCTTTTGTACCGGTTCATGACATGAACCGGGACTAAAGTGTTCCCTGTATATCATCTCTTCCACCCAAGCCAGCTCTCCATTTTTTAGCTCGAGTTCATCCCCATTTTCTCCTCTCTTTCCTCTCCCGAGTTCGAGTTTATCCCCATTTTTTCCACCATTTGTCAAAATTGACGGCACCGCCTCTATTCAAGGGTTCGCAACTTCATCCTTTCTTCCGCGTTGCTACTTTAGCTCATTTCATTGCTAGCTAGGTTTGATGAAATGTCTAAGTTAGGGAGTTCATTTTTTATATGCATTTTGAGCTCAAATTAATTTATGATTTGTGGGTTTTAGTGTCGTCCCGTCCCCGTTCTCACCGCCGTCGATAGCCCGCGCCGTCCCGTCACCGGCACCACCTCGGTGAGCCTCTTGTTTTTATCTTTTATTTTAAAAAAATTACTTGTATGATTTAAATCCATAGTTATTACATGTATAACTTTCTTATTTTTTTATATGTATAGTGCCATGGTTTTGATATCCGTCCCCATCGGCCCTCGTCCGGTCTATGATTCGGATGTGGTATATTTTTATAACTATTTGTTTCATTTCGTGTTTAATTACGACAATTATGCCTACCAACTTGACATAGATTTTTTTACCTAGGAGGTAGTTGAACCGGAAATTCCAACCAACCCTCTTGTCGATATGCTAAATTTATTTAAAAAGAAAACAATGATTTGAAAGCAACATTGAAAAGAAGTGAAGATCTTCGTCTACAATGCCTAGAAGAAAAGATGAAATTGGAGTTCGATCTTGCCGACGTCGTCGGTAATCACAAGATCAAGATAGATGCAATGCGCTTGAAGATTAGAAATATTAGAAAATATGCCATTCATAAAGAGGCTTGGTATCATTATGCTGTTGGTTCAATAATTACCTTAGTTGCGATTTTGATCACATTTGTTGTTGGATTTAAATTCTTTAGATTGTTGTATGTTAGTTTCAATGTATGTTTTATGTGAACTATGTATTACATTTGGTCAGTACTCTACTTTGGTTTTAATGTGATGAACTTGTATTAATTAATTTGGTCACTATTATATATTCATGATGTAGTGTAATGGTTTTTGATATATTTATATAATGCAGATGAGCCGGCAATGGATGTACGGTGACCGACGCTGTCCTGATTTTATTAATGGCATGCATAATTTTCTCCGTGTTGCTGCGACAAACAAGCGGTCGAATGGTTTTATTTCTTGTCCATGTAGTGTCTGTAAGAATACACAGGATTACTCTACCTCAAAAACCATTCACGTCCACCTATTGCAGGCCGGTTTCATGTCCGCCTATAATTGTTGGACTATGCACAGAGAAAGAGGGGTTATAATGGAAGACAATGAAGAAGAAGAGGATAATGACAACTATCCTATGTTCACTGAACACGATGGTACTACAATGGGGGAAGACGAAGCTGAAGAAGATCCCATTATTGATGAGCCCGATGATGATCTTCGTCAGGCCATTCTTGATGCACAGATAAACTGCGGAAGTGAAAAAGAGAGTTTGAAGTTGGAGAGCATGTTAGAGGATCACAAAAATTGTTGCACCCAAATTGCGAAGATGGCCATTAAAAGTTGGGTACCACACTGGAATTGCTGCAATGGAAGGCAGAGAATGGTCTATCTGACAAGGGATTTGAAAATTTATTGAAAATAATAAAGAAGATGCTTTCAAGGGATAACGTATTGCCCCCCAGTACGTACGAAGCAAAGAAGGTTGTCTGCCCTCTAGGATTAGAGGTGCAGAAGATACATGCATGTATCAATGACTGCATCCTCTACCGCGGTGAGGAGTACGAGAATTTGAATGCATGCCCGGTATGCGGTGCATTGCGGTATAAGATGAGGCGAGATGACCCTTGTGATGTTGAGGGCGAGCCACGCCCCAGGAAGAGGGTTCCTGCCAAGGTGATGTGGTATGCTCCTATAATATCACGGTTGTAACGTTTGTTCCAAAACAAAGAGCATGTCAAGTTGTTGCGATGACACAAAGAAGACCGTAAGAAAGACGTGATGCTGAGACACCCCGCTGATGGGTCGCAGTGGAGAAAAATCGACACAGACTTCTCGACCTTTGCAGGTGACGCAAGGAACTTAAGATTTGGTCTAAATACAGATGGCTTTAATCCTTTTGGGGAGCAGAGCTCCAGTCATAGCATCTGGCCTGTGACTCTATGTATCTATAACCTTCCTCCTTGGTTGTGCATGAAACGAAAGTTTATTATGATGCCAGTGCTCATCCAAGGCCCGAAGCAACCCGGCAACGACATTGATGTGTACCTGAGGCCATTGGTTGAAGAACTTTTACAGTTGTGGCGTGAAGAAGGTGTACGTGTGTGGGATGAGCACAAACAGGAGGAATTTGACCTACGAGCGTTGTTGTTTGTAACCATCAATGATTGGTCTGCTTTTAGTAACATTTCAGGACAGTCAAACAAGGGATACAATGCATGCACACACTGTTTAGGTGAGACTGAAAGTATATATTTGGGTAACAAGAATGTGTACCTGGGGCATCGTCGATTTCTTCCAAACAAGCATCCTGTAAGAAAGAAAGGCAAACATTTCAAATGTGAGACAGATCACCGGACGAAGCCTACCTGCCCTACTGTGTTGATATATATGACATGGTCAAGGATTTAAAAGTAATCATTGGAAAGGGTCCTGGCGGACAATCTGTTCCGAATGATGCTGACGGACACGTGCCCATGTGGAAGAAGAAATCTATATTTTGGGAGCTACCCTATTGGAAAATCCTAGAGGTTCGCTCTGCAATCTACGTGATGCACGTGACGAAAAATCTTTGCGTGAACCTGCTAAGCTTCTTGGGCGTGTATGGAAAACGAAAGATACACCGGAATCACGGCAGGACCACCAACGTATGCACGAACGAGACGGCCTGCATCCAGAGAAGTATCAAGGTCCTGCCAGCTACGCTCTTACCAGAGCAGAGAAGGAAATCTTTTTTGATGTCCTGAGCAGTATCAGGGTCCCGTCTGGCTTCTCGTCGAATATAAAGGGAATAATAAACATGACAGAGAAAAAGTTCCAAAACCTAAAGTCTCATGACACAATTACTTCCGGTTGCATTGAGGGGGCTTCTACCAGAAAATGTTCGAGTACCCATTGTGAAGCTATGTGCATTCCTCAATGCAATTTCTCAGAAGGTGATCGATCTAGAAACTCTACCAAGTTTACAGAAGGATGTGGTCCAATGTCTTGTCAGTTTCGAGTTGGCGTTCCCACCATCCTTCTTCAATATTATGACGCACCTCATAGTTCACCTAGTCGAAGAGATTTCCATTCTCGGTCCTATATTTCTACACAACATGTTCCCCTTTGAGAGGTTCATGGGAGTCTTAAAGAAATACGTTCATAACCGTGCTAGGCCAGAAGGAAGCATCTCCAAGGGCTATGGAACAGAGGAGGTCATTGAGTTTTGTGTTGACTTTATTCCTGACCTTAATCCGATCGGTGTTCCTCAATCACGCCATGAGGGGAGACTACGTGGAAAAGGCACGCTAGGAAAGAAAGCAATAATATGTAGGGACGGGCATTCTTTCACTCAAGCACACTATACAGTTCTACATAATTCCAGCTTGGTGGCTTCGTATATCAAGGAACACATGAATATTTTACGCTTCAAATACCCGGAGCAGCCTGAAGATTAGATTCAAGGAGAACACGTGGAGACTTTCGACGGTTGGTTGCAAACACATTTCATTAATGACACCACTGTTGGAGAACATCTATACTTGTTGACCAAGACACCATCTTCGACTATATTGACTTTTCAAGTGTACGAGATAAATAGGAATACATTTTAAACGGCCGTCCAAGATAAAAAGAGCACCAACCAAAACAGTGGTGTCCGCTTTGATGCAACAAACAACTATGGGTAAAAGAACACATATTATGGTTACGTAGAGGATATATGTGAACTTGACTATGGATCTGATTTTAAGATCCCTTTGTTTCGGTGCAAATGGTTCAACCTGACAAGCGGGGTAAAGATAAGCAAGCGAATACATCGTACGATGAGCCAAAGCGCCACATAGTTCTTTCAGGGAAAAGAAATATCGTGGGAGTGGAGGACAAGACAAACATGTCAGAAAATTACAATAAGTTTGATGAAATTCCGCCCTTCGCAGTGAACACTGACCCAAGCATCGTGTTAAATGATGAAGATTGTCCATGGTTATGGCGCAATCAGAAAAAAGGGACACACACGAAGAAAAAGTTTATACCACAACACTAGAAAGGGATGTTGTTGGTGATGTGTAATAATGTATTAAACCTTTTATATAACTGTGTTCTAAAAACTCAGAAGAAAACTCTAAACACTGATTTTTGGTTCTAAAAACTCCAACGGCTCACAAGCACTCAAAAAAGTTGGAACAAAACACACAGTTTCCCCTGCATACAGCCCGACGGTGGCTCGTGAGTGCCCGCATATCAAATGCACCGTCGGATGTATGCAGGGAATCCGAATGATTTGTATTCGGTCGATGAACTGCACGATTTGTAGATAGAACAAAACAAACGGTTTCCCCTGCATACAGCCTGACGGTGGCTCCTGAGTATCAAATGCACCATCGAATGCATGCAGGGAATCCGAATGCTTTATATACCAAATGAACTATAATGAGTACACACTGAGTGCCAAACATGTCCGAGAGGTGAGCTATATATAGGGTCGTGATAGTGCTGATCCAACAGCTTACAAGCCCTCAAAAGAAACACACCCCTGATCCAACGGCTCACAAGCGGTTGAAAGAAACACACGATCCGTGTGCTTCTTCCTGATTGGGCATACTACATGCCGCTAGGGGTAAATTTTATGTAACTGTATTAAAACAATAAGAATCACTCAAAATATTGGATGTTTTCTAAAATTAAATCAAATATACATATGAATTTTACAAATAAATCAAATATACATATGAATTTTTACAAATATAGACAATTAAATTAAATAGATATAAAAGAAAAAGGAACTAGAGCAAAAAAAAGCATAAACCAAATAGATATAAAGAAAAACAGAAAACAGAAGAAACAAAACAAATATAGACATGTAAACCAAATAGATATAAAGCAAAACAGAAAACAAAAGAAACAAAACAAATATAGACATGTAAACCAAATAGATATAAATGAAATGAATATATATAAAGGAAATCAAAAGATATAATTTTTACAAAATTTTAGAAATTAATTTGACTTGATTTGGACAATTAAATCAATAGATATAAAAGAAATCAGAAAAAAGAAAAAGGAACGAGAACAAAAAATATATTACAAAAGCACCTTTGCCAACCGGGACTAAAGGTTGGATTTGCGCGCGCTATTTCCAGCGGCGGTCCAAAACCCTTTAGTACCGGTTGGTGGCTGCAACCAGGACTAAAGGCCAACCCTTTAGTACCGGTTGGTGGCTGCAACTGGGACTAAAGGCCAGACCTTTAGTCCCGATTGCAGCCACCAACCGGTACTAAAGGTCCTTTAGTACCGGTTCGTGGCTGGAACCGGTACTAAAGGCCTGGGGTATATAAGCGCCGGTCGTTCCCCTTTCTTCTCCAGATCGATCAGTTCCCCGACGCCGAACAACGAAGCGACGCCGCCAGGCTGCCGGAACGCCGTGTCTTCCCCGACACCGACGCCAGCTGCTCCGGGCGCTGGTGCCGCTCCGCCGCTACAGCCGTCCACGCGCCATTCCGCCACGCCGCGCCGTGTCGCCTCCGTGCCCGAGGCCCGTCCTCGCGCCGTTTCGCGCCACGCCGCGCGCCGTGTCGCCGGCCTCCACGCCGTCGTCGGCTCCGCTCCCCTCCCACGGGCCGCCGTCACCTCCCCTCCCACGAGCCGTAAGCCTCCACGCCGCTGTCGCCGACCATGGTACGGTTCCTCCTCCCTCTCCTCCTCAAATTTTTAGGCAAATTTTGTAGAATTTTAGGTTAGTGTAATTTAGGCTAGGTGAAAATTTAGGTTAGTGAAATTTTAGGTTAGTGTAATTTTAGGTTAGAAAAATTTAGGCTAGTTTTGTAATTTTGTAGAATTAATTTAGGTTAGTTTCGTAATTTAGTATACATTGTGTGTTAGAAATTTTGTAGAATTCATAGTAGAATTTGTTCTAGCAAAATTTGTAATAGCAATTTAAGAATTTGTTCTAGCAAAATTTGTAATTGTAGAGATAGCAAAATTTAGATAGCAAAATAGCAATTTGTAGCAATTTTAGATAGCAAAATATAGCAAAAATATAGATAGCCCAATTTATTAGTATATGAAGATAAATATTGTTGATGAATATTGTGTCCAATTGTTTGTAGTTAAGCTATGGATCTGAATGACCGTGAAGGTGAAGAACAGGTCCTTCATATGATATATGATTCTGCACGAGGTGGAGAAGATGCCGGTGGAGAAGATGATGATTTCAGCTCACAATTTCTGAACGACTCCGGTGAGGGAGCTGAGCTAGAAGATATTTGCAGAGCCGAGGAAGTGCCCTTAACAAACTCCGGCGAGGTATATATATTAAGCCTCTATTGATCACTCACTAGATGCATTAATTGATTTGTATTGCAGTTATTCACAAATCATATTTCTTTTAGCTCTCCGGATCGAGCAAATCATCAGCTGCTAACAGGACAAAACGAGGCCCGACCAGAAGGTTGGCTGATGGTGCAAGGATATCGATCGACAAAGTTGGTGATGATGGCAAACCGCTGGAACCCACAGAGAGCCACCGTAAATTTATAAATCAATGCAGAGTTCTTGTTAGGGACTTGGTCCCGATCATCCTTGAAGAATGGCACAAGCCGAAGGACGACAACAAGGCAGCTAGTTATGTCGACGACAAAAGAAAAGATTTGCTTTGGGAGACGCTCTTGACACATGTCAACCTACTGACACGTCTCAAACATATCTACAATTTCTGATGTTCCATGTTGATATTATACCAATTGTTACATGATTTACATACACTTCATAACATTTTTATGCATTTTCTGGGACTAACCTATTAACAAGATGCCACAGTGTCAGTTCCTGTTTTCTGCTGTTTTTGTATTCCAGAAAAGCTAGTCTGGAAATATTCTCGGAATTGGACGAAACTTGGACAGGACCTCCTATTTTTTCAACACGTACACGGAGTCCAAAGGAGAGGCGGAGGGGGCCGCGAGCCAGCCACACCATGGGGCGGCGCGGCCCCACCCTCTGCCACGCCGTGGGGTGGTGTGGGCCCCACGGGCATCTCCAGCTGCCGCCCTTTCGCCTATTTATTCATCTTCACGGGAAAACCGTAGACACCCGAGCCATTATCCACGAAAAGTTCCAAAGACGCCGCCGCCGTCAACCCTAGCTCGGGAGGGTTCAGAAGCTCTTCCCGGCATCCTGCCGGAGAGGGGAATCATCACCGGAGGGCTCTACATCACCATGCCTGCCTCCGGAGTGATGCGTGAGTAGTTCATCTTTGGACTACGGGTCCATAGCAGTAGCTAGATGGTTGTCTCTCCACTTTATGCTATCATGTTTAGATCTTGTGAGCTGCCTATCATGATCAAGATCATCTTATTGTAATGCTACATGTTGTGTTTGCTGGGATCCGACGAATATTGAATACTATGTCAAGTTGATTATCAATCTATCTTATATGTTATTTATGATCTTGCATGCTTTCCGTTACTAGTAGATGCTTTGGCCAAGTAGATGCTTGTAACTCCAAGAGTTAGTATTTATGCTATATAGTGGGTTCATGCCTCCGGTAATCTGGGAGAGTGACAGCAACTTCTAAGATTGTGGATGTGTCATTGCCACTAGGGATAAAATAACCGATGCTTAGTTTAAGGGTGCGCCGTTAGGTCTAATGCATTTGTTTACATTATGCACATTACTTAATGCGATTATCCGTTGCTTGCAACTTAATACCAACGGGGAACTCGGTATGACAACCTGGAGGTGTATTATTAGTCATAGACGCTGTTGGATAACGGTCTATGTATTTTGTCGTAATGCCCACATAAATATCATAGTAATCATCATGTCATATATATGCATTGTCATGCGCTCAATATTTTGTCAATTGCCCAGCTATAATTTGTTCACCCAGCATGTTTGTTATCTTTTATGGAGAGACACCACTAGTGAACTGTGGACCCCGGTCCATTCTTTTACACTGATAATACAACCTACTGCAATCATTGTTCCTTTTCATTCTCTGCAATTTACTACTGTTTTCCACACCATACGTTTAATCCTTTGTTTTCAGCAAGCCGGTGAGATTGACAACCTCACTGTTTCGTTGGGGCAAAGTAGTTTGATTGTGTTGTGTGCGGGTTCTACGTCAGCGCGCCACTGACAACCTTCAGAAGTGATTTCTTACTCCTACAGGTTCGATTAAACCTTGGTTTCATACTGAGGGAAACTTCTGCTACACTGCTTCATACCTTCCTCTTGGGGTCTCCCAACGAACGTGTGATACACGTCATCAAGCAAATTTTTCTGGCGCCGTTGCCGGGGAGTAAGAGGATTTCTGCAATGGGAGTTTCACGCTTCCAATCTCTTTACTTTGTTATTCTCTTGCTTAGTTTATTTTTATTTTATCTTGTTTGCTTTTAATTATCAAAAACACACAAAAAAAATAGTTTTCTGCATTTTGTTTATTTCGGTTTGTTATTATGTCTAGTTGTTTACTTGATATCAATGGTTTCTCTCTTTGAAACAAAATCGTGTTGGCTAAGTGGGTTCACTGATGATCAACAAAATTATTATAAGGAATACCGCTTTTCTAAAAAAGGGGTACATTTATGGAAACAAATAAGTACATTGAATTATTTTGCTAAGAACTTGTGCTCTACTTATGATGAATCCTACTGCTTTAATGAATCATTATGTTGTAGAAGGCATAAACACCTCCCTTTCCAATGTGATTATAATGATAATGAAACCTTGGCTGCTTATGCTAAAGGAAACTATGACTTTGGTAATCTTGAACAAACTGAAGAATTTTTTGTTTTTAAAGGTGCCTATGAAATTGCTAGTTATATTCACGATGATGATTCTCCTTATAAATCTGAAAAAATTGCTATACTTGGTTATTGTCTTGAGTATTATAATAATAATCCTTATATTACTGAATTTCTTGAAAAAACTTATTCTCGAGAACAACTTGTTACCTTTCAGGAACCTGTGGAAGAAGAAACTGCTGAAGCTGAAAGCTCATTGGATGAACAAAGGAGGAAGAGTGGATTAACCCATGCCTACCTTCTAATGAGAGTAACTCTTTATCTCTTACACTATTTGATTGCCCTCCATGCTTACCAAAGGAGGATGAATGTTATGTTCCTATGGATTCTCTTGAAATATTCCCTATGAATGAAACTTGTGCAAATTATTATGCTACTATTATTTATGATAATCCATGCTATTTTGATAAGTCTTGTGATAATCCTATATTTATTCCTAATTTTTAAATGCATGGTAATGAGAAAGTTTGCTTAGAAAATGTTTATGATAAAGCTCTAGATGATGGTCCAATGTTGCTTGATAATATTAATTGTACTACTATTGAAAATGGGATTGGAGAGGTATTGACTTTAGCTAAATGGAGTCCCATACCTTTTGAGAGTGATCAATCATCTTGTTAAAAAATTGTTAAAAGTGGGTTTGAAATTTTTGATTAAACTATTTTTGAGCTTGATAAAAATTATGTGTTTGTAGATCATGAAAAACATGCTTTATGTGATAGTTATGTTGTTGAGTTTGTTAATGATGCTACTGAAAATTATTATGAGAGAGGAAAATATGATTGTAGAAATTTTCATGTTACTAAAACACCTCTCTATAAGTTTAAAGTCCTGAAATTGTTCTTGTTTTATCTTCCTATGCTTGTCACTTTGTGCTTCATTGACTTGTTTTCTTACAAGACTCCTATGCATAGGAAGAGTGTTAGATTTAAACATGTTTTATATATGCTTTTTGATGCTCTCTTTTATGTTTCAACTCTTATCCTTATGTGAGCATCATAAAAATTACTATGTCTAGCTAAAAGGCTTTAAAGAGAAGCGCTCATGGGAGGCAACCCATTATTTTATTTCTGCAATTTTTCTTTTCTTTTTGAGTCAAGGAGTTGTTTACTTCTCTAACAATTTCTTTGTATCTTTATTTTATCGCATTGTTGTGCCAAGTGGAGCCTCTAATAGGAAGATGATGCTAGATTTGGATTTCTGCGCAGGAACATATTTCTGCTGTTCACCGTTTTACTTCTGTAAATCACAGGAACATTATTTAAATCTGCAAATTTTTGTGCGTGATCCTCAGATATGTACGCATCTTTCGTTAGTTTAGCGTTTTTCGATCTGAGCAATGTAAGTGCCTCGAAAAAATTCGTCTTTACAGACTGTTCTGTTTAGACAGATTCTGTCTTTTATTTTTCGCATTCTCTCTTTTACTAGTGTTGAGTGGAATTCTTTTTTAGGGTGAAGAGCTTCACATAACATCAGTGGCAGTAGTTAATGTTAAAAGTAACGGTCATGTTTGTGTCCTTATAGAACATGTGAGTTTTTTATTGTGCACTAACTCTCCAATGAGAATTATTCTGAGTTTGGTGTGGCGGAAGTTTTCAAGGGTCAAGAGAGGAGGATGATATAATGTGATCAAGAAGAGTGAATAGCTTAAGCTTGGGGATGCTCCCATGGATCACCCCAGCATATTTCAAGAAGACTCAAGCGTCTAAGCTTGGGGATGCCCAAGGCATCCGCTTCTTTATCAGCAACTTATCATGCCATCTCTAGTGAAACTATATTTTATTTTTTTCACATCATATGTGTTTTACTTGGAGCGTCTGTGTGTTTTTATTTTTAGTATTTTATTTTTCTTATGGTCAACTTGATTGGAATCTAGCATTCTTGATTGGGAGAGAGACACGCTCCGCTTTTTCATATGAATACTCCTATTCTTCACTTATACTTGTTGAGTATTCTTATCTAGATATTGCTATGCTTTTAGCTCATGTTTTGCATGCATCTCTTATTCAGAGCTGTTAGTTCTTTTAAAGAAAGTACTCTATTGCTTCACTTATAATTGTTTGGAGAGTTTATGTTGAAATAAATTGATTGGTGTTTGGTTGGAACAGAAAATGTTGCATGTGGTAGATGGTATAATGGAAAAAGCTTACATATTTTTGTAGATCACTGTATTGGATAATTTGATACTTGTCAATTGTTTTAAGTTATCATGTAGTTCATGTTTAAACTTTTGTATCATGAAGTTAAAACCTATTAATGAAGAACTACCGTAAAGCTCGTTGAAATTTGGTTTGCATGACTGGTATCTCTAAGGTCTAGATATTTTCTAGTAAAAGGGTTTGGTTATAAAGGAAGACAGTGTAGAGTCTTATAATGCTTGCAATATGTTTTCATATAAGTCTTGCTGTGTCGGTTGATACCCTGTGTTTGCTTCAAATAACCTTGCTAGCCTAAACTCTGTACTGAGAGGGAATGCTTCTCGTGCATCCAAAACCTTGAGCCAAAATCCATGCCATTTGTGTCCACCAAAACTACCTATATGTGGTATTTCCTTGCCATTCCAAGTAAAATTTTCATGTGCTACCTTTAAACTATTCAAAAAATTATTACTCCTTTTTGTGTCAATGTTTACCAAGCTCATGAGGACGGGGTGGATGTCTTTATGTCAACTGTCAAACAGACTTTACCACTGGACTAGCGGCATATACATCCGTTTATCCATTAATTTTGCAAAAAGAGCTGGCAAATGGGGTGCCCAGTCCCAATTAATTACAACTTTAACCGCTTAATTATCTTCACATTTTTGCCCTGATTTATCAGTCAAGCAATGACAAACAGTGAAATATCTGCATGTGTAAACAAAAGAGAAGAGGGATGATCTGCCTTGCTGGTAGAAATAACGTCCTTCATGGGAGCCGCTCTTAAAAGTCTGGTTGGCAGGGGTCATATTTTACTTTCCATTTTCTTGACAATTAACACACACCTCCCAAAACTAAATTTTTACTCTCTATATGATTTCAAAAACTTAAAAAGCTCTAGCACATGATTTAATCTCTGCTTCCCTCTGCGAATGGCCTTTTTTTTACTTTTATGTTGAGTCAGTCTTCCTACTTCTTTCTATCTCAGAAGCAAACACTAGTGTCAACTTTGGTGCAACAATTTTTATATGCTTGTATATTGCACTCATTATATTGCTTTGTGTTGACAAATATCCACGAGATATATATGTTGAAAGTTGAAAGCAATTCTTGAAGCTTAAATCTTCCTTTGTGTTGGTTAAATACCTTTTAATTAGAAGCTATTGCTTTATGAGTTAACTATTATGCAAAACTCTTTGATGTTTGTCTCGAAAGTACTATTCATGAAAAGTTTTTTGCTTATATGATTCAGTTGTTTGCTCATTATCTACTTGCTAGCAAACTATAGACCATTGACCTGGATCACTTCATTCATAACATATGTTTTACAATACTATTTGATCAAGATTATGATTGTAGCATGTCACCTCAGAAATTATTTTGTTTTTATCGTTTTACCTACTCGAGTACGAGTAGAACTAAGCTTGGGGATGCTTGATACGTCTCAAACGTATCTATAATTTCTGATGTTCCATGTTGATATTATACCAATTGTTACATGTTTTACATACACTTCATAGCATTTTTATGCATTTTCTGGGACTAACCTATTAACAAGATGCCACAGTGCCAGTTCCTGTTTTCTGCTTTTTTGTATTCCAGAAAAGCTAGTCTGGAAATATTCTCGGAATTGGACGAAACTTGGACATGAACTCCTATTTTTCCAACACATACACGGAGTCCAAAGGAGAGACGGAGGGGGGCCGCGAGCCAGCCACACCATGGGGCGGCGCGGCCCCACCCTCTGCCGCGCCGTGGGGGTGGTGTGGGCCCCACGAGCTCTCCAGCCGCCACCCTTTCGCCTATTTATTCATCTTCACGGGAAAACCGTAGACACCCGAGCCATTATCCACGAAAAGTTCCAGAGACGCCGCCGCCGTCAACCCTAGCTCGGGAGGGTTCAGAAGCTCTTCCCGGCACCCTGCCGGAGAGGGAAATCATCACCGGAGGGCTCTACATCACCATGCCTGCCTCCGGAGTGATGCGTGAGTAGTTCATCTTTGGACTACGGGTCCATAGCAGTAGCTAGATAGTTGTCTCTCCACTTTATGCTATCATGTTTAGATCTTGTGAGCTGCCTATCATGATCAAGATCATCTTATTGTAATGCTACATGTTGTGTTTGATGGGATCCGATGAATATTGAATACTATGTCAAGTTGATTATCAATCTATCTTATATGTTATTTATGATCTTGCATGCTTTCCGTTACTAGTAGATGCTTTGGCCAAGTAGATGCTGAAAGGGCAAACTTGCCCGTAATCTTGTTTTGGTGATTATGACAACACAAGCCGTGTTTAACAGTATGTTTAGCTTGTGACAGGTTCAAAGTTCACAATCAAAGAAGATTGATGCTTGTGGAAATGCTCAGGTTTTATACTGGCCGGAAGTTCGGTTTGGACCGGAAGTTCCGGCCCAAGGGCGGAAGTTCCGGCCTAAAACTTCCGGCCGACTTTTTTCGAAGCAAAAGTGTTCTGTGGTAGGCCGGAGGTTTGCCCGGAAGTTCCGGCAGCCGGAACTTCCGGCCCAACCGGAACTTCCGGCCTAAGTGAAAACTGTGTCAAACTGAGGGCAACGGCTAGAATTTCTGGAGGGGTATAAATACCCCTCCACCTACCTCCAGCTGAGTAGCTCGCCCAGAATTCAAGATCCCCATTGTTGCAAGCTCAAGAATCACTAGATCTCCCAATCCCTCCACCCAAACTCGTTGATCTTTGGAGGATTGAAGGAGAAGGCCCCGATCTACATCTTCACCAAGCCGTTTTCATTTCCCCCTCATTCACTTGAGGGACCATTTGCTAGGGTTTCCACTAGGAAAACCTAGCCCCCTATTGTACTCACTTGATTGTCTTTGTGACAGATTGTAGCTGTTTGGGAGCCCCCAATCCTTTGTGGGTTGTGCCCCAAATCGTTGTTGTAAAGGCTCCGGACTCCGCCTCGAAGGTTTCCGATAGTTGAAGTGAACCAAACCTTTGTGGTGCGGTTCACCGGAGAAGAGGGTGAGGCCTTTGTGGCCGTTGAACCATTGTGTTGGTTCACACCTCTCCAACGAGACGTACTCCCCTAAAAAGGAGGAACTCGGGATTACATCCGTGTCTCCGCGTGCTTTGACTTCGGTTACCTCTATCCTTGTTTACCGCCTTATTATATCGTGCTTAGTTGCTAGCTTGTCATATAGGTAAATTCACCGTAGTTGCATATCTAGAGAATTTACCTTTTGTGTCAAGCCTAAATTGAAAAAGACTAAAATTGGAGTAGCACCTATTCACCCCCCCCCTCTAGGTGTCATACCGATCCTTTCAATTGGTATCAGAGCTAGGCTCTCTTGTTTTGGGCTTAACCGCCTAAGAGAAGTATGACACAAAGTGAGGATGAGGCCGATCTTGCCAAGGCCAAAGAGACCATGGCATCCATGGCCGATATCAAATCGTTGGAAACAACATTGACATCGTCCATGAATGACATGAATGTCAAATTTGATGAGTTGCGTGACATGCTCATGAAACTCACAAATGCCAAGGTTTCGGAAACCATCCCACTAGAGGGTATCTCTAACTCCGATGAAGGTGATTCCGAGGAGGGTAAAAAGAAAAATGAGAAGGGGGTGGAAACCACCTCCGGATCTAAACCATCTCCTCCACCTCCTACCAAGCATGAAGATGGGAAGGAAGAGTACCATAACGTTCCGGGATGGTACCCTATCGACCCACCTATCACCACCCGCATAAACCCCATTGGTCCTCCACCTAAGCTTAATGCATTAGCTTTGCTAGTTGGCAACGCTCAATGAAATCTCATATTAACAGTGCCTCTATCGAGCTTTGGAGGATCATTGAAGATGGTACAAGGTTGCGGATCCAAGCAATGTGACAAGAAGAGAATTTGCCGAAAAGCAACTCAATGCCTCCGCACTCCATATGATTGAACTTTCAGTGTGAAAGTGACAAGCATTATGTTCTCAATGCCACCACCGCCAAAGAAGCTTGGAATTGTCTTGAGGTTGCATTTCTTGGGAATGAAAGCATGAAGAGAAACCGATATGAGTCTTTGAGCAATGATGCCGAAGGCTTCTACATGTTTGACAATGAGAATCATGAAGACATGTATGGAAGACTCAAGACTCTTGCAAAGGCCTTCTTTGATGTGGGGGCAACCTATGTGGATGATGCTTATGTCAAGAGGAAGTATGTGAATGCTCTCTTGCCTTCCGAGCCCATCGAGGTGAAGGCCATTCAAGGAAGACACAACTACAACGAAATGACATCCAATGAAGTTATGCAAGAAGTGCAAGCCTCCAAGGTTGCCACCAAGAATGCCGAAGATAACCGTGCTAGGGCCATGGGGATGAAACAAGGCCCCTCACTTGCTTTGAAGGCCAAGGTGGTATGTCTTGATGAGGTTGAAGCGTGCCCAAGCAACATTGCTCCAAATGATCTTGAACCGGCTCTAAATGGTCATATAGCTCTTGCCACAAGAGAGTTTTGGCAAGACCCGGCAAAAGCTAAAGCCAAGGTTGATAAAGAGAACAACTCAAGTGGGAAGAAAGAGCTAGCCTCAAAGTGGAAGACGTGCTACAATTGTCATGACAAGAACCACTACATAAGAGAGTGTCCTTATGAGAACCGAGAGCAAAATGGTGGGAAGCTCATCCCCAAGGACCATTCAAGTTGATCCAAAAGAAGCCCGCAAGACCAAGGAAGCCTTTCTTCAAGAAGGCACCAAGAATTGTGTTGGTGGCACAAGAAGAATATGCCACAAGTGATTCCGAAGATGAAGATGCACCTACTAAAGAGGTAGCCGCATTGGCTATTGTATCAACTTCATCATCTTCTCTCTTTGAATCCCCCAATGAGAACTTCTCCACCAACAACGCTCGTTGCCTCATGGCTAATGTCACCGAGGTATCATCTCCTTCTCCCAAGACTATGCATGAAATGAGTGATCAATCTAGTCTTGTGATTAAGAAGAACTTGTTGCTTTCGATACTTTCATGACTAACTTGCAAGGTGAAGCTAAGGAACATGTTGAGTCTCTCATGAGACAACTATGTGCGGCCGAAGAACTTCTTCAAGAAAAGAGTAAGATTGAGAGAGAGGATTCTCTCACCATTGCCTCTTTGAATGCTTCCGTAGCATCCTTGAATGCCTCTCTTGATGAAGAGAGTGAAGAAAGATGTTCTCTTGAGGAAAGACTTGAGTCTCTTGATGCTAAAAATGATGATATCATTAATAAAATCATTAAGGATAGAGATCATGTTGCTAAATATAAAGTGCTTAAAAAGGAGAAAGTTGAACTTGGGGTTGCTAATGCTAGACTTCTTGAGGATATGGAGAAGCTTGACAAGGCTCACAAGGCCTTGGAAACAACTCACTCCCTTTTAGTCAAGTCTCATGAGCAACTTCAAACTCAACTTTCTAAATCTAGCTCAACTAGCATATCTATTCTTCCTCGTGTTCATGAAAATGTTATTGAAGAAAATGTTAGTGCCAAGACCTCTATTCCCAAAGGTAAAGATAAGGGTATTGCTTACTTATTTGAGCAAAAACCACACAAAGGGAAGGAGGGTCTTGGTTATGTAGCCGAGCCCAAGAAGAAAGTGGGCAACAACAAGAAGATCAAGACCAAGCCCGCACAAGCCAAGACTTCCATTGCGGGTGGTAGTGCCACAAGGGGCAAGACCACTCGTAGTGACTTTGCGGGGCATAACAACCCCAACTATATTCTTTATGTTGATTATTATGGGGATGTTTATGCTCAATATGTTGGTCCATATGATGGTTACATTGATTACTCTATTTGGGTCCTAAGACCCTTGTTGCTAACCAAAGAGGACCCATTGAGAAATGGGTACCTAAATCCAAGCAATGATTTCTTGTAGGACTATGCTTCCGGTGGATCGAAATGGGTGGTTGATAGTGGATGCACTAGTCATATGACCGGAAGCAAGGAGATTATGACGGAGTTGAGACCAAATCTAAATAACTCATCCGTCTCTTATGGTGACAAGTCAAAGGCCGAGGTAAAGAGTCTCGGCAAGGTGGTAGTTGCAAGGGATATCACCCTTGTAAATGTCATGCTTGTTGAGTCTCTAGGTTACAATCTTATGTCCGTTCGTGCTCTTAATAAGATGAACTTTGATGTCCATTTTACTATTGATATGGTGGTACTCTTGAGGAGCAAGACTCTAAAGGTCATGTTCGTTGGGTATGTTGAAAATGAGTTGTTTGTGGTAGACTTTTCGGGGTCTACCAACACTCAAGCAATATGCCTATTCGGAAAGGCCGACGTGGGGTGGTTGTGGCATCGCCGCTTGTCCCATGTCAACATGAGAACTTTGCAAAGTCTTCACAAGGGTGGCCACATTCTTGGACTAAAAGAGATGTTTCTTTTTCTAGAGATCGTCTTTGTAGGGCTTGTGTTGAAGGAAAGATGCATGATTCTCCCCATCCAAGCAAGACCATCATTTCATCAAAGAGGATATTGGAACTTCTTCATGTTGATCTCTTTGGTGCCGTGCCTCAACCTAGTCTTGGTGGGAAGAAATATTGTTTGGTGATTGTTGATGACTATTCAAGATTTACTTGGGTTTTTTCTTCAAGACGAAGGATGAAACCCAACAAACCGTCATCGACTTTCCAATATTGTTCAACGCCAATACAATGTCCCTATTTTGGTCATTAGGAGTGATAATGGCTCCGAGTTCAAGAACTACACCTTAAATGAGTTTCTTAGTGAAGAGGGGATTCGTCATCAATATTCCGCTGCATATACCCCTCAACAAAATGGTGTAGCCGAAAGGAAGAACCGGACTCTCATGGATATGGCAAGGTCTATGTTGGCGGAGTTTAAGTCTCCACTCTTCTTATGGGCCGAGGCTATCTCCACGGCGTGTCACTCCTAACCGGTTATTCTTTCGTGGAAGAAGAAACTTATGAATGCTCACCGGCAACAAGCCCAATGTCTCCTACTACCGAGTTTTGGTTGTAAGTGTTTCTATAAAACAAAAGTGTTCGTTTGTCTAAATTTGAATCTAAAGCTTTAGAGGGTGTTTTTGTTGGTTACGGTGCCGAATCTCACACCTATAGAGTCTATGACAAGACCGTTGGGAAAGTCATAGAATCTTGTGATGTGAGGTTCGATGAGAATGACGGCTCCCAAGTGGCGCAATTTCATGTTTGTGATGTAGATAATGAGGAACCTCAAGAAGCAATAAGAAGAATGGGGGTTGGTTTCCATCGCCCCATTGAAATCCATCATGAGCCTCCTCAAGCAAGTCCTAGCTCCACTCATGTGGAGACTCCATCATCACAAGTTGAAGTTGCACCTTCTATGGAAGCAAATGATGCACCTACCCAAGAACAAGTTCAAGGCCCTCCTCAAGTTGACCAAGTGCTATTCAAGAACCAAGTTCTCCTATTGTCAACTAGCCAAGGTCAAGACCAAGATCAACCCTCTCCTTCCTTTGTTGAAGATGTGCTTCAAGATGATCAAGGTCAACACTCCGGTCAAGACGGGGACTCAAATGATCAAGATGATCAAGCGAAATTCCTCGCATCAATGAGGATATCGAAACCCGTCGTATAGCAAGAGTCAAAAAGGATTGGAGAAGAAAGAGTCTTCATCTAGAAATATCATTGTTAATGTCAAGAACAAGGTCACCACAAGAAAACAATTGGCAAATTTCAATGAACATCAAGCCCACATCTCTATGGTGGAACCAAAGAAAGTCTTTGAAGCTCTTGAAGATCCGGATTGGTTGGAAGCCATGCATGAAGAGCTCAATAACTTCAAGCGCAACAAAGTGTGGAATCTAGTGGAGAAGCCAAAAGATTGCCTCAATGTTATAGGCACCAAGTGGATATTCAAGAACAAGCAAGATGAGCATGGAATGGTTGTGAGGAACAAGGCAAGATTGGTAGCTCAAGGGTACTCTCAAGTTGAAGGCATTGATTTTGGAGAGACCTATGCTCCCGTGGCTCGCCTTGAGTCCATCCGTATCCTTCTTGCATATGCATCACATCATAATTTCAAGTTGCAACAAATGGATGTGAAAAGTGCCTTTCTTAATGGTCCTTTAAAGGAGTTGGTATATGTTAAGCAACCTCCGGGATTTGAGGATCCACACTTCCCTAACCATGTCTACAAACTTGATAAGGCGCTCTATGGTCTCAAACAAGCACCTCGTGCTTGGTATGAGCACCTAAGAGAGCTATTGGTAGACCGTGGCTTTGAAGTGGGGCAAATCGATCCCACTCTTTTTACCAAGAGGGTTAAAGGGGAGCTTTTCATATGCCAACTTTATGTTGATGATATCATATTTGGCTCTTCTAACAAAGCTTTTAATGATGAATTTTCAAAGCTTATGACCGATAGGTTCGAGATGTCCATGATGGGAGAGTTGAAGTACTTCCTTGGTTTTGAGATCAAGCAATTGAGTGGAGGGACCTTCATCTCTCAAGCCAAATATATCCAAGACATGCTCAAGAGGTTCAAGATGCAAAATGCTAAAGAGAAGAAGTTTCCTATGGACACCAAGTGTCATCTTGAACTTAATCCAAAGGGTAAAGATAAGGATGTTGATCAAAAGCTCTATCGTTCTATGATTGGTTCTTTGCTTTATCTTTGTGCATCTAGACCCGATATTGTGTTGAGTGTAGGAGTGTGTGCAAGGTACCAAGCGGCTCCCAAAGAAAGCCACCAAACGGCGGTTCTTCGAATCTTTCGATATTTGGTTCATACCCCAAGGTTTGGTTTGTGGTATCCTAAAGGCTCAACTTTCTCTCTTGCCGGTTACACGGATTCGGATTGGGCCGGTTGCAAGGATGATAGGAAATCAACTTCCGGGGCTTGCCAATTCCTTGGTAGGTCCTTGGTGAGTTGGTCTTCTAAGAAGCAAAATTGCATATCTCTCTCCACCACCGAAGCCGAGTATGTGGCGGCCGCTAGTTGTTGCACTCAATTGTTGTGGATGAGGCAAACTTTAAAGGAATACGGTGTCCATTGTGACAAAGTGCCTCTTTTATGTGACAATGAAAGTGCTATCAAGATTGGCCACAACCCGGTGGAGCACTCAAGAACGAAGCATATTGAGATTCGCTATCACTTCATCCGTGATCACATCATCCGGGGTGACATTGAGCTTGGCTATATTCCCACGAAGATCCAACTTGCCGATATGTTCACGAAGCCACTTGATGAAGCAAGGTTCACTTATTTGAGGCATGAGCTAAATATCATCGATTCGGGGAGCGTCGCTTGAATATCTTGCATACACACCTATATCTTAGCTATGTTTGGTTTAGGTGTAGGCATGGACATAGGGGGAGTGCGGTCCTAATCCATTGGACTATCCCTCCCCCCATTATGCCGATAGTAAGAACTCATTTTGTCTCTATATTGTTCATTTTATGAATTGTGAGCTTAAATGACGAGTAGTGGCGGTGAACCCAAGATATATCTTCGCGGTGTCACACCACATACACTCATACATGGTGGCTTAGGCCACCGCCATCTTCTTTGTGAAGATTTGATCTTTATGGAGTTTATTTGGATTTTTGCTATTCGAGGTTTTCATGGAAAACACACTCAAATCTTGGTTGTTATGTTTTTTTTGTTGCTTCTTATAAAGCTTGAGTGTGAAGTACCATCTTCAGTGACTATTTCTATCCCAAGCCATGCTTTGCTCCTTCCTTAAAAACATGCTAAAACTCTTGCTCAAGTCATTTGTTGCCTTTCCGGAGTTTGTGGTAGTGGGGGTACCTCGGAATTTTGTATCTGGTTCGGAACCTCCGGCGCCCGAAAGTTTCAGTCAAAATTTCGGCTAAGTCCCCGGGCTAAAACTGTTCTGTTTTTGCCCGGAGGTTTTGCCGGAACTTTACCCGGAACTTCCGGCCACCGGAACTTCCGGCTGAGACGGAACTTCCGGGTTAAGTGTTCTGGGCGCTTTTATGCCAGGCCGCGGGGTGGGCTGCTTCTTCCCGAGCAGTTCTTCCACCCCCGCGCCCGTGCTCTCTCTCCTCGCCCAGGAACTCCCCCACCACCCCATCTCCACCGCGGCCTTCCCGCCGCGGATTCCTCCGGCTTCCGGTCGGATCTGCATCTCCTCGACGAGGGGATCCCGTTCCTCCAAGCGGTTTTCACCATGGATGCCGGTACTTTCCTCTATTTCACATCTAGGACGAGATGCACTTTTCGTTTAACCTAGTAGAAATAGAGCCTTTTACTTGAATTCCTTTGGTGAAAACAATCCTCTAGGCTTGCCCTAACATATACTAGAAACGATTTGATTTTTGTTAGCAATTTTTTGTTTGAGGTTCTTGTTCCTCTCGCAGCCGTGCAAACCGGAACTTCCGGCTTGGCCGGAACTTCCGCTGCGACCGGAACTTCCGCCCTGAAACAGGAAAAATGCTAACATTCAATCCACTTGTTTCTTGTTTCTTTTATCATCTGACTTGAGCACTTATCTTATGCTATCTTCTATCTGTTCTCAGCACCTAGTGGCTCTCGTGTCCGTCGAGCTGTTGCCAAGCGTACCGCTTCCCGGTCCCGTCCCACTAGTGGAGGAGAGGATGATCTTGTTCGTGGTGAGACTGCTGCTGCCCCTGTGTCGAAGAAACCTATGTCAAAGAAGAAGAAAAAAGCACCCGTGCCTGTTGTTCCTAAGCATCAAAGGGACTTCATTCCTTGGCGCTTAGCCTTCACCAATGAAGGCGAGCGTGACCCTGATTTGGACTCTTGCTTCTATCATGTTGAGCAAGAGGTGCTGTACAAGGAGGTATATTGCAAGCTTGGCAAGCACAAGGTGTGCCCTATGCAGCCCATTGATTTTGAACACTTGGAGAAGCAACAAGCATACTTTGGTGGGGCTGTAGCTGTGGTGGAGGCTCTTGGTTTGCGTCCTCTGATGGAGATTCAGTCCGACTACAACATCCACATGATTCATCAGTTCTATTCCACTGTGGTGTTTGACAAGACTCCTGCCCGTGGTATGACTTGGATGTGCGGCAATCACAAGCTCTCCGCCAACTTTCATGACTTTGCTGATGCTCTTGAGCATGATGGACACCGGTATGGGTTTGCTAGCTGCACCAGGGCTTCCGGTAAACGCATGCACATTCAAGGGGCTGCTTATGATAAGAATGAGATGAGTGATCTATATGCTGATGATGGAGTGATTGGCAGCACAACGGGACTCCTTCCCGTTTATGACATCTTGCTTCGCATGTTCCGCCACACTATTGCTCCAAGTGGAGGCAACAACAATGAAATCCGTGGTGGTCTTGTCAATCTCATGGTCTATGCTCACAATGTTTTTATGGAAGATGATCCCGAAGCGAATGCCTTTCCTATTGATGTGATGGACTTCATTTTTCATGAGATATATGATGCCGTGATAGGAAGGAAAGTGCCTCCATATGCTCCTTACATTATGAGGCTCATCAAGTCCAAGTTCCCTTTTGGAGATCATGATGTGCTTAACCCCGATGCAGCCCTCGGCTGCGACATTTTCATAAGCCTGTTTTGATGCACAAGAAGGTTGCTCATCTCAATCTCAACAAGGATAAAGGTCCTATGGCCACCGATGATGGAGCTAGTGGGTCTCATATCCCAAGTGATCCAAGAGTGAAGAAGCCCGGTCAACCCAAGCAACGCACATGGGCTCAGCGTGCACTTGACAAGATATTAAGGATGAATGTTTGCCTTCACAAAGAGAACTTTCACGCGTCAGTGGAGAGGCACCAGGGTCTTATGAATGATTACAAGATGATGCAGCATCTCAAGGTCCCCAACTGTCCTCCTCCTCCTCCTCCTCCACACCTTCCATACAAGCGTTGGAACAACGCGACAGTTCAGTGGACTACTCATGTGCCGGATGATGCGGAGCTTGCGACGGACTCGTCGGATGATGAGTGAGGGACGTTAGATTCGCTTTCTTTTCCCTTTTTGGTGTCTTGATGCCAAAGGGGGAGAAGTCTATCTCCTAGGTTGCGGGATTTGCATGGGTGGAGCACAAAGTCTCGTCTTTTATGTGTTTCCGTTATGTTTTGTGCTCCGGTTATTTGTATTTGTCGCCTTTGTTGAACCTTTTATGTGTGTGTGAACCTCCTATCTTATGCATGTGGTAAGACATGTGGAACCTTATTTGTGAACTTTTATGTAAAGACTATGTTGTGTTTCTATGTCTACTTGTTTACTTGCTTGACTTGTAAAATATAGGGGGAGTGTTGATCCTAAGTTATGTGCATATTGTATTCAAATGCATCTTTTCAAGTTATGCACATGCTTAGGGGGAGCCCGTCTATATGTTGCAAATCTTTTTCTTGTGTTGTCATCATCCACCAAAAAGGGGGAGATTGAAAGGGCAAACTTGCCCGTAATCTTGTTTTGGTGATTATGACAACACAAGCCGTGTTTAACAGTATGTTTAGCTTGTGACAGGTTCAAAGTTCACAATCAAAGAAGATTGATGCTTGTGGAAATGCTCAGGTTTTATACTGGCCGGAAGTTCCGGCCCAAGGGCGGAAGTTCCGGCCTAAAACTTCCGGCCGACTTTTTTCGAAGCAAAAGTGTTCTGTGGTAGGCCGGAGGTTTGCCCGGAAGTTCCGGCAGCCGGAACTTCCGGCCTAAGTGAAAACTGTGTCAAACTGAGGGCAACGGCTAGAATTTCTGGAGGGGTATAAATACCCCTCCACCTACCTCCAGCTGAGTAGCTCGCCCAGAATTCAAGATCCCCATTGTTGCAAGCTCAAGAATCACTAGATCTCCCAATCCCTCCACCCAAACTTTGATCTTTGGAGGATTGAAGGAGAAGGCCCCGATCTACATCTTCACCAAGCCGTTTTCATTTCCCCCTCATTCACTTGAGGGACCATTTGCTAGGGTTTCCACTAGGAAAACCTAGCCCCCTATTGTACTCACTTGATTGTCTTTGTGACAGTTGTAGCTGTTTGGGAGCCCCAATCTTTGTGGGTTGTGCCCCAAATCGTTGTTGTAAAGGCTCCGGACTCCGCCTCGAAGGTTTCCGATAGTTGAAGTGAACCAAACCTTTGTGGTGCGGTTCACCGGAGAAGAGGGTGAGGCCTTTGTGGCCGTTGAACCATTGTGTTGGTTCACACCTCTCCAACGAGACGTACTCCCCTAAAAAGGAGGAACTCGGGATTACATCCGTGTCTCCGCGTGCTTTGACTTCGGTTACCTCTATCCTTGTTTACCGCCTTATTATATCGTGCTTAGTTGCTAGCTTGTCATATAGGTAAATTCACCGTAGTTGCATATCTAGAGAATTTACCTTTTGTATCAAGCTTAATTTGAAAAAGACGAAAATTGGAGTAGCACCTATTCACCCCCCCCCTCTAGGTGTCATACCGATCCTTTCAGATGCTTGTAACTCCAAGAGTTAGTATTTATGCTAGATAGTGGGTTCATGCCTCCGGTAATCTGGGAGAGTGACAACAACTTCTAAGATTGTGGATGTGTTGTTGCCACTAGGGATAAAATAACCGATGCTTTGCTTAAGGGTGCGCCGTTAGGTCTAATGCATTTGTTTACATTACGCATATTACTTAATGCGATTATCCGTTGCTTGCAACTTAATACCAACGGGGAACTCGGTATGACAACCTGGAGGTGGATTATTAGTCATAGACGCTGTTGGATAACGGTCTATGTATTTTGTCGTAATGCCCACATGAATATCATAGTAATCATCATGTCATATATACATTGTCATGCGCTCAATATTTTGGTAATTGCCCAGCTGTAATTTGTTCACCCAGCATGTTAGTTATCTTTTATGGAGAGACACCACTAGTGAAATGTGGACCCCGGTCCATTCTTTTACACTGATAATACAACCTACTGCAATCATTGTTCCTTTTCATTCTCTGCAATTTACTACTGTTTTCCACACCATACGTTTAATCCTTTGTTTTCAGCAAGCCGGTGAGATTGACAACCCCACTGTTTCGTTGGGGAAAGTAGTTTGATTGTGTTGTGTGCAGGTTCTACGTCAGCGCGCCACTGACAACTTTCAGAAGTGATTTCTTACTCCTACAGGTTCGATTAAACCTTGGTTTCATACTGAGGGAAACTTCTGCTACACTGCTTCATACCTTCCTCTTGGGTCTCCCAACGAACGTGTGATCCATGTCATCACCTACCGCCAGGTCTCACAGATGACAAGAAGGAGAAAGTCAAGCAGTGGACTTTTAACAAGATGACCACACAATTCCAGAGCTGGAAGAAAACATTATGGAGAAATTATGTAGCGGCGAACGAACAAGATCCAAAATTCACTGGACCACTAGTGAAGATACAACATGACTGGCCCACATTTGTGAAGATAAGAAAATCGGAGGCCGCTGTGGCCCGATCGGAAATAAATAAGGCAAATGCTGCAAAGAAGACATATCACCATACTTTGGGGACAAGTGGCTACAAGACTGCCGTGCCTAAGTGGGAAGCCTTTGAAGCAAAACTGCTTGATCAAGGGATCATTCCACAGACAGCGAACTAGCCCGAGAGGTACAAGTTCTGGTTGTTCGCGCATGGGGCTGGGTTGGACCCACAGACAGGGCATATTGTTGAAAAGGGAAAATGGAAGGAAAAAAAGAAAAAGTAACCAAAGATCTTGTGGACGTAATAGAAAAAGTTTGAAAGGGAGAGTACGTGCCCGACAGAGAGAACGACGAGCTGACACTTGCCCTCGGGAATTCTGAAAAAGTTGGACGAGTACGAGGCTATGGACCCGGTGTTTCGTGGAAGCAAGGGTTTGCGGATTGCGCTGAAACTTATAGAAGCCGTCAGAGAAAGAAGAAGAAGAAGAAGGAGTTATACCGGTTATCAGAATTGGAACGCAAGGTGCAGCGGCAGCAGGAGCAACTAGACTCAATTAGTCAGCAAAGGGCAGCTCAACAGCAGCTAGAAGGTTCTGAAGTCGAAGCCGTCCCATCTGATCAGCGAAAAATCAGCGTGGGTTCCATGTAGCTAGAAAATTCTGAATTCGAACCGCCGGCGGCTCACTACCCCGTGGATGATATCACGGAGAAGACAGACTGTGAGCTACATATGTCAATGAAGAACATATCCTTCAAGGTGGCGGTCGACTATGCTTTACAAAATCAACCTGGAGCAACCTACCATCTCGGTGGGATTCCAGCTGGCTATGCTCGTGTCGGGGTGGATCAAATTATGCCGAGATTTGAGACACTGGATCTTGACATTCCTGGAGGTGACGACGAGAAGACACTTGGAGAAGTCAAGCGTGGTATCGTTCTATGGAACAAGAAAAACATCATGTTTCCAAACTCGGCGCCAAGGCCACCGTCTCCTCCGAATAGAAATCCACCACCTCAAAGTCCATCCCTCCCTGATCGGGAGCCCAGCCCGAGTCCATAGCCCGCGCCGTCCCGTCAGCCGACTGCGCCCACTACTAAGTCGATAAAGCGGAAGCTGAACTACCCGTCGACTAGTACTACTCAGAAGAAAGGTGCAAATAAAAAAACCAAGGTCGTCAAGGCTCCTGAAAAGTTATCTTACGACAAGACTCCTGAGGAACTCGCCGAGAGCGTGGATGCCGATGTCAAAAGACAACTTGCTCCGAAACGGCCAGAGCCAAAGGAGATACTACCTCTGGAAACAGTTTTGAAAGTTGTGAGAAGTCTATCGACGGGACCGCCACAACCGCCTGATTTGCCAGATGACTATGTCCGCTGTATTGAGAAAACATATAGTCAACATAAGGAGGAGGAGGCGGCGGCATACAAGCTAAAGATGGAGCAGGAGCAGACGGCAAAAAGCGGGAAACAAGTGGCCCAACTCAGAGAACAGCAAATCAGTCGATCCCCCCGCTCAAGGTGATGCCCGACATACAACACGACACTGGTTACCCCATAGAGTATCAGTATGCATGGACATATGTCCACGAGAATTCACTGGTCAGACCTGAGGCGGTCCAGTTTCTAACAACACAATTGCGCCAATTGCATCAGTGGTACATGAAAGCTGCAAAGGACGGGCATGACCACCTCTGGGTGGCATATAGGAAAGAGCATTACTTCACGGATGACGCGATGTATGTTCCGTTTTCTAAAAAAATTCAGTTATTCAATCAAGACGCCCTCGACAAAGCCCTCATCAGTTGCTATTGTTTGTAAGTGATTTATTTCTGCAATTTAATTAAGTCTCTAGCTCAGCTCGTTCATTGCCTGTAATTATCTCACTATATTCTTTTTTTGTACGCTATTATGCAGAATGGAGATTCTCGAATGCAGAAAAGCCTGCATCTATGACACTGGGTTCGTTGACCCATATTTCATTCATGAAGTTACCGTAAGGGACCATGCCGAGGACACAGAGAAAAACTTGCTCCGGTTTTTAGTGAAACAAAATACCTGCACATAAATACTTTTTCCTTACAAATTCAAGTGAGTGTTACTGTCTTCTACACATTCTATTTTACTTACTCGATGTTTAGTGTAATCGATGAGTTATGTATGCATGTACATATAATATGCGCAGATTTCACTGGATTCTGCTAATCATTAGAGTTGACGAAGGAGTCGTTGAAGTCATGGACTCGTTAAGGAAAGATATGGACGAGTACCTCAACTTGTAAGAAATTCTCCAGAGGTAATTTCAATCATTATCGCTCTATATCGACCTATTTCGTTCATTTTCTGATATCAAGTAATTAATAACTCATTTAATCATTTTCTTTTGCCTGGCAGGGTTAGGAAACGGTTCATCGAGAAGGTTTCAGGGGATTGGAAATCGGAGCTGTATTTTTATACCACCAAGTTAAGTAGTACTATATATCTAGGTCCGGAACTCTTTAATTCTAGTTTCAATACCATTATCATGCTTGATTATTGTTTGATTGAATTCTATTCTTTGTAAAGTTTTGTCTGAGGCAGGAACAAGGGACTAATTTATGTGCATACTACATTTGCGAGTTCATTCGCTGTTGTATCAGTGAGCGGAAAAGAGATGCCAAAACAATTGAAGTACGTAAACACTATTCACAATTTATTTTATTACCATCAATTGTGTTGAGTTCCATTCATAATTTATTTTATGATGATTTCATATATATATATATATATATATATATATATATATAGACACAACTCGCATATTCATATTGATCTAGATGGAACGAATGCGGGACAAGCTTATACGAACGAAGCGCCTAAAAGCAATTCAAGAGGAATTGGCGGGATTTTTGAACTCGGAAGTCATAAAGGAAACCGGAGAATTCAATCCCCGTACTAATGCCTCCATGTAATTGACGTGATCTCGACGTGAGAATTTCATTAAAGCAACTTGTATGTGTATGTATATATGCATCAACGTGATCTCGATGTAGTATGAACTTTATGTATATATACGACTTGTTTTTGGCGCGTCAACGTGATCTCCATACAAAAAGAATTGAATGGAAAACACAAAATCCAAACCCCTAATGCCCTAAACCCTAAACCAGGAAAAATAAATAAATAGAAAAAAGCCGAAATCTTTAGTCCCGGTTGGTAAGTCTTCCCGCCATGGGCGCCCGGCCGTGGCCACGTGGAGGCCCTTTAGTCCCGGTTGGCCCCGGGGAGGGGGGGGGGGGGGGGGAGGTTTTAGTCCTGATTTGCTAGTCCCGGTTGGCAAACCGGACTAAAGGCCATCTGGAACCGGGACTAATGCCCCGTTTTCTACTAGTGTGAGTACGAGAACTACCTTCAAATTCATGATGAAATCCATGATTGGGCTATTTATGTTTAACTTCAAAATGATTTAGCCAACCATACGTGGATCCACAAAAGAGACTATAGTCTTCATTGATGTCATGCGTTTGACAATTTATTAAAATGTTCCTACTCCGTTGGATACACCGGGTGGACACATGTCCGTGCCCCCAAACAGATGAAAGCGAACATAGTTTCGGGACGTTGTTGTTGGTAGGCCCCTAGTTGTTGGAGTTGCTCGGCAGTAGTCGTTTTTGCTCTCTTTTATTTTGTAAAAAAAAAATTCGTCAAGCGCTAATCCAAACAATGATGCTTCCAATCCCGTAAAAGAAAACAATGATGCTTCCTTCCATTGAAATGAGTCGGAGGCTAGCGTCCGTTCCTGAAAACCAGCATTTGGTAGTAGGGTTCCGATGCTTCCGGTTAAATGAGTGTGTCCATATTCCATCTCCCTCCCAACACCTGAGAGAGACGAAAACTTCACGTGCCCTGAGAAAATACGCACACATCTCCGCTAATTTTATTTAAATAATACACGAAAATTAATTAATTCCGGAAATATTACGTAAATTTTATTTTTTTCAAAAATAGAATCCAGTCGGTCGCGCCGAAGCCGACTGGTACTAATCGGTTTTGGCAAAACCGATTAGTGCTTGTCGTTGTTGGCAACGCCGACAAGTCCATCCATGCATGCATGCAGGCTGCATGCAGTACGTACAGTACGTACAAGCTCGTACTCGGTGTAGCTGAGAACGATTAGCTCGTAGTCGTCTTTAGCAACAACGATTAGCTATTTTTCCTAACTCTCGCTGCCGTGAGCGAGATGCTCTGCGCCATCTTGTCGGCTTCGCTGAAGCCGACTGGCCCCACCTACTCGGTGTTGGCGACGACGACAGGCGGTGCCAGCATGATTGCGTCGCTGGCCATGCAGTGGTGGGCCTTGTCGGCTTCGTTAACAACGACTAGCGTGTAGTCGTCTTCGCCAACAACGACAGGCATGTACTCGTCTTCGCCAACGCCGACTGGCGTCAGTCGGCTTCGGCGACGCCGACTGGATTCTATTTTAAAAAAAATAACATTTGCGTAATATTTCAGAATTAAATAATTTTCGTGTATTATTTAAAAAAAATTAGCCACATCTCCGACGTCGAGCACGCACGGTGGTACAGCGGCGAGCAGCAGCAGCTGCTGCCTGCGGCACCAGCTTTCTGATAAAGATCGTGGGCGCTACTCACGAAAGGGGAAAGATACGGGTGATGATTAACATAATTATTAGCCCGGCCCCGGCCCATGCTGCTGTACTGTTCCTTCTCTCTTCTTCCTCTCGCTCCAAGAATCCATGCCTCGCCGGGTTTAATCCTGTCCTTATGATTCGATCTCCCCTGCCTGCTCCCTTTTGCCGGGGTCACTCACGTGCGCTCGTCAAACCGCTGTCTCGTGGCGGACTCATGGTCAAAGCTTAGGCCCAGTCCCTCCTGCCCTTCCTATGTAGCTGCCCCGTCTCCGCTGTCGCACACCCACACTCAGCTCAGGGAGCTCCATTGCTGCTACCAGATCTCTCGAGCTGGTGGTGTGGCTATCATGGAGTTGGGGCTGAGCCTTGGGGAAGCCGCCAAGGCGGATGCGGCGAGGGCGCCGGAGCTGGTGCTTGGGCTCGGGGTGGGTGCGGGAAGGGGTGAGGAGGAGAGTGAGAAGCGAAGGAGGGAGGTGGCGGCCGGAGCGGGATGGTGGGCTGCTGCGGCCTCGCCGGAGCCGTCGGTTCGGCTCAGCCTCGTGTCGAACCTTGGACTCCGGTGGCCTTCCGAGAGCGGTGAGTGGGTTCTTGGGTTCTTGGAGTAGCTGTTATTGATCTGCGTGCGCCCGAAAATGTCGTGACTCTGCAGTCCTTCTTTAATTGGCAGGCCGTTCGGAAGTATCGGCACGTGGGTTCGACGTCAACCGGATGCCGTCGGTAGCGGCAATCGGCGGAGGGATGGAGGAGGAGGAGGATGACGAGGACGGGGCCGCGGCGGCCTTGTCTTCTTCGCCCAACGACAGCGGCGGCTCGTTTCCGCTGGATCTCTCCGCGCACGGCTGTCTGGGCCACGCCGAGGCGGCGGCGCAGGCCGGAGGCGAGCGCTCGTCCTCCCGCGCGAGCGACGACGACGAGGGCGCTTCCGCCCGCAAGAAGCTTCGCCTCTCCAAGGACCAGTCTGCTTTTCTCGAGGAGAGCTTCAAGGAGCACAGCACTCTTAACCCCGTAAGCATCCATCGGTCCATGAAAAATCGAAACTTCTCTCTCACTCCAGTGTTCCTCAAGCTTACTTGGGTCTTGACCTTGTCGCTTGGCAGAAGCAGAAGGTGGCGCTGGCGAAGCAGCTCAACCTCCGGCCACGCCAAGTCGAGGTCTGGTTCCAGAACCGCAGAGCCAGGTACAAGAATAAAAAGAAATGAATCTCCATGTCACCATCTTAGACTAAAATCCTCTCTAGCTAACATTTTCTTCTCCGACGACGACGCGCAGGACAAAGCTGAAGCAGACGGAGGTGGACTGCGAGTACCTGAAGCGCTGCTGCGAGACGCTTACGGAGGAGAACCGGCGACTGCACAAGGAGCTCTCGGAGCTGCGTGCGCTCAAGACGGCGCAGCCATTCTACATGCACCTCCCGGCCACCACACTCTCGATGTGCCCTTCGTGCGAGCGCGTCGCCTCCAACCCCGCCGCCTCCACCTCCGGCCCCACGGCGAAGGCTACCAACGCTGCTGCCGCCGCGCCTGAGCAAAGGCCGTCGTCCTTCGCCGCGCTGTTCGCCTCGCCCCCGCGGCTTCCCGCTGGCCGCCCAGCCGCAGCAGCCGCCGCCGGCGAGCAACTGTTTGTAAATGCCCGCCGTTAATTTGCTTCGTTTGTTGGTTCTCGTGAGAGTATTTTTGGGGTTCCGAGGCCGTCCGTCGCCGTTACTTCGACGGCTGGGATGCGGAGAGACGAAGTTGCTTGGGTAGAATTGACCTGAATTTGTTCAGCGATTTCTCTGTTTTTTAAGACCAGAAGATGGAGTGCTGCTACGGTGATCAATGATCGTTATTGGTATTGAAAACTTAAAAACGTGTAGAGGATGTGAACTTTTAGTCAAAAGCGGGGTGCATTTTATCTTCATTTCGCCGGCGAATACGGGAAAGCCAGTAGGAGTAGTAGTACTTATTTCACTGTATTTATGATGCGCAGTCGCTCTCCTTTACTGCAGAGCAGATTTTTTTGTTTTTTGTGAACACGCAAAGACTTGCGTGTCACTTATATTAGAAGAGAGAATACAGAACATTACAGCGTATCCAGCATCAGCGATGCGGTACAACATGTGACAGAGATGACCGGCTAGCCACTAACACATGCGGAAGACAGCGCCCCTAACAAAGCCGACTACTCCCAAATTTTGCCCAGCCCAACAGCACCAGAGAGTTTCCATAACTCTACTTCGTCCGCGATCAGCCGATAGACAGTGCTAACCGTCGCCGACTTCCTCTCGAACACCCTGGCGTTTCGCTCCTTCCACAGCGACCAGACGACGAGGAGGACAAGGGAATCAAACCCTTTCTTCGCCTGTGGGGGGATCCGGCGACGACCATCCGACCACCATTCGATGAACACATCATCAGCGCCGGGCACGAACATGTGGAGATTACAGCGGCGCAATAAGTTCAGCCAAACCTCCCTTGCGTACACGCAGCCAAGTGTAATATGGTCCGCCGTTTCAGGCTCCTGATCACAGAGAGGGCAGGTTGTGTGCGAGTTCATGCCCCGCCGGCGCATCCGATCCGCAGTCCACAGCCGCCGCCGCATAGCCAACCAGGCATGCACCTTACACTTGGCCGGCGCCCAAGCCTTCCAAAGTGCCTTGCCGCATGGAAAGAACTCGAGCCCAAGAAAGAAAGCCTTGTATGTCGAGCTAGCGGAGTAGGACGCAGAGCTCGTCCACTTCCACACCACTCTGTCGGACACCTCCGTCGTCAGATTAACAGCCTGCAGCGCATCCACCAACATGAGGAACTGGGTAATCACTTGGACAGTTAGTGGCCCTGTGATGTCACGGATCCACGCCCTGTTTGTCATGGCCTCTTCAACAGTTCTAGTGAGCTTGGCTTGCGTGTCAACTGCAGCAAGGAGAGCAGGCGCCATGTGCTTCAGTGCCATCCCATCAAGCCAAGCATCAGCCCAAAACAGTGCCGAGCGGCCGTTACCAACAACAATTTTGATAGATGCGTCAAAAATAGCCTGAACCTCCGGTTCCACCTTAAGCGGGAGGCCCGTCCAACAACCAGCACGCTGCTTCTGCAACCACAACCAACGAGCCCGAAGGGCAAAACCTAGAAGCTTCAGGTTCAGGATTCCTAGCCCACCGTATTCCACGGGGCGACAGACCTGCTCCCATGCGACCAGGCACTGACCACCATGCACGGCGTCGGTCCCCTTCCAGAAAAATGCCCGGATCTTCTTCTCGAGCAACTGCAGCAGCCAGGCCGGCAGTTCTAGGGCTATGGAAAGGTAGATGGGGATCGACGTGATGACAGACTTGATGAGCACAAGGCGGCCGGCCATGGTGTAGAAGATGGCCTGCGACGGTGACAGCCGGCGACAGATGGAATCAACCAGCGGCTGCATGCTCGACTTGGGCAGGCGCTTGTAGGAGAGGGAAGCCCAAGGTAAGTACAGGGGAAGGGCTTGACGGCGCACGGGAAGTGCTGCGCGGCAACAGCCAAGTGCTCGTCGGTGCATCTGATGGGGGATATGGAGCACTTGTCGAGATTGGTGCGGAGGCCCGAAGCACCACCAAAGCACTCGAGAGCACGCCGGATCAACGCAAGGTCTTGCTCGATCGGGGAGACAAACATCACGACATCGTCAGCATACATGGACGTGCGGAACCTGACCCCCCGGCATGGCAGCGGGATAGAATCCCAAGCTCCTCCGCGCGGCACAGCATCGCGTTTAGGACCTCCATGACGAACAGGAACAGCATCGGCGACAGGGGGTCGCCCTGCCGCAGACCACGGCGGTGCGGTATCGTCCTTCCCGGAACTCCATTGAGTAGGATCTGTGATGAGGCTGTGGAGAGGACGATGCAGACCATCTCGATGAAACGGCGGCCAAAGCCTAGTCGCTGTAGGATTTGGATGAGGAACGGCCAAGACACTGAATCAAACGCCTTAGTGATATCGACCTTAAGCAGGAGGGCTGGATTGCGTCCAACATGCAACGCTCGCGTTGTGAGTTGTACCAACTTGAAGTTGTCATGAATAGATCGCCCACGAACAAAGGCGGACTGATTCTCTGCCACAAGTTCAGACAGTTTAGGAGCAAGCCGAGCAGCAAGCAGTTTGGAGAAGAGCTTTCCAAAGCTGTGCGTCAGGCTAATGGGCCGAAAATCCTTGACCTCAACCGAGCCCAGCTTCTTCGGCAACAGCACAACCAAGGCGTTGTTTAGCTTCGTCATGCCTCTGGACCGCAGTTGATAAAGCTGCTGCACCGCTTTGAGGATGTCATCCTTAATAACGGCCCAAGCACTCTGGAAGAAACGGCCAGAGAAGCCGTCTGGGCCAGGATCCTTGTTAGGCGGCAAATCCTTAACCGCTGCCCACAGCTCCTCCATAGTGAAAGGATTGTCAAGCTCGTGCAGGTTTGCTGGCGGAGGGCGACGCCAATACACGTTACTTTCATATGCGTGCCCGGATGAGACACTGTGACAACCACATTGTGGCTTTATCGCGTGACAGAGCAACTGCTGTCCAGCATCAGGAAAAGGAGGCTTTGCTGTTTGACTTCTACTCTAGGCATGATTTGCGAAATTATGATGCTCCCCAGCCCCAAGATGTGAAGATTGAAACTTCGAGAACAACGACAAAAGCAGACAGCGAATTGATAGCAACATTGTCGAGTGAAAACCAACAGTTTTCCTCTCTTGTGAGAGCCTTCCAAGCACATTATCCATTCCACCATGTTTTTTCTCTCTCAAAAACACACCCGCATTGCAACTCTAGCATACCCCGGGAAACACCGCGCCCTAAAAAATATATGATATTTTCAGAAAAATCAGATTCTCTAAACTATACCTCTAGAATGATCACATGACCCTCTAAAAGTATCTTTGCAGCTAGGTGGGATGGAATGTTTTTCACAAGCTCACTAAACCATCTTTTTCACGTGCCAAGAAATTTCACCCTACTCTAGCCATTCCCTGCCACCAGCGATCGGAAAACGGGGTATAGGGGACCCCGCTCAACCGCCTCCTCGCGTCTTGAATGACCCGCCACCAAGTTCTCCCGCTAGTCCATGATTGTCACCTCCGTACCCGTCGTCTACGCTTCCCTTCATGCCTCCACTCCCACCGTCGCCAAGCCTTTCTCATGGTGCACGTGACACAAGAAGCTGATCCGCCTCTCTTGTCCTTCTCCTGTCCGCTGGTGGTGGCCGGACCTGCTAGTTGCCATCAGTGGTGGTGCTAGAACTAGTCGACGGTGAAGGCTCATCCCTGACACGTGTTTGTCCACATGGTTGATCGATCTGGGACATGTGTCCAAAAGCCCTGACGCCAATGAACAGGTGAGGCGCGTGCGACAACTCTTGAAGAAAAGCATTCAAATTAGTGGGTGATGGGTGTTGCATAACTGCTAGAACATCAACACCGTCCTCCTTGCTCCGGTGCGCATCGTAGAAAACAAAGAGGCCACCGGCCGCACCCCGGTGAAAAAAATACTATAGAAATACCACGAGCAGAAAGGGGCCCAAACCCATAAATAGAGAGCAAACATGGTTTAGGTTCACCCACACAGGTGGAAGGTTTCTAAGACAATATGGGTGTATACTTCAAGGGAACTTTCTCATGTTGCAAATATGTTTCTTGTTGTTGTCGGCCTTGATCACATATGTTGCAAGCGTTTGTTTTTCTTGTTGTATGCTTGGGACGTATTTTCAACTTCCTGATGTAACCGTTGACGATTTGCATACCCAAAATTGTTTGCCGCATGGCGGATTCCAATGTTGCAACGAATTTGGACGGTTTCACTGTGGGAAGATTTGTTGGAGCGATGTTGCAAATGGAAAAAAGTACTACAAGCAGGAGTTTTATGTTGCAATGATTCAGGCGTACATTACAAGAAACTGAATCACACACTTATTTCTCCCAAATGAAATACATGTACTTAGACTTGAATCTGAATTGGTAGCATCATTACGAGCATGTGTGTTATCGCCCGCGTCTTACTCGTCAAGTCCGAACGCATCTGCATTAAAGGTTTCAGACAGGCTAGTACCGCTCTTAAAAGTGAGTTTTTTAGCAGAAAACTCAACACAAACCTCCACCAGACTGAGCAACAGGAACAATTCTTTAGTCTTGACTCATGTAACCTTCTTCATCTTGCCCTTCTCAACAAAAGCCGTCACCTCAGTAGCATAGGAGACAGTCTACTTAATCTTCTTAAAGGTGTGCTCCTTCTTCTTCTTCTTCTTCTGATGATGATGATGATGATGATGATGATGATGATGATGAACAATCCACATGAACCCGCTTGTGCGATTCTATCCGAACTCCTTGATGTCAGACAATGCAAGCAAAGCCCCTCGGGAGGTCGGCCTCTTCCAGAAGCTCAATCTCCTGCTTCTCGCATATATCATTTCCCTTGACGACCTCCGCACCCGCTCGGTTGTTATCGACTATCTGGGACGCCATGTGAGCGCTGTCTAGGATTGATTTGCTAGGAGATGATGTTGCTTTTGTGAAGTAGGATAAGCAATGAAGTGACTAGAGCTTGTTGTGATGGAATACGATCGGCTGGTGCAGCTTATATAGATGCTGCAACAAGACTGTACAACTGATTCATCGTGTGTGTGCGCCAACAGAGCGAGACCGGCAGCTCTCTTCTATGGAATGTGAACTTCCTATTCTTAGGTCATCAAGAGAAGTCACAAACTGAAATTAAGTCAACGTTATTGTTCAGCATTCTCTGACCATTGACATGTCTCCATGCAGAACTGCATATTTAGGACACAGGAGAGCTGGTCATAGCTGAACAAAAATTACCATTTCTTATTATTGATCTAGAAGTCCCTGGGATCAGGTCTTTTTTTTTGCGAAACACAGTACAACGCAGACGCCAGTGGCGAAGCTAGCCCAAATTTGAAGCCTGGGCACATGGCCCAAACACATCAAAAACAAGTGGCTGAGAGCTGTGGCCCAGTAGAAAATAGCCCAAGAGAGGACAGGAGGAAAGGCCCAGCAAGCAAAATTAGGCCAAATCGTAACCAGAAGGTCGTCTTCTTCTGCTCAGATCAGGATTTCCATCGCCCAAACGCTGTACGCTATGGCCGGAGCTCCTTGGTTCGTCGTCGTGAGGCCTGGGCACGTGCCCTAGGCGGAGGTATGGTATAATCGTCCCTGGCAGACGCTCACATACACGTGCACATACTCACCCCTATGAACGCACGTACGCACACATTACCCCTATGAGCACCTCCGAAAGACTGAGCCGATGGTTGAGTCTTCAGATTGACGAAATCACCACAGGCGCCTCGCTGTCGACGGGAACGTCGTCTTCCACTGAAGAATATTCCGCCTAAATGAGAAACACCAATATCAAATCTGGGGTTTGAACTCTGATGGGCTGGGGTACAACCACCGAAGTGGGACTCGTACTAAGTCTAAAAAGTTCACTCAGGTGATGGTACAAATTCATTGTCACGTAGCCTCCTACAAGCACCTAGGTCTCACATTTCTTTGTTATGAATTACTCCCTCCGTCTGAAAATACTTGACACAGCTTTATCCAAATACAGATGTATCTACACAGTAAAACACGTCAAAATATATCTGTATTTAAACAATTCGGACGGAGGGAATAGTAAGTAGGAAGATCTCCCGTCTATTTTAGCTCCAGAAACAAATCTAATTGGGTTAGGTGGTCACTTGACATAGCAGAAATGGCATCCAAGCGCATTTACGCCCACCATGCCGGTGATGAGGTGGCCAATGGGGACGATGATGTCGGAAAGTACTCCCTCCGTTCCAAATTAATTGACTTCCATTTGTCCACACATGGATGTATCTAGACATGTTACGCGTATAGATACATCCACATATGGACAAATAGAAGTCAATTAATTTGGAACGGAGGAGTAGAAATCAACTGAACTTCTTCAGCAACTTGGCCTCCCAAAAGGCCTATTTTCGCTGGACGACGGTATAACCGTGCTTGTGGGTTCTTGTGGATTGTTCGGAAGAAGAAGAAAGATCACCCGTTCAAGCAGACACTGAGGATAGCGCAGGGTTAGTGGTTACACTCGCATAAACTAGTGTGCGGACCAGATTACAATTGAATGACTCATATTTTGATAACCGAAACTAGTTCTATCTCTAACAACTTACTCAAGTTGAAATTATGGTTAAACTCTTCAAAAGTGCGAAGTGGGAGAGACTTTGTAAAATCATCAGCAATCTGATCTTCTCAAAGAGACGGGGTTTCCAACTGTTTGTTAACAACTCTTATACACTGAAAAAATGGGAGTCTCTTTCGGTATGCATCGCACTTCCATGAGACACAGAATTAATAAAAATATGTGGCACCAATACTCTCCATAAAGATGGAGGCTGAGTCAATTTAATTCCAAGATCTTCGAGAAGAGATTGTACCCAAATTATTTCAACCGTGGCATTACAGAATGGAAGTAGCTTTTGTATTCTGATTCGCCACTGCACATATAAATTGTGGCTTGTTTCTTTCCACTCCGGAAAATAAAATTTGGTTTAAAGAAAACAGCGAAATCTTATGTGGATCAATGATCATCCAAACAACCTGCCTAGTCAACGTCTCAAAAGCACTAACCAAGGTAGAATTGGATATTCAATACTTTTCCCATCCCCTCCCGGGTCGCATGCGCGGGCGACCCCGGGGGCCAAAACCTAGACGGCGAACCACCCAGGCAACCGGAGCTCCCTGGCCGTCGCCGCCGCCAGCGGTGGTGGAGAAACCCCGTCGTCAAAGGCGGCAGGGAGGAGGGCGCGCGCACTGATGGGCCGAATCCGCACGGAGGAGGACGTCTCCGAGCTGCGCACGACGGTGGAGTCGGCGGCTGCGCACGACGAGCTGGAGGTACGGAGTGGCGGAGCAGCTTCGAGGCGAGGAGACGGGCCATAGAGACGATGGCGCGGGGTCCAGGAGGCGTATGCGTGGAGGCGGCGACATAGACCTTGGCGCCGACACGTCCTGGAGGTGGCCTGGGCCATGGAGGAGGTCTGGTGGCGTAGCGGTGGGGCTCCAGTCGCTAGTTCCTGGAGGCAACGTCCCTAGCGTGGAGGAGAAGCGCAGGTGGCCCGGGTGACCGCGCACATCCCAGACATGGGTCCATCCGGGCCCGATCTGGGTCTGAGGGCTTCGGCTGTGCGTAGCTAGTGGAGTGCGACAGCTGTGGCACGGTGGGTCTTCGACCAAGCTAGGGGTGGAAGAAGGGAGAGAGCTGCGGGGAGAAGGGGCTGTTCTCGCTCATGCGGGTCGCTGTTGGACCATGACGCTTCGTCCACGACATTGAAGTGCTACAGCGGCGGCGGTGTGAGCAACGTGGATGGTTGCCCCACTCTGGTGGGTTAGGAGGGAGGTGGTTATTTCTCAAGGTTACTTTGAGCTCAACCTGGACCTTGCCTTAGTTAGATGAGGTATTGTTATTTATGTCTTTCCCTTATTTTATTTGCATGTCTTTCATATCATAATTACTGTGTCATCCTGCATCTCATGCATATCATATTTTTCTAAGTGTTGCATTTATGATTGTATGTTTATTTGTGATTTGTTTGACTTGTTAGAAATTCCGGAGAGAGACGAAGGTGGTTGCAACTGCTACACATGTTCTTCTGTTTGCCAAGGCAAGTGGCACACCCCCATGAAGTTTTTCCTAAGTATTTTATATGCATTACTTAGTGTATTTCTTATATGCATGTGTTGGATAGTATTATAGCTATGTGCTAAACCCACCATACCTTTACTCTAGTTGTGTCTAGAATCCCTTTTGATAACTTAGTAGATTATTGGATGCCATGCAAATGTGTTTTCTTTAAAGCTAAATTCTACTAAGTAATCTATCACCTGGGTGGACTTGGTTATGAAAAGATGATGGAAAGGTTGAGTGTCATCTCTTAGGGGTGACCTCTAAGGGATGGTCACTTGTGGTTGCCACCCAGGGTATTAAAGGGACAAATGTTTTGTCTAAGTGAAGTTGTTACCGTGCAGCCATTAGTCATATGGGCTCTGACTTGATGGATTAAGTTGCGTGGACTTGTCCCGTCTTGACAGGTGGTGGTAGATGGTTAGAATGGGAACGGGTCAAGGCGGCATGGGATGAGGAAAGGCTTCTGAAAAATCTTGTCTCAACTCTCTCCTTTTCCTTAGCACAATTTGAGTGCTTGAGGATAGTTTGGGTTTGTTGGGTCTAATGGTGAAAGTGCACAACCTCTGCAGAGTTAAAACTAAGTACTTAGCCGTGTCCCCGGTTACGGACAATTCAAGCAGCTGATCAAGGATGGCAACGGAGGCTCCCAACATCTTATTTCTTTAAGTAAAATTTTGATGGGTGAACAAGGGTAGACGAGACTATGGATTTCATGCCATATTGTCTCAAACATTTGAAGAAAATGTTTTACAAAGTGTTAGGCAAAATTGGCTTTTATGCAAAATAGCCTTGAACTCCACCAGCCAAATATGCATATAGGCTATAGAGTTATTCCATTAAGTGTCCACATAGTGTCACTTGCCAGATCCATTTTTAATGGAATCTGACCCACTCTGTTGCAGATTGTTCTGACGACGAGTGAGTTTCGTTAAGGGTTTCGAGTCTGCAACCAACATGTTTTCGCCTGTGGCACATGATGATGATGGAGACTCCATGAAGAATTTTCCGCTGCTTTACTCTTTCGAAGCTAGCCTTGAGCTATGCAATTTGTAATGAATATTTTATAAGTCTGGATCTCGTGTAATAAATGATACTTTGTTGTGATATTTCATCTTAGACTGTGTGTGCAAACGATTCGATCCAGGGATTTGCACTATACACAGGTACCTTGCCATTTTCTAAGTGCAGGTACGCTACAGATGGTATCAGAGCACTGTGTTGCCTGTAGGTTCGAAACCCTAATTCTGGATAGAAATAGGCTGGCCATAGGAATTAAAAGCTAATTTTACTCTACTATAAAGGTTTAATCTTGTTTCTTCCTTTTCTTTTGAACTTATTCTAGTAACACTTATCTAATCTTGTTTCCTCAAATTCTGTTTAGATGGTCCCCTTCACCTGCACGGAGATTCCGAGAGACAGCGTGACTTGTCCTTTTGGAGATCAACTGAATGGTATCTGCAAAGATCTTGATTTGGTTCCCCCAACCTTCAAAATAAGGACGATACCCTCAGAGATAACCAATAAGCAACGCTGGGAGATTGAGACAGAGATCCTACCTAGTCCTACCAGGATTTCCACCGCGGCGATTGTCTACAGGAGGGTGTACCCCACCTGGGAGACTGGCCTTCTGCTAGCAAAACATGAGGCACTATCACGTATCTGTGAGGAATTCTACGAGATGCTGCCCCAAAACTCTCCCTACCGTCGCTTCGGGAGGCGTAATGCTAATGGACTACCCCACTGGAGTGGAAAGGATCGCGAGAAGCTAAACCCTACAGAGCTACAAATGGAAGATCTGGAGTTAGCAACACATATAGCTGCCACTGCACTCCATGCTGAGATGAAGATGACGGACGAGGCCAAGGAGTTGATTGAGGAGCAGAGGAAGGAGATCGAAACCACTATAGAAATAATAGTCTCCGAAGAATTGTAGAAGCAGAAGCGTGAAACGACCAATCAAAGACTTGAAGCTGAAAATTTGAAGCTTCTAAACAAGGTCGACAGACAGGAAGCAACGATAGCAGCCCTTCGGGAGCAATGTGCCCAACTCACAAGGGAGTCATTCGAAGAGGAGAACTCTAGGATGAAGCGCCTTAAGACTAAGGCCTCCACCGAGTGTTCCAGCAAGAACCAGAGAGAGTAGTCACCCACCAACCTTAGAATTTTGTCAGACGACGTTAGTTTTCATTATTGACCAACCAAAATTGTGGTATGACAGTACTTAGGCTTGTATTTTCAGAATATCCGTTGTTACCTGGGTTTGAAGTCAAGAGAAAAGTTTGAAAGTTTAAAGTTTGTTTTGAGCTTGTTTGTGTTGTGTTATGTGAATGCTATGGGTAGAAATATTTCCCTTAGAATCTGTCTATCTTGTACTTATCTATTCCAAAACCCACAGATGCCTCCCCAGAGTGCACTGGAAGACAACAACAATGCCAACACCAACAACATTGAAGCAATGTTGCAGAAGATGACGACAGCACAAACCTAGCTGATGACCATGACGACTCATATCAAAGCAAATCAAAGTGAACCACCACCACCCCTAACCCATACGGATAGACTTGTCAAATTTTTAAGTCTTGAACCCAACACGTTCCACCCTACAAATGATCCAATTATGGCAACCGACTGGCTACGATCAATAGAGAAGGATCTGATACTTTGTGAGTGCACCGACACAGAGAAAGTGAGTTTTGCATCTTATTTCTTGGAAGGACTTGCGGCTAAATGGTGGAGAACTTATCATAGCACTCACACATGTGATACTTTAACCTGGAAAGAGTTCAAGGAAGGGTTTTGTAGTGTTTACAGTTCCCCTGACATGTGGAACATGAAGCAAGAAGAGTTCCTAAACCTGAGGCAAGGGGACAGGACGCTCAAGGAGTATAGAGATGATTTCTATGCACTGTCTCGTTATGCCCCTGAAGGCATAATTATCGAGGAAGAGAGGGAGGAAAGTTTTCTCAAGAGACTATGTGATGAGATGAAAGTCCCTTTCACAGTCACACACGCTTGGGAGTATCAGGCCTTACTGGACCAAGCACTCATACTGGAGGATGATATCAGGAAGACTGGAAATCTGAAGAGAAAGCTAAGTATCAACAAACATCATTCTGAGCCTTCATTCAAAAGACGCCATACTCCTGAGGTGAACCATAGCCACAAACAGGGGAATCACCATAATGAAGGGGGTCACCTCAAACATCGTGACCGCAATGGTGGATCCAAAGGAAGCAATGGAGACCACAAGAAAAATATCAGTCATACCACTTGCTACACCTGTAAGAAGCAAGGACATTACTATACTGAGTGCCTAGACCAGAAGCCCCAGAACAACCCCCACCAGAAAGACATCAGCAAAGTGATGTGCTTCAAATGCAAGAACATGAGTCATTACACCAATAAATGCCCAGCTAAGATGAAGACCGAAGAAATTGCTAAGACAAAGCCTTTTGGTAAAGGATATATGAACCACACCAATGTGGAAGAAGTGATTGAGGAACCTAGCTTGGAGAATGGTACGTCATCAATCAAGTTTACAGTTTGAAGTTGACTGCCAACACAAATTTCTTTTAAGGGTGGTAGCCCACCGAGTTATCCCAGTCACAACCTTTTGCTAGCCTCTTCGAATCTCGGGGACGAGATTCCTTTTAAGGGTGGTAGTCTGTAACATCCCTCTTTTCAAAAAGGTGAAAAATCAGAAAAATTTAAAACTTTTGAAAACTATTATGTATTTTGCTTTGAAAAGAAAATCATGCATGCATTCATCATCATATTGCATTGTTTGCTTTTGGTTATTTCAAAAGTGGGAAATAAATCTCCACTTGAAAACATATTTAAGAAAATATATTAGTAGAGCATTTATGCTCCAAAATTTTCTTTTGACTTTTATATATTGTCCTGTTAATGTTTGCTTGTGGTTTGATTATATTGGTTGAAATATATTTATTTTTGCAAATGTTTATCTTGTGGTATTTAAGTTCTATTTAAACCACATTTGATTGTTTTAAAACCTATTTTAAATTGGACATTAGGTGTCATATTGTTTATTCAAAACCTAGTTTTGAAATCAAAATGCTTTCTATTTGAAAATGTGTGTTTGGTTGTGAGTTGTTTGTTTGTATTGAGAATTATCTATTTCTTACCTATTCTCTATTTTCAAGTTTTATAGTTTTGCTTTTGAAAGAAAATAATTATTTGGTTTCTAAAATGATTTTTGAATTCATTTTGATTTATTTAACCCTTTTTAAATAGAATGAGTTTTATGCAAATTATCTTTTGAGTGATATGTAATATTATTACTCATATTTTGCTTTGGTTTAAATTATATTTCAAAAGGAATTTATAAAACCCTATAGTCTTCAAATGACATTATTATGTCCAAAATTCATACAAACACATTTCAAAATTTTAGTTTACAAATGTTTTGGAAAAGGTGTTTTGAAAACTGTAAAACAAAGAGTTGCATTTTACAAAATTTTAGAAACTGGTTTGAGTCCATTTGGACTTTTATTTTTAAAAGTTATTAAATTTTTCCTTTTTGAAAAAGGAAAAGTTTGAAAAAAAATAGAAACCCTAGCTACTGGGCCGAGCCCGTGTCTTACCTATCGCGCGGGCGACAGATAGCCAGCTCAACAACAGCCCAATCGGCCCTCTCTCCTCTCTCTGTCACTAACGAGCGGGGCCCGCGCGTCAGCGTCCTCGTCTCGCCTCGGCCATCCTCGACGTCCGTGCCCAAGATGGACACCGCCGCGTCGCGCCCTAACCCCCTCCGCACGCAACCCCCTTCATAAAAGCCTCGCCTCGACGTCCGCGTCCCCCCTCCGCTGAAAACCCTAACCCTAGCCCCCGCCGCCGCCCCCAATTGCTCGCCGGAGTTCGTCCGCCACGCCACCGAGTTTCTCTTTCTCCGGCCGCCACGGTGAGCCCCTTCGGCCCCTTCTTGATCCTCCCTCTTCCTTGTGACACGGCGCATCTCCTTAGCCCCTTGGTGCATTTTATTGAGCAGCTGGAGTGACGAGAATGAGCTCAACAAGCTCGCCGGCCGCCCGACGCACTCCGGCCACGAACCGGCACCGTTATAGGAGGATCCAATCGATGCCGTCGCCACCAACCTCATCGTCGTGTTGCGCCGCGCCCGAAGACACCATCAGGACGTCCGGGGAAGCTTTGGAACGTCGCCCCCGTCATCACCCGCACGCCGGCGCAGCCGTCTCCGCCATCTCCGGCGAACTGCACCACCACGGTAATGGTCACCTCCTCCCGGCCGTCCAATCCGTAGTTGACGGTCAGGATTAGATCTAGGGCGAACCGGTACAGACGAATCAGGATGCGCCGCGTGGCAGCTGCGTCAGCACACAGTCAGCGCCCAGCCAGATCCGGTCCAGCCAATCAGGAGCCACCACGTGGCCAGGGACTCCAGCGCAGAAGATTTTTTCAGTTTTCTTCACCGTTTAGCCCCTGCGTATCACGAATAGGTCCCTACAAATTAGATTCATTATTAATTTTTACTCGTTTATCCAAAATTTATGAAATTTATATTTTTGGAAAGCTTATCATGTGTAGAAACTTTTGGTATGCTTATTTTGCGGTTTTGACGAAATTAATTTAGATAAATTCTAAAAGTTGTTTAAATAGTATTTTGGCTATAAATTGAGTTTAAAATAGATTTTTGAGCAAACTCTTTTGCAGTAGTTTTGTAGGCCTAAGTATTGGCCGTAGGCTTAATCTATTATTTTCGTAGAATTGTTTTTCTATGTTTTATTATGTATATTTGTTTATTGCTTTTTAGGGGTTATTTTCTTAAGTAAAATATATTAAAAATTGTTCTCCACATTATTTTCGACTAGAAATTTTAGCTAAGTCATTATGACTATGTTGGATGCAAAATAACTTAGAAATATTTTGTCTCTCTCAAAATAAAACTATTTCTTCCTTAGAAATTTTTTGACAAGCATTTTGACAACCCTTTTCCTTAGAGAATTTTAGCCTCTCTTACGTTGATTAACTTTTACTTAGAATTTATCTGTGATTTATTGTTTGACCCTTGGTCCTTAGTTATTTTGGATCATCTTTATTGCTTGCATTTCCTTAGAGCATTTTCATAAGCATGGCATGCATATTAAGTCCTTAGTATTATTTTTGTACTTCTTACATGACCTCCTCCTTAGAAATTTTGAGGATACATGTTAGCTATTATGATTCTCCTAGTAAAAAATCACTAAGTTAGAAATTAGTAGAAATCAAGGAAGGACTTAGCTTGAAAACAAGACTCCAGAAGCATCTCCAAGAAGAAAGGACTTAGAAGAAATCAAGAGGAAGTTCATGAAGACCAACCAGCTACAATTTCTAAGTTTTTCCTCCCATTCTCTCTTTCCTTCTCCCTATCTTAGACTTCATGGTGACTAAGTTATATTCAAGACCAACCTGGATGCTGCCAACACCATCAAGTCTGCAGAACCATCAAGTCTACAAATTTCAATGAAGTCAACACACCAAGGAGCAAGCGACAAGGAAGCCTGAAGATGATTCCTGGAAGACCAACTACTACATCTTTCTTTCTATCTTTTTCCTCCTTCGTAATTTGTCTGTCACTTTGGACATAGACCAAGTCCTTTGTGGTTAAAGACTAAGTTCCTAGAGTGCTAATTGAAGACCATTGAAGATCAATGAAACTACAAAGGAGTTGAAGATATTTTGAAGATCTAACATGTGAAGACTTGAGCTAGTCTTACAACTTTTCAAGTTGTTATTTCTCAAGGTTACTTTGAGCTCAACCTGGACCTTGCCTTAGTTAGATGAGATATTGTTATTTATGTCTTTCCCTTATTTTGTTTGCATGTCTTTCATATCATAATTACTGTGTCATCCTGCATCTCATGCATATCATATTTTTCTAAGTGTTGCATTTATGATTGTATGTTTATTTGTGATTTGTTTGACTTGTTAGAAATTCCGGAGAGAGACGAAGGTGGTTGCAACTGCTACACCTGTTCTTCTGTTTGCCAAGGCAAGTGGCACACCCCATGAAGTTTTTCCTAAGTATTTTATATGCATTACTTAGTGTATTTCTTATATGCATGTGTTGGATAGTATTATAGCTATGTGCTAAACCCACCATACCTTTACTCTAGTTGTGTCTAGAATCCCTTTTGATAACTTAGTAGATTATTGGATGCCATGCAAATCTGTTTTCTTTAAAGCTAAATTCTACTAAGTAATCTATCACCTGGGTGGACTTGGTTATGAAAAGATGATGGAAAGGTTGAGTGTCATCTCTTAGGGGTGACCTCTAAGGGATGGTCACTTGTGGTTGCCACCCAGGGTATTAAAGGGACCAATGTTTTGTCTAAGTGAAGTTGTTACCGTGCAGCCATTAGTCATATGGGCTCTGACTTGATGGATTAAGTTGCGTGGACTCGTCCCGTCTTGATAGGTGGTGGTAGATGGTTAGAATGGGAACGGGTCAAGGCGGCATGGATGAGGAAAGGCTTCTGAAAAATCTTGTCTCAACTCTCTCCTTTTCCTTAGCACAATTTGAGTGCTTGAGGATAGTTTGGGTTTGTTGGGTCTAATGGTGAAAGTGCACAACCTCTGCAGAGTTAAAACTAAGTACTTAGCCGTGTCCCCGGTTACGGACAATTCAAGCAGCTGATCAAGGATGGCAACGGAGGCTCCCAACATCTTATTTCTTTAAGTAAAATTTTGATGGGTGAACAAGGGTAGACGAGACTATGGATTTCATGCCATATTGTCTCAAACATTTGAAGAAAATGTTTTACAAAGTGTTAGGCAAAATTGGCTTTTATGCAAAATAGCCTTGAACTCCACCAGCCAAATATGATATAGGCTATAGAGTTATTCCATTAAGTGTCCACATAGTGTCACTTGCCAGATCCATTTTTAATGGAATCTGACCCACTCTGTTGCAAATTTTTATTTGTTGCAGATTGTTCTGACGACGAGTGAGTTTCGTTAAGGGTTTCGAGTCTGCAACCAACATGTTTTCGCCTGTGGCACATGATGATGATGGAGACTCCATGAAGAATAATTTTCCGCTGCTTTACTCTTTCGAAGCTAGCCTTGAGCTATGCAATTTGTAATGAATATTTTATAAGTCTGGATCTCGTGTAATAAATGATACTTTGTTGTGATATTTCATCTTAGACTGTGTGTGCAAACGATTCGATCCAGGGATTTGCACTATACACAGGTACCTTACCATTTTCTAAGTGCAGGTACGCTACATGACGAAAGTCGGACCAACACTACATGTATGCTTTGTGTATCTCATAATTCCCTTAGGATGTGTTTGGTAGACCAGGCAAACCCGCAGATTCTCACCTCAACCAGTTGAGCTACGTATTTGTTGTTTGGTAGCCTGGGTCGGGCCGTCTCGGCAGTGCCGGCCTCATGCGAAAAGCTCCTCTGGGCAGTGCCGGGTTGGGAAGCTCGAATCGAGCTTCTCACCTCGCCCAGGCTCACCTCATCCCCGCAAAACACTGTTCGCGTACACGGAACGCACGCGGTCGTCCACCTCGGACCGGGTACTGGTTCATTTGCCCCCGCGCGTGCTCCATGCGGAAGCCGTCTCCTCCGCCTCCTCCTCCGAGCTCCCGCGGCCAACCCCGACTCCACGCCTCTTCGTCGAGCCTCCACGGAGACGTGCACCACGGCCACCACGGAGACGAGCACCACGGCCGCTTCGTCGAGCCTCCACGGCTGCCTCGTCGCGCCTCCGCGAACAAGAACGACGGAATCCTCGTCGCGCCACCGTGGAAGACCACCACCGCCGCCGGAGGGCCAGCACCACCGCCGCGGAGACGACCACCGGAGCCACCACCGGAACGGAGGACTTGATTGCTTTTTCTTTTTTTTGTTCAGGGACCTTTCTCTAAGAGTTTGGATCTATTTGCAATTTTCAGTTTCTAGAACCTAACCCAGCGTGGCCCAGTTCATACGGGCTACCAAACAGCCTCTTGTTCCAACCCGACCCAGATTTTTTGTGAGGGTTAAAACTCCCTTTATTCATTAATAACCATAGGTACAATAGATTGATCTGGTGATTGCAGGAGCCATAGGCGGCGACCCAGCAACAAATCTAGAGAGCTATGTGCTAAATCATGAGCATGAGCGTTAGAAGCTCTGCTTTCGTGCTTAAAAAGAACCTCTGCAAAATGTTCCCGCCTAATGAAGATCTCTCTTAAAACTGAGGCATATCTAGGGAGACAGTTATTCTTCAGAGAGTTTATCACTTCCAAGCAGTCCGAAGCAATAACACATCTCGTTATTTGAAGATCATCAGCAAGAGCTAAGGCTTCTCTGCATGCAATTGACTCCAACGTCGCAGGATTGGATATTCCAGGGCAAGCCAGAGTTGAAGAACCCAAATACGTACCATCATGGGATCGACATATGGCTGCTACCACTCCACGATTTTCCACCCTTGACACTGCTGCGTCGACATTAAACTTAACATATTTTCCAGTGGGGGCAATCCAACATGGCGCCCTCGGACGAACAGCCTGGATTGCAGCTCTGGTTTTTGGCGGGACAGTGATCATATGCAAAACCTCAATGAACTTTTCAACAAATTTGACTATAGCATAAGGGCTCTGATAAATCTCATGTATGGCTTTGCGGCGAGCTGACCATATTGCCCATAAAGTGACCACTGTTTGAATGAGCTGATCGTGTGGTAATGATTCGATTAAAGAGAATATCCATTCTTTTGCATTGCTACATTGAGTGATGGTAAGGTGCTCTACCAGATCCTCATCAAGCAGTGCCCATACACTCCTTGCCATTGCACAATCCATTAAGGAGTGGCGCCAGTCATCTTCAGAGGCATGACAAAAGCAACATTCAGGAGACGTTGTCATGTTACGATGATGTCTAACTGAACCAGTCGGTATACTTTGGTGAGCCAGTCTCCAAAGGAAAACCTGAATTTTGCTTGGAATTTTTACCTTCCACATTTTACACCACAACTTTTGTTCAGAAGCAGATGATGAGCTAGACTGTCTGCCTTCCAACCAATCCTCCCGTACCTTTCTGGTATGAACCAGAACACGATACGCTGATCGAACAGTAAATAGCCCAGTCTTCTCAAAGTTCCATGCCCAAAAATCCTCCTGAGGTGCAGTACAGACCGGGATTGATTTAATTGCCTGTATATCCATGGGTAGGAAGTTCTGTTCTAGCTTTTAGATGTTCCGTCGATGAGTCTATCAAGTCAGACACCATAACAGGTGGTTCATCACGGATTGCTGCAAATGGTAACATCCTCGAATCGCGAGGAATCCAGTTGTCATGCATATCCTTGTGCTGGCCCCATCACCAATGCGTTTAATTAAGCCCAACTTCAAAGCATCTCTCCCTTCAAGAAGAGCCCGCCAGATCTGACTTGGTCGGTTTCCCAGCTCAGCTTGCATAAGATCGCTGTTGGGAAAATAAGCAGCCTTTAGAATTCTTGCACTGAGAGAGTTTGGATCAGTAATAACACGCCATGCTTGCTTGGCTAATAAAGCCAAATTGAATAGTTCAGTGTCTCTAAAGCCAAGGCCTGCCATAAACTTAGGCATTGTCATTGTGTCCCAGGATACCCAACAAGGTTTTCTTTGCCCATGTTTACTGCCCCACCAGAAGTTCCTCAAAAGTGCATCAATTTTCTTGCATAACCCCTAGGTAGTTTGAAGCAAGACATCGAAAAAGTTGGAATTGCTTGAACCACCGACTTGATAAGAACTTCTTTCCCCCCAACCGACAAAATTTGCTCAATCCAACCTTAAATACGTTTCCATATGCGGTCAGTCACATATTTAAACATACCATTCTTATTGGATCCCACAACCGTTGGCATGCCAAAATATTTCTCCGATAAACTCTCGTTTGGAACATGCAACACATTTTTTACCTCCTGTCTAACCGACTCCGGGCAACCTTTACTGAAGTGGATAGAGGATTTGTCTCTATTGATTCTCTGTCCAGATGCCAAGCAGTAGATATTTAGAACAACATCAATCTCTGTCGGGGGGCTACCCCGGGTAGGGTAAGTTGTGGTATAAAGAGCTATAAAGAGTGGACCGGGTCATGGTCAAACCGGGTCAACCAAGACCCGGAGGGACTGAGACATGGTGTGACTACAAACCGGATCATGGCCACCGGATCATCTTAACCGACATACCAATGTCGATCTGCCCTTGTTCTTTCTTATGCGCAGGAAAGGGACGAGAAGAATCCGGCATATCCTTGCCGGGTTAAGGAAGAGAAGAAAGCTTACCTCGGTTAAGAAGTCAATGGCTTTTATCTTCTGGCCTGGCAGAGGAGCATGCCTGGCCGGGGAACCCGGAGCCTGACAGACCGACATCCCGGGACGGGACAGCCCGGATAAGCTGGGACAAGATAGGAGGGGTCTGTCATGACAGAGCTGACCCGAGAACCCGGAGGCACGGATCTCCTGCAGGAATCCTGGAAGATCTCTGCAGGAGCCCGTGCTGCCAGCGTGGAGGAGAGAGCCGTTGGCTCCTGGACTGCTATAAGTACCCCTGTACCTCCTCTGCGTCAGGAACGGAAGAAGAAAGAGCTCATTTGCCCCCTTTGTGTTTAGCTTCATCTTCTACCTCGTACCACTGTTCATAGTCTAGCAAACAGCTCAAGGAGCAGATCTTGTACTTGTGCTCGTGCTTCACCCATATACACAGAGAGAGGCAGGAGTAGGGGTGTTACCTCCTCACGAGGGCCCCGAACTGGGTAAATCGTGTGTGTGCTGTGTGTTCTTGGTCTGATGTTCGTCCGTGCGCGCTCCACAGCGCGCAAGCCCTCCCGGATACCTCCAGCGTCCTTTCGGCCCCACACTTAGCCATACCCATGGCATCTGCCGTGACACCACCACGACAGTTGGCGCCCACCGTGGGGCCAGCAGCGGCGCTGGCTGGAGTCTTCATCCGGACGGGTTCCATCACCACCTCCGGCGAGCGTGTGCTCAGCGGGTTGGTGTGCAAGCTCGGCGACATGCACTTCGTCAGCGACAACCGGTTGTTTCGGCGGCAGGCCTCTCCCGGTCAACGGCTGCCTCATCGCCTTCGGCTCCCTCCACACCTACGTCGCCACCGAGCTCGTCCGCAGTACCCCGCGCGGGTGCTGGAGGCAGAAGATCCTCCTGCTCTTTGTGCGGCTCGCGGTCGGCGTATCACTCGCCCCGAGAGCTGCGCAGAGGTCATGATGACCGGGACTGCGGCTGGAGCTGGTCTGGAGGATGATGCCGAGACTCCGGAGAAATCGGTCAGGACGGCCAGGCCACCCCTGGAGAGGGTGACCCACGAGCAGGGCGGCCCGTCCGAGTCCAGGCCTCTTCCTCTGGATAAGGTGATCGAAAGGCTGGCTGTTCCCATAGTTCCTGGTACGGGTGTAGCCTTGACCGAGGAAGAGCTGGAGCAGCAGCGCAAGGACCTGCATGCTGAGGCCATGGAGATGGCCAAGACTAGGAAGAGTTCGATAGATCGATGCGTGAGTATAACAAGGCTCATGGCCTTGATGCTGCTCGCATGGCTGATGTGCGAAAGAGAGGCAAAGGCCTCAATGTAGAGATGGCTAGGGACGGTAGATCCGCGTCAAGCGCGACTCGGGTAACGGCAGCGAAGCCGAATTATAGCTCCCCAGCCAAGACCCTTAGAGCTGCAGAGGCAGCAAGGGCTGAGCTAGCCGGATTAACCGGCGAAGCTTACCAGAAGCAACAAGCAAGAGTGAATGAGTTGGTGGCAATGGCCAACCGACAGAACGAGGCATATTTGAAAGGCAACACCATGGCTGGGGGTTCCCAGATCGTACACTCGGCTAAGGCCGGTAGTCAGAGGTCCAAAGGGCAAGCTTCCTCGCCACATGCGAGTAGAGATCGTAACCCGAGTGTAAACTCGGGAAGGAACAAGCAGATCCAGACCTACAACCCGGACTATGCTAAAGAGCAGATGGCCGGGCAGAACGGTGCAGGCAGGGCTAGGAGTAATCCGGCGCAGGGTAACCCGGCTCAGGGAAATCCGGGTCAGGGGAATCCCAACCCAGCTGGCCGGGGTCAACCACCTCGGTATCCGAATCAAAACCATGCTCAGCAACACCCGAGGGCTGCGCATGTTCAGGAACCACAAGGTGTTGACCAGAGGAACAACCGCTATGATGATGGCAATTCGGCTCTGGAGAGAGCCGGATATCAGAGATATGACAATGCACTAGGAGACAGGTTGGGACCGCGCATGTTGGCGCCGGGTGATGCACGCATCAAGTTGGACAGGCTCCATTGGTCCGAGATACTGGAAGAGCAGGGCCCACCTGGACCTAAATGCTTCGGGCCCCGAATCATGGGGGAACCGTCAGTGCCGCACTTCCAGTTGCCCCGAGGTTCGAAGACCTATGATGGTAACTCCAAGCCAGAGGACTGGCTATCGGATTATCTCTCGGCAGTAAATGTAGCCGGAGGAAACCGCCGATGGGCGGTGAGGTACATACCTCAGATGTTGGAAGGGCCAGCCCGAATTTGGCTGAACAATTTGAGCGAGGGCAGTGTCAACTGCTGGCTGGATTTTGAAGAAGCCTTTGTGAGTAACTTCTCTAGCACGTACAAGAGGCCGAATCGGCCACAGCAATTGGCTATGTGTGTGCAGAGGCAGAATGAGACTGACCGAGACTACTTGACTCGGTGGAGCAGTGCGCAATTCCTGCGAAGGAGTTGTGGAGGCACAGGCCATTTCGTGGTTTGCCAGGGATGCCGACATGGCTCCATGTTGTGGCAAAGATTACAAAGGGAGATGCCAGCCACTTTGGCCGAGACAATTCGGATTGCAGACAGTTATGCACTTGGAGATCCAATGCAGCCTCTGCTCAACGCGGCGAACCGAGTCGACGAAACCCGGGTAACAGCAGACCCGGACAGTTCGGGCCAATGATAGCCAGAACTTTGGACATAAGAGAAGGGAAGATCGGCCGGATCTTCGGTACGGATCAAACATGGTAGCAGCGGTAGATCAAGAGCAACCGAATGCTGGTAGCAGCCAAAGGCCGAAGATCAATGGCCCACTTGGGGCCAGAACCAAGAGGGAAAGAAGCCCTGGGGCCAAGATACACAACTGCCTGCCACTTATGAGGCAATGCTGGATGGACCATGCAGATACCACACCAATGATAAGCGTGGGCCAGCACATCACTCGACTCGGCAATGCAGTTGGTACCATAGGACCTTGAGGGAAGGAGCTGGATCCGGAGGAAACCAGAGGGTTGGTCCTCCGAGGCCGCCACTGCCGAAACCTCAGCAGCGTGTTGCGCTAACCGGGCAAACAACACTCCGGTGAACCGGCCGAATCAACAGCAACAACAGAGGCCGAATGATAACAGGAGAGAACCGAATGATGTGAATCAGGTGAACCACGGAGGCAACTATGGCAATGCCGGTCCTAATCGCCAGAATGAGTATCATGAAGCTCATCATAGTTATGTGGTGTTCGTGACCGAGGCAACTGACAAAAAGAGTCGGGCGCGCGCCAGATGGAGGTCAATGCTGTTATGCCGGCTGTGCCAAAATATATGCACTGGTCGGATCAGGAAATTACCTGGGGGATAAAAGATCACCCCCGAATCATGCCAACCCCAGGAGGCTATGCTCTGGTGGTGGACCCAACATTCATTGGGCCCAACCAGAATGTCAGATTCAGCAAAGTTCTGATTGACAATGGCAGCAGTATCAACATCATGTACCGAGATACAATGGTGAAGTTGGGTATTACAGCCAACATGTTGTTACCAACCGACACAACTTTTCATGGTATAGTACCTGGTGTCTCATGTGCACCTATGGGCAAGATGTGGATTGATGTATGTCTCGGCACCAAGGAGAACTCCAGGACCGAGACTGTCCTGTTCGAGATAGTAGACCTTGAAAGTCCATACCATGCACTACTCGGCAGGCCAACTCTGGCCAAATTCATGATATCCACCCACATGGCTTACCTGAAGATGAAGCTGCCAGGACCGAATGGTATCATCACCATTGCGGGTAACTACAAGAGCTCCATCGAGTGTGCCTCGGCTGGCTCCAACTTAGCCGAGTCTCTGATCATAGCTGCTGAGAAGAAAAAGATGAGCAGGTGGTGGCCATGGCTCAAGCTGCGCAACTCGGCATGCCGGGAATGGCACACATGGAGCAAAATGCGGCGTTCGAGGCGCCCAAGGAGACCAAGAAGATCACTATTGACCCGGAGCACCCTGAGCGCAAGGCTATCATAGGGGCGGGTTAACTGAGAAATAGGAAGGCGAGCTCATCCAATTCCTCCGTGAGAATCGAGACATCTTTGCATGGTCAAATCATGACCTGGAAGGTGTTCCGAGGGAATTGGCTGAGCACTCATTATTTGTGAGGCCCGAGATGAAGCCTGTGAAGCAGCCGATGCGGCGACTTTCGGACGAGAGAAGACAAGTGATACAAGATGAGCTGACCCGGCTACTGGCGGCCGGATTCATCATGGAGGTACTGCACCCGGACTGGTTGTCTAACCCAGTCCTGGTAGAGAAGAAAAAGATGACCCAAATGTAGCAAAGTGTGGCGTATGTGTATTGATTACACGAATCTGAACAAAGCATGTCCTAAGGATCCATTCCCGCTGCCTCGGATAGATCAAGTGATCGATTCCACAGCCGGGTGTGAGCTGTTATCCTTTGTGGATGCTTACTCTGGTTTCACCAGATACCGTTGAACCGGATGATCAAATAAAAACTGCCTTTATTACCCCGTACGGGGCTTATTGCTATCGTGTCATGACATTCGGTTTGAGAAATGCTGGTGCTACGTATCAAAGGTGTATGCAAAAATGCTTGCAGAATCAAATAGGAAAAAATGTGCAGGTGTATGTCGATGACATAGTCATTAAAACTAAAGAGAAGTCGACTTTGGTCGATGATCTAAGAGAAACATTCGAAAACTTGAGAAAATACCGGATGAAACTTAACCCGGATAAATGTACATTCGGTGTACCAGCAGGAAAGTTACTCGGGTTCCTTGTGTCTAGCCGAGGTATCGAGGCTAATCCGGTAAAAATTCGGGCTATTGAAAATATGAGGTTGCCTCAAAATCTTAAAGATGTGCAAAAATTTACTGGTTGTCTTGCATCCCTGAGTCGGTTTGTAAGCCGGTTAGGAGAAAAGGCCTTGCCCTTGTATCAATTGATGAAAAGAACCAATAACTTTGTGTGGACTCCACAGGCAAATGCGGCTTTTGCCGAGTTAAAAAAGATGTTGGTCACAGCTCCGATACTTGCTTCCCCACTGCCCAAAGAGCCGATGTTGCTCTATATTGCAGCCACAAACCGAGTTGTGAGTGCTGTAGTAGTGGTGGAGAGGGAAGAAGATGGCAAAACCGTGCAGAGGCCGGTGTATTATCTGAGTGAGGTGATATCGACGTCCAAACAGAATTACCCTCATTACCAGAAGATGGTGTATGGTGTCTATATGGCAGCCAAGAAATTGAAGCACTACTTTCAAGAGCATCCAATAAGGGTGGTGTGTGAGGCTCCTATCTCGGAGATCATTGGATGTAAAGATGCAAATGGCCGAGTTGCCAAATGGGCAATCGAGTTATCCCCTTACACTCCACAGTATGAGAGAAGAGATGCAATCAAGTCTCAGGCATTGCCGGATTTCCTTGTGGATTGGGCCGAGATGCAGTATGAACCACCAGCCCATGACCCGAATTACTGGACAATGCATTTTGATGGATCCAAAACAAAGATTGGTTTGGGTGCAGGAGTAGTTCTTACCTCACCGAAGAAGGATCAACTGAGATATGTGCTGCAAATTCATTTCACAGCATCCAATAATGTAGCCGAATATGAGGCACTCATCCATGGGCTTAATGTGGCCAAGGAAGTTGGGATTCGCCGAATTGAATGCTTCGGTGATTCGGCTCTGGTTATACATCAAACCTCGGGAAATTGGGATGCAGTGGATGCCAACATGGCATCATATCGATTCATGTGCAGAAAATTTCGGATTTTTTGAAGGATGCGAGTACACACATATACCTCGGGCAGAGAATGAAGCTGCCGATGTGCTATCCAAACTCGGTTCATCCAGAGATCCAATTCCACCCGGAATAGCTTGGAGCATTTGAGAAAGCCGTCCATTAAGCCATCGCCAGAATCCGAATCAATTTATATCCCGCCAATGCCAAAGTCAGATGCAGTTCCAATGGATGTTGATGTCGGTTATGTCGGGGATAACTCGGGGACTGCCAAGCAGAACCCGGGGACTGACGAGGAAATGTCGGACGAGCCAATAGATGCTGAGCCAATGGATATAGATATGCCAGTATTTCCTGTAAGACCTGTCCCGGAGTGGGCACAGCCTATAATGACATATCTTGTTGATGGGAGCCTGCCGGATGATAGAACCGAATCTAGGCAAGTGTTGAGAAGAGCAAAAGCATACACCATCATCAATAAGGAGCTTACAAAGAAGCGCAACCACAGTGCTGCAGAGGTGTGTTGACCCGGCAGAAGGAGAAGAAATGCTCCTAGAGATTCATCAAGGGGAGTGTGGACATCATGCCTGCTCAAGAGCCCTGGTGGCCAAAGTATTTCGGCATGGGTTCTACTGGCCCACTGCTTTGCAACAAGCTGAAGACATAGTCAGAAAATGTGAAGGATGTCAGAGATTTGCAAAAAAGATTCACATGCCAGCCTCGGCACTCAAGACAATTCCAATCACTTGGCCTTTTGCTGTTTGGTGCCTTGACATGGTGGGAGAATTCAAGCCAGCCCGAGGTAACATGACTCATATATTGGTGATGGTGGACAAATTCACCAATGGATAGAGGTAAAGCCAATCCGGAAATGTGATGGACACACAGCAGTGACTTTCTTGAAGGACATAATTCTGAGATATGGTTATCCACACAGTATCATCACAGATAATGGAACCAACTTTGCTGTGGGAGAATTTGCTCGGTTCTGTGCCGAGAAGAGAATTAAGCTGGATGTAGCTGCAGTTGCACACCCACAGGCCAATGGGATGGTAGAAAGATCAAATGCCTTGGTGCTAGATGGCATAAAGGCTCGGTTAATTGCACCATTGTTACGCACTCCGGGTTGTTGGATAGATGACTCCCAGCAGTATTATGGGGTCTCAGGACCACACCGAATCGATCGACTGGCTACACACCATTCTTTCTGGTTTATGGAGCAGAAGCTGTTCTGCCAACCGACATACAATATGATGCACCGAGTGGCAATGTACACTGAAACCGAGGCAAAAGAAGCCCGGGAAGATGGTGTGGACCTACTTGAGAGGCCCGAGAGTTGGCCTTATCTCGGTCAGCAATATACCAGCAAAATCTCCGACGCTATCATAGCCGGAAGATCAGCCCTCGGTGTTCCAAGAGGGAGATTTGGTACTGAGGCTGGTGCAGCGCACTGCAGGCCGACATAAGTTGACACCTCCATGGGAGGGACCGTTCATTGTGAGCAAGGCTCTGCACAATGATTCATACTATCTTATAGATGCACAGGAACCGATGAAGCACAGGATGGACAAATCCGGAGAGGAAACTAAGCGTCCATGGAATATAGCTCTACTCCGCCCTTTTACTCATAAAGGGTGCAGTGTATGTATCTCGGTTTCTATATGAATGAAATGTCGGCACCCCGAATCAAAACTCGGGGACTGCCTCGTCTATATGCTTGTGTCATCTGTTGTTTTTTCATTTATGTTTTTCCTATGCCGAATGATTTGAAGCCTTGCCTCAAAGTTCAAAGTACTGTATGCTATCTTATTGTGATCTTGTGACTCGACTGACAAACGCCAAAAAAGGCAGTCAAGAGCTGAGGTATGGTTCGTAGTGAACATGAAAATGAACTCGGAGACTCGGCCAAAAATGATTCGGCATAGCTTGTTTACTAACCCTGTTTTTTATATTTGTTTATGTCGGATGACTTTAAACCCCAACTCGAATGTTATGAAGTATTGTATGCTATAATTCCTATCTTGTGACTCGACTGTCGAACGCCTAAATGGTAGACAAGAGCAAAGATTGACAAGTATAGTGAACAAGAAAATAAACTCGGGGACTCGGTTTAAATTGATCCAACATAAACCTCGTCTTGTTCGAATTAACAAAATAAAAGTAGTCTCGGAGGAACTTAAAATGTATATTACATCTGCACCCGGCATTCCGGGGATTTAACAGTTTGAATTCATGTAAGTTAAGCAGCGGCTTCGGAGGAAGGAGCAGCCTTGGTTGCAGGAGCAGACCGGATGACGCAGGAGCCTCGGTGGAAGGAGGAACCTCGGTCGAAGGAGCAGCCTCGGTTTCAGGGACAGACCCGGATGAGGGAGCAACCTTGGTTGAAGGAGGAACCTCGGTTGCAGGAGTAACTTTGGTCGGAGAAGTAGCAGACTCGGGGGCAGTTGGGGTAATCTTGCTTGCCGATGCATCGATAAGATCAGACATTGTCTTCAAGGAGATATCGGTAGCACTTGCTTGCCGGGTCAACCGCTGGCTCTTTGGAAATCTCGGCAGCAGATGGTTTCGCAGTCTTAGCCGAGTCATCGGGAGTTGAAGACTCGGAATCAGAGTCACCATATTCTTGCTCAGAATCATCTTCAGCGTTGACTTCTTCTTCTTCCTCTTCATCATCCGAGTAAACCACACCGGATTCAACAGACCGAGTATTGGCAAACCTGGCCATGAAGGTAGCAGCTTCCTCACGCTTCGCGATCAATGCCGGGTCAGTAGCCCATGGAGAACCATCGCGAAGGGTGCGCAGGCCGTCGAGGTTAATTTCCTCATACCAGGACATCAGAAAAAGCAAAGCTGCGTCGGCCCCGGCACGAGCAGAAGAGGACCTCCATTCCCTTAACCGAGACTCGGTTTGCTGCAAGCATGTGGACAACTCAGCAATGGTCTTGACACTGGGAGATTCGGGCCACAAGACATTGTAGGCTCGGATACTGGCGTTAAGAAGCTCGACGCCGATGCTCTTCAAAGGAGAAATGCGAGCTTGGAGTGCGATCAAGTGGTCGTCGATGTCCCAAGCCTCGGGTAGCGGAGCTCCAAGTGCCTCGGCCCTCTTAGCTCGGGCCTTCTTCACAGTGTTGGCTGCTGCAGCTTGGCAGTGCTCAAAGTGTTCTGAGAGCAAATAGGCTGACACCGAATCAAATGAGACACCGACACAAAGTTTCATGAGAAGATATAAACAAAAAGGATATGATTCGGAGAACTTACTGTCCATTTCGGCATTAAGTTTGGTGAGCTCAGCCAGCCACTTGGCAGCATTTGCCTTGAGGGCATCCGACTCTTCTGAAGCTTTGGTAGCCTTAGCCTCGCATGCAGTGATGTGCGCTGAATCTTCTGGTCTAGCGGCACGCTTCTCCAAGCTGCCTTCAGCGTGTTCCTCTCCTTTTTTAGCTCAGTCTTCTCTTTCTCGACCCGGTCAAGATCCCGCTTGAGCCGATCACCTCGGACTGTTCTTCCTTGAGAGCACGCTTGTGCTCAGTTTCCTTCTTCTTCATTTCCTCCTGCTGGTTCTGGAAGGAGAGCTTGAGCGATCGGTGCTCCAAGGCTAGTTCTTGAAGATCCGGCTCCGAGTGTTGGTGCAATCCTGCAAGAAGGAAAGATGTTAGTAAGGGTAAAAAGAATCTCGGGGACTGAGCCCGAGATTGATAAAGGTCATACCGAATCAGCTAGACATGAAACTCGGGGACTGGTTGTCCGAGTTTAATGTAAGTCATGCCGGGTAAACTCGACATGAGACTCGGGGACTGGGAATCCCAGATTTTTAACAAGTTAAGATAAAATGATCAAGTTTTTGAAGATTCGCGCCGAGTTACCTATTACTCGGACGAGTATCAGTTACTCAGCCCGAATCTCGGGGACTGTGGATAGTGTGACTATTGATCATTTTAGAGCAAGTGCTAAGTTCCGAGAGATTTACCTCGACAACCCGCTGGCCTGAAGGGCCGAGACCTGCATGGAGTGTAGGGATTGTGCAACCAGGCCGGGGCCAACCGGATGTGGATTTGCCGGAGTAGAAGAAACTTCACTCGGGTCCGCGGCGTTCCAATCCATCACGTACTGTCCAACCGAGCCGAGGCTCTTGTCACTCGGAGTGCGGAGACTCGGAAGAACATGGCTGTTGACCCGGGGGCGAGAAATCATCTCGGAAAGGTCTTGGTACGCCCGGTTTGCTGTTGGAGTCAAACATTCTGTTTGCCCTGGGCAGTTGAAGGTTGGCCAGAGGCTTGCTGAGTTGGCACACTTGGAGGCGGTGGTACCGGAGTATGGACCGGCACTGGGGGTTGCTGCTGCTTCCGAGACTTGTCATGCTGCAGCTTCTGCTGTTTCTCCTGCTGCAGCCTTTGCTGTATTTCCTGTTGCTGTTGCTGGTCCTTATCCTTCTGCTGCTGCGGCTTCTGTTTCTGCTGTTGTTGCTGCTGTTTCTGCTGTTGCTGTTGCTTGGTGTGCTTCTGAGGTGAGGGTCGAACCTCCAACTTAGACGAGGTCTCAGTTGGAGTCTTACCCCGCTTCGTCTCCAAATCTTTAAGAGGAGAGAGTAGATTGGTCTTGACCCGGAGCCGAGGTTTGCTCGGGGCCTTGGTCCCCTCCCACATCCGAATCAAGATTCGGCGGCGGAATGTCGGCTGAGCTAGCGCGCACCGGGGAAGGGATCGCTCCTCCGGGGCTGCTAATCTCGGTATGGGTCGTCCAAGGTGGCGATGAAGGAACAGGAGACCGAATCGAGTTGTGGGTCTGTTTGGTGGCGATCGGGTCACTGCATAAACCGAGGTAGAATGTTAATTCATAAGGTTAACTTCGGTTAAAGGAAAGAGAGAAAGAAGGAGCCGAAAAGGTTGTGCGAAGTTTATCTTACCCTTTGCTGGTTGGAAGGACCTTAGGCTTGCGCTTGGTAACAACCTTCTTGGCTTTCTTAGCCGGAGGAGCCGCTGACCCGGACGCGCCGGCGCGTTTCCGAGATGTGCCTTGCGCACCCGAAGTGGCTGTAGCAGGAGGTGCAGACCATGAAATAGGAATAGCATCAATGGGGTCTAGGATTTGACAATCATCATCTTCGTCGTCGGACAAGTCTTGAACGAAGACACGGGGGATGGCTTACCCGAGGTAGGCCTTGGCACGAGGAACCGGCATATAATCCTCGTTGTCCGGATCTTCAGTCTCCTCGGGTCGTGCACGACGATCTTTTGTCCATTTCCGGGTCTTCAGGTCCCCGTCTTCGGTGGCTTCTCGGGTAAACAGCTGCAGGAAAAGCAAATTCGATTAGTCAGAAGGTGCCTCACCGAGTTAAAAGTAGACCCGGAAGGCGGGTAATATCAACTCCAAGGTAACAAACTAACCGAAGGAGGGAGCCGGGATCGCTCAAACGGCTCTACGCCCCATTGCCAATCATCCGCCATCTCGGTCTACGCAATGGCCTTGACCCGTCTCCTGACTTGTGGGTGGGTGAGATCATGGGTGCTGACCCGGATAGGGTCCAGCAAACCACTCATGTGGCAAATCTTATGCACACGGTACTGAAGCGGATTGACTCGGCGCATGATGAAAGTCCTCAAGAGGTCATCTGCGCTCATCTTCTTCTCCAGCAGCCCCTCAAGGGTTTGGTGGATCAGCTGGACCTCAGGAATGCTGTCCTGCGGGTCATAGTTCCAATTTAACTCGTCTGTGGGGGGAGCGATGTTGAACTCCGGCAGATTGAGAACATCCCGGTCAGCCGGGCTCTTCACATAGAAAAAGGACCTCTGCCACTTCCGGCAGGATTCTAAGCCGGTAATGGGGAAAGATGGAATTCTTCCTCGGAGTGATGCTAGCCGCACCGCATGCGGTCATATCCTTCACGACCTCTTCCTTATTCGGAATAGTTTGCTTCCGAAGGCGGAAGTACTTGGCCCAGGCGGCAACAGTGGGCCAGAGGGCGAGGTACCCCTCCATGAAAGAGGTAAAAGCTGAGAGAGATGTAATGGCGTTGGTAGGGAGATGGTGAGGTTGTAGACCGAAGTAGTTGAGAAAGTCCCGGTAGAAGGGACTAGCTGGGAGTCCAAACCCACGCTGAAAGTGCGCAAGGAACACCACTCGTTCACCAGATTCTAGAACTGGCTCGAGTTCGTCTCCCGGAAGCCGGCATGTAGCCTCGGCCGTGATGCGCCGGGTCTTGAGCAACCAATCGAGATCAGCTTGCACCACATCGGATCCTTCCCATCCGCCCCGTGCAGCCAATGACTCGGCTGGGTCGGGAGTACTGCGGCCTGACATCTCGGGGCAAAACCTGCAAAAAGTACAAACACAACCGAGATAAGTAACTCGAAGTTATGAATCTAGAGTCGAAACAGGTGACCCGGAGAAACAGTGCAAGTAACTCGGAAACCGAGGTATATAACTCGGAAGAACCGAGATAGAATCACCCGGAAAGATGATTCGGAAAGATAAGTGTTCAGATTCAGAAGTCGAGTTAAATGATTTGGGCAAAAGTTACAAGCATGAATTTACATGAATCTGTGGGCAAAGAAGATCTACCGAGCGAGTAAAAAAGGAAATAAAATAGGAGTCTAGGGCAGAAAAGGAGGAAACTATTAGGAGCCATGTCCGCGTATCCGTGCGAGAAAGATCTAGAAACATATCTGAATAATGTCATCTATGAGCAAACAAGGCTAAACCTAGCAGGACTAGCATTTGGAGATCTAGAACCCCAAGGGACGAACCGTGAAGAACATGCGAGGAAGAACACTAGGAATGGTTCAAGAAGAAGGTAGAGATTTGGAATCCATACCGGAGTGCAGATCCCGCAGGAAGGGGTTCGGCGGCGGCGGCGCGGAAGAGTCCGGTCGTCGGCAATGGCGAAAGGTCTTCAAGATCGCGCCAGGCGGAGTGCTCTTCGCGGCGGCGGCGACGGAAGTGCTAGCGCAGTGGAGAGGGAAGCGGAGGAAGAAGAAGGAGTTCCTCGTGCTCTCCTCCTCCTATTTATAGGCGTGGAGGTGTGCGGTTCCTGAAGCGGTGGGAGCAGTTCCCCAAATCGCGCCCAAAACTGAAGGCGCACGATCTGGACGTGGTAACTGTCCATTAATGGACGTAGTGGTGGGTCCGCCATCATTGGCGCAGTTACCCAGGCGCCGCGCGAGGTGGTCAAGTATAGTCAAAGGCTGTGCCTGATGTGACTGAACACAACACGCGTGACGTGTGCGGCGTGCGGTGTGCGGCGCGCGCAGAGGCGCGGTCGGCCGTGCGCACAGATCGAGGCAAACCGAGATAAGAAAACCGAGACTAAAACTCGGTGGAGTCAAGAAGAGTCACGTAGATTCGGTTGGACCAAGTCAAAGATGAAATTCAGATAATATTATTCGGTTTGACTCGGTAAAACTCGGCCAGACCGAGGCTTACTTGAGCCGGAAAGGCAGTTAATCTGGTTCGTTTGGTTAAACCTGGCGTGGCCCTCCATCCGAGGCTGTAAGACCGCACCAGGTTCGGGGACTAATGTCGGGGGCTACCCCCGGGTAGGGTAAGTTGTGGTATAAAGAGCTATAAAGAGTGGACCGGGTCATGGTCAAACCGGGTCAACCAAGACCCGGAGGGACCGAGACATGGTGTGACTACAAACCGGGTCATGGCGACCGGATCATCTTAACCGACATACCAATGTCGATCTGCCCTTGTTCTTTCTTATGCGCAGGAAAGGGACGAGAAGAATCCGGCATATCCATGCCGGGTTAAGGAAGAGAAGAAAGCTTACCTCGGTTAAGAAGTCAATGGCTTTTGTCTTCTGGCCTGGCAGAGGAGCATGCCTGGCCGGGGAACCCGGAGCCTGACAGACCGACATCCCGGGATGGGACAGCCCGGATAAGCTGGGACAAGATAGGAGGGGTCTTGTCATGACAGAGCTGACCCGAGAACCCGGAGGCGCGGATCTCCTGCGAATCCCGGAAGATCTCTGCAGGAGCCCATGCTGCCAGCGTGGAGGAGAGAGCCGTTGGCTCCTGGACTGCTATAAGTACCCCTGTACCTCCTCCTGCGTCAGGAACGGAAGAAGAAAGAGCTCATTTGCCCCCTTTGTGTTTAGCTTCATCTTCTACCTCGTACCACTGTTCATAGTCTAGCAAAACAGCTCAAGGAGCAGATCTTGTACTTGTGCTCGTGCTTCACCCATATACACAGAGAGAGGCAGGAGTAGGGGTGTTACCTCCTCACGAGGGCCCAGAACCTGGGTAAATCGTGTGCGTGTGCTTGTGTGTTCTTGGTCTGATGTCCGTCCGTGCGCGCTCCACAGCGCGCAAGCCCTCCCCGGATACCTCCAGCGCCCTTTCGGCCCCACACTTAGCCATACCCATGGCATCTGCCGTGACACCACCACGACAATCTCATGAGCCCCACCAGTATTTGCTTTAAAGAATAGCAAGCTGTCGTCCGCGAAAAGAAGATGATTGACCGAGGGTGCTTGGGGCGCCACAATGATGCCCTCTAGGTTTTCAGTTCCCCTGCTCCTTAAAAGGCAAGAAAGGCCTTCAGCTGCTATAAGAAACAAATATGGTGAGATAGGATCTCCCTGTCTAATACCTCTGGATGGCTGGAAAGAATCAGTACCCTCTCCATTAAACAATACTGAGATCGAGACTGTTGTGACCAGTCTCATAACAGATCTCACAAAATCTTCATGAATGCCCAATTTTAGCATGATAGCTTCAAGATAACTCCATTCAACCCTATCATAAGCTTTCATCATGTCAACTTTTAAAGCACCAAATTGTTTGTGTCTTCCTCTCTTCTTCTTCATGAAATGCAGACATTCATAAGCTGAAATTATATTATCAGTAATAAGTCTGCCTGGTACAAAAGTTGACTGTTCAGTAGAGATAATGTCAGGTAATATCTGTTTCAGCCTATTAGCTTGAACTTTTGAGACTATTTTCAGTACCACATTACACAGACTTATAGGCCGAAATTGTGACAAAGATTCAGGGTTAGAAACTTTCGGTATGAGAACCATGTTGGTAGAATTGATGGAGGCTGGGGATTCAACTCCATTCAAAATATTTAACACAACTCTTGTTACCTCTCTGCCACAAAGGTCCCAATAGCGCTGAAAGAAGTGAGCAGGAAAACCGTCAGGTCCAGGCGCTTTAGTTGGGAACATCTGAAAAAGAGCATCCTTGATCTCCTTCTCATTATAAGGAGCTATCAACAAATCATTCATCTCCCCTGTAACACGATTAGGCACAGTATTGAGAACAGCATGCATGCCTTGTGTACCTTCCGACGTGTACAGACTATGATAAAAATCCCTAGCCATTTCCTTCATCTCGGCTGGATCAGAGGTAACAGAACCATCAGCTTTACATAATTTATTAATTTGATTCTTCCGCTTCCTCCCAGAGGCTTTCCTATGAAAGAATTGGGTGTTGCTGTCCCCTTCAGCTAACCACTGAATTCGTGATCGTTGTCTCCACATAATTTCTTCTCTATGATTTAGCTCGACAATCTTATCACAAATTTTAATCTCCTCATGGCTGGGCCCAATTCTGCCAGGAACCTCTCTCAGCTCGGCCAGCCTAGCACGCAATATTTTTATTTCTTTCCGAACTTCTCCAAAAACATCTTTATCCCACTTTAACAGATCACGAGAAAGAGAATTAAGCTTTGAATTCATATCATCCAAAGTTACACACTCACCTGCATCCTTCCATATTTTCTCCACATGCGCTATAAACTGGGGATGAGTTTCCCACATCATCTCAAATTTAAAAGATTGTTGACGAGCACGAGCATTAGGCGCGATCGGCCTAGGCTGAACAATTAACAAAATAGGACAATGGTCTGACTTTACCGCAGTGAGATGTCTCAACTCCGCTTGTGGGAACAGCTGCATCCACCTCGGGTTCGCCAAAGCCCTGTCGAGTCGAACTCTAGTGTAAGTACCTCCTCGGACTTTTTTCTCAAAAGTCCAATCCAGCCCCAGTACCCCAGATCAGCGAGATTACATACGTCCACAGCTTGCTTAAACGCATTTATTTGTGCATCGTCTCTGTCACCAATACCAAAATGTTCTTCCCTTCTAAGCACTTCATTATAGTCCCCAATACAGACCGATGGCAAATCTGAATGGGCACAAAGCAGCGACATAAGGTTCCAAGTTCTATAACGCAGAGTGCGATTAGCCTCTCCATAAATACAAGTCAACCTCCACAGTTCATTATCTCCATCAGTTACTTTCATATCAATGTGGTTCTTAGAGAAACTTTGGAGATCCATGACAAGAGGGTTATTCCAATACATTGCCAGGCCGCCACTACGACCTTCACTCGAAACTGCATAGCAATTATCATAACCGAAGGATCTAGCTAGTTTTTGCATTCTAGATTTCTCCAATTGAGTCTCTAGCAAGCATAGAACCGCAGGGCGATTTCGTGACACAAGGTTTTTTACCTCTTTTTCTGTCGCAGCGTCACCGGCACCACGACAATTCCAGCATAGGCAATCCATTGCTCCCAAAAAAACTTTCTTCAGATCAGAGCCAATCCAATCATATCACAGTACAGCCTGATCAGACATCTACAGCTTGGTTGCTCTCCTAGTTCCTGGGCCGACGAGTGAAAGTGCCATGCTTCTATCTTCTCTGCTCAACATCCACCGAAGCCTTATTCTTCTGTTGATCCAGCGCCCTTGCCCTAAGGCTATAGATAAGGATTAAGTCTTGGCAAGTGGTAAGGGAATTGGATTTGGAAGAGTTGGAGGAGCTGACTCAGGATCGGATGGATGAGAGAGAGAGAAGAAAGGATTTAGGGATTATAAGGACAAGCTCGCAAGGGGAAAAGAGGAGATTGAAAATAGTGGGGAACGAAACAGACCGAGGATTAAGAGGCGGACAGGGGAAAGATGCTACCAGGGGAGTCGGAACAGGGAGCTGCGGAGTGAGGTCGTCGGCGACGAAGAAATCGGCAGAGCACCCGCAAGATTGCGTACCAGAGTTTTCTTCTTTTCTTCAAGGAGACCGAAAGAAGCCTTTTGGGGATTTTTGGACTGAGCGATGATTGACTGGGATAGATAGAACAAGGGATAGGGAGATAGGAAACAAATTCAATCAGAGAGGAAATCAAACCTGGGAAGAGATCGAAAGGGAAGCATCAAGAGAAGGGAGACGGCATTTCGCCATTCGCCACATGCTTCCTCGTGCCGCTATACGGCGTTTTTCTAAACAACCCGACCCAGATTGTACAGGCTACCAAACACAGACAATTTTCTCAGCCCAACCAAGTCCAAGTCAGCTAGTATGAGGTGAGATAGCCCTTCCCACTTCATACACCCTACCAAACACACCCTTAGTAGCAGTCAAGTGCACTGTAGTCTGAGCGTCCAAATATTGACAGACTTTATTTACTACATAAGAGATATCAGGTCCTGTCATACTTAAACACTGCAACACACCACCCATGCTCCTATATTTGGTGCTGTCATCAGGCCCAAGTAACTCTCCTTCATTGGTTTATCAGTACTTTCTCTTGCCAGTAACTAATTCAGCCAAACAATATAATTAACTGACATTGACAATACGAATGGGGTAGAACTGCACTGTACCACAACATATGGACATAATTCTTTTTCCATAGTATTTGGACACAATTTAGCATCAAAGTAGGAGACTGAGGCACGAGGCATGCCAGACATGTAGAATGCTCCCGCTCAGCTTCAGGTATGTGCCAACAGAATGCAACCACATTAGATGCTCATGACATGGCCACGATTTTCTGATAAATCTTCCACTGAAGAATTGGCAGGGCACTGTGCATTAATATTTGCAGCTTATTCAGCGCTTCCGACTGGCAAAACAACTAGGTGCGCACCAAAACCAAATTGAAAGCCCTACCATCGCAGCATGCTTCACAACTATTTTCTTGCCCACTCTCCGTGAGGAGCAGAACAAAATAGGGAAGAAACATTAGAAGTTGTGACTGACTCGACATTTCAACGATGGTCCGCTCATGGTACCAGAGTGTAGTTTTAGCTTCAATCAAATAACAAGAGGAATCCATGAGAGATGCATCATCAACACTTGAAGAGTGCACTATAGACTCGCGCCCTCATTTTTGTACTGCCAGTACAGGTCAAGTTAAAGAGTACCAGGTAAAGTAAAACACACACCAATTTTACATATTATTGCGCATGGAACAAGATTAACCAATATACAAGGTATTGACAGGAAATCCAACGAATGCTCCCGGTCTATGCATTAGACCACTTCATTCACCTATAACAGCACTAGAGCCCTAACAGCATGCTACATGAAGAAGGAAAGACACTTGGAAGAGACAACTCATTCGAGTAAAAGCACAAACCAGAAGGAGCAGGCACATGGCGACCGTCTTTCTGCTCTTCCTGGATGACGGCTAACAGCTACCCACCGCCTAGCCTTATCACCTGAGGAAGACATAAAATGGTAAAAGAATATGAGCAAAACAACATGATCACTTTGAAAGCTTTAAAGAATAATGTAGGGTGCCAACAAGTTCAACAGAGTTGCTCTTTGATTAAAAATCCCAAACAGATGCTGCTAAACGGCACTTCAAGAAGCTACCAACAATACCCTCTTTGGATATATTGATATATATTCATTTCATAACTTAATTACTGCCAATATCTACTATGGAGCTAATCCACCGCTTTATTAACGAACACACCATGCAAGTTTGCCAGAAGTACAAAAAGCTTTCATGTTTGTTACTCCCTCTGTTCCGTATTATAACATGTTTGAGCTTTTTTGGAATCGGATGTATACGTATTTCAGTGTTTAGATTCGCTCATTTTGTTCCGTATGTAGTCCGTATTGTAATATCTAAAACATTTTATATTGTGCAACAGAGGGAGTAGCTTTTATTACAAGCTTCTTCCAAAGCATACGGCTTTCTAGATGTATATGACGATCTCTAGACAGATGGATCTTATATGAATCATATGATGAAGTGCCCACCGGGGGTTGACCAATGGTGGCTTTCTGGGATCCGGGCTCCCTCAAAGAGAACCGGTCACAGAAAGTCATGCCACCATGAGTAGCGAGCGAAGCGAGTTTTCAGTTATACTCCCTCCGTATCAAAATACATGAATCTTGCACTAAAACATGTCTACATACATGTATGCATGCAAATGCTAGAAAGTCTTATATTTTGATACGGAGGGAGTATTTAAGAAAAGAAGAGGAAGACAAAGCAACCCTAGGATTTATCTGCTCCCAGTGCTTAATACGAAAAGCTCGGCATAAACCCAAGGATGGGCAACCGCTGCTAAACCAGGATCTCCATCTCTTTGAATAAAAGCCATCCTTTCCATCGACCAGCCTACGAGCATCTTCGGTACTATAATGAAGGACGTTGACACTATCCCATTCTACGTAGCAGGGTAATTCCAGAAACATCCTATCTAAAAATCATTTAGAGATAAGTTTCTATAGAAAGATAAGCGGGTGTACAAATGAATGGCTTCATTAAGTGGCTCTAAATGATGTGCAAAGTTCTTTTCATGAGCATGACGGGGGAGAGCTTCCCACCAATTGTCATTAACTCGAGAGATAACATCATTGCTACATAGTTGCATGCTCAGATATGGTCTACAAAGTGAACATTAGTAAAGGTGATTTCAGCTTTCGTAATAACAAGCTTTTTTCAAGAGATTCGCAATCACAGGGTCAACTGAAACTCAAATACACTATTATAGATTGCTCACTGGCTATTGAAATCATAGTGTACGCCTTTCAAAAATCAAAACAGTTTGCAAACTTCATAACAAGTTAGATGTGATGACTAAGCTTGAAGGACAGAAAACAAAATAGAAGGAGAACAGGGTGATATGCATGATGTAATGTCTCCAAGGTCTAGATGATGCTGGAGTCTTATTGGATCAATGTCTTCTTAGGTGCGATAGACACATAACTCAAATAATTCTCTAAGCTGGGTAGTTTCGAAAATGTGGTTGAATGACATGCACATAACTTCCAGGGATTGAGTAATTTCTAAGCTTGTGTGTCTAACAGGCACATAACTTCCATGAATCGAGTTACTGTAGGCTTTAAACCTCCCAATTTGTTTCCATAGCACATAGCAAATAACACAAACTTCACACTGTATTAATGTGAAAAATGCAGGATGTGCGAGTAGGCATGGTCTGCTAAGAACAGCTATGGCACAAAAGCATATCAATGAAAGGATGGAGGCGGGAATCAAGTAACTAAGACACAGTAGTAATACAAAGATAAGTACATTTAATATTGAAAGAAGAACTAAGAATTAGAAGATTCAGGTTATAAGTACTATCAAATAAACAATAGCAAGTTAGCTCTGTGTGTTAAGGGAGTAATGGTAAATCTACTTGGAACTAATTGACATATACGGATATTACTGTACCTTAACAAATTAAGTGCAAGTTGTGGTATACCGTATACCTTAACAATATAAGTGCTAGCTGCAGCAGCAATCCATAAAGGGCCAGCAGCTATTTACGCACATCACATGTTTAGTTCAAACTTACTCATTTGTTGTTTTTGAATTTTCGCAGTATAACCCATCCTATATCCCTTCACGTCAAAAAACCCATCCTATATCCCCATAGTGTTTATTTGCCTATCAACATTAAATGTATCTTGCACAAATAACTAAAATTCTAATAGTTAAAATGAGTGAATTCGTGCAGGGTATAAATCAAACAGTCAGACAAACAACTTTCCCCAATAAGTTTGCTTTACTTGAATTAAATTTCATGAAAAGAACTGGTACTCTTCTAGATTTATTGCAATGCTACGTCATGGATACAAATTCTAGCCCTCGACACATAAGAAAAAAAAGCACGGTGAGACAGCAGTTTCAGGTAAAGTATTTTAGAACACTATGAAGACAACTGTGACTCGAGGATTAGCATAAGACAAATCATCTTTTACCAGTGAAAGAATGCCATGAAATAAGAGTAGGTTGATTGATTGATTTGACTGATAGCATAGGATTAGCTAACCAAGAAACAAGTTTAGCTGACTACTTCAAAACATCAATAACCCCAACAGTACTTCAACTGTGAACTATGAAAGGCGCAAAAAAGATGCAAATATATATTTCACAGTTCCATAATCTAGGGCAAAAGAAAAAAGGCAGCAACATTCGACAAGAATCAATATGTAATACCTAATCAATCTGACTACTAGGCAAAAAGACATTGCATAAAGTACAAAGTACAACTAATTCATATAACCAACAGTGCAATGTAAAAGAGTATATCACTGATCCAATTGAAAACATGAAACATGTTGAGAAACAACAACAACAATTCTAGACAAAATGCTTACAGTTGTTCTGGAAAGTGCCACCGTACGTAATGTATCACTAAACAGATAAGTTAACATGTGATAAAAAAAAGTATAAGCTAAGTCCAAGTTCAGCTACATGTGGTTAACTATCAACATGCTTATTTAAGATCATAAGATATTCAGGGTTATCCACCATTAACTAGCATAGAAGACAGAACACATAACCAAATGTAATTCGACTAGTCCATATCACAAAACTAACTTCTCAGGCTTCACCACAACTGATTACTCTACTGAGCAGTACAATTAGGGATGTAAATGGTCAGGTATATGGCGCCATATAATCCCACATAAATGCCTTCCTAGTTTACTTTTCCAGGAAACAAAAAAACTTTTGATCTGATGACCGAGATAAATGGGACTATATGGCGCCATATACCTGACCATTTACATCCCTAAGTACAATGCATGAAAACATAAACATTACTAGTCGTCAAAACATCCGTACCTGCAAACTCTAACGTCTGCCTCAATCAAAGAAGCCCTCATCCTGGCGGGCCTCTGACATGACAGCATCAGACTCAGGGGGCGGTGGCCATTCAGACGATACAGTTTCTGCGCTATTCGCAGGTCCAGCACCTCCTTCCCCGGTCATCGCCTGCGCGAGCTGAGTAGGCGACGTTGCAACCGGAGCCGCTGCATCATCATTATTTCTACGGGTGCGGCGGCGGTTGGTAGTGAACCGGATCGTGATCTGGGTAGGCGTTTGATCCGGCTCCGTCGGTTCCACCTCGTCGAGATCGGTGGAGGGAGGCAGGAGCGGCAGACAGGGCAGGAATTGCGCATCTCAAGCCACTGCACGATACAGACGGAGTGGTAGAGGTGACCACAGGGGAGCCTCCGCGCGGCGGCAGCGAGGGGGAGGTCGTCCTTGCAGATGGCACAGACCGCGGCAGGCTCGGACACCTCGACCGTCGGCACGGCGGCGATTGACGAGGCCGGCGCCGGGGGTTGGCCCTGCACACCGCTGTGTCCCTGCTGCCGGAGCACGGATACCGCAGCGGCCGCGGCGGTGGCCACGGACGTGGGATCGTCGTAAAGGCGGCGGACGAGGCGGCTGAGGTAGGCCCGCGCGGCGGTGTGGTCAATCCCGAGGTCGAGATCGTCGGGATCCTCGGAGGATGAATCGGAGAGGAAGCCCGGTGGCGGTGGAGGCGGCGGTGGAGGGGAGGAGGTGGATGGGTTAGGGTTCTCCTCGAGGAAGTCGCTGCGGCAGCGGGGGCAGAGCAGGAGGCGCGAGGGCGTGGCGGGCGGAGCGGGGAGCGAAACGGTGGCGTCGCACTCGTAGCAGTAGAAGACGACGGGCGCGGCCTCCGCCTCCGCCGTCGCGGGCGCCGCGTCGGCCGGAGGAGGGGAGGACGCGGACATGGCTCTCTGTCTTGGGCCACTTGGGGGGCTCCCTCCGCCTCCGGCCCGGGTCGTCGCTTCCGGTTTTCTTTCCTTTTTCCCCTTGTGTGTTGGGTGGGTGCGCTCGTCTCGGCTGTTTTGGAGCGCCACTTTCGGCGGCCACGCAGAGCCCGCTGCCGCTGCAGCAAACCGCAAAGACCCTGTGAAGAAAAAAACCGCAAGCGCAAGTTTTTTTTACTAAACACAAGTGTTTACACAGGTTATTAGAAAAATAAACCGATTTTTAACTAAACACTAGTGCTTATTTATACTTAGAGAAATGCTTAACTAATCACCTTTCCTATATGAATAAGCATTGGTACTTATGAACAAACTTGGTTTATTTTTGTAAGCACTTACATTGTACATGGCCTTAGAGCATCTACAATGGAGCGCTAATGGGCAGGCACTAGGGATTAAATCCCGTCCGTTTTGCCTAATTCCCGATAGTTGTTCTACCAAGGATACATAACTAAAAGTCCAACATCTAAAAAATAGTACAAAATTTGGCTACCATGTTGTTGGCGCTTATATGCATATTTGTGCTCAATAAGCGTCAATGTTAGCGCTTAGCCATGAGCACCTGTCAGAATGGGGCACGCGAGAAAAAAAGTGTGAAATATCTTTATATTGGACCGAAAGTGTTAGTTACACATGAGCACCTGTGGTCTCATTTTAAAAAATATATAAAATAGTACATATGTATATATAAAATATTAAAAAATACAACCACATATACACATAGATTACTCACGCAAAAAAATTCTTATTTTTAAAAAAAATACGTTGTACTTTGGTATACACAAAAAAGACAAATTGTGTGCTATAATAAGAGTTTTTATTCATTTATACATGCGCAAATTTCTTTTTTATTTTGTAGCCTAAAATAAACCGTCCTTTTAAACGAAATTGTGTACAAGTATACGAACATGTATGCATATTCACCGCATTTATTTCAAATTTTGTAGAACTTCAAACTACCATTCTTATTTCAAAAACTGTGATCACTGAAATTCGTGCCACATTGTAACTCGTACAAACAAATGTCTGTTTGCCAATCAATGAGCACCCACCTCCTCCATGGCTTGCTCACATGCACAAAAACTCTTGCTCGCAGAGAGCCACTGGCATGATCGAACTACACGTTAGATGATATTTGTCGGTCTGCTTGGCAATTCATTTTCATCACTTATTCCGTTTGAACGGGAGATTCACAACCCTCGCCCACAGCTGTAACCTCCCACAAATTCAAAAAGTATGATACCATTCTTGCTAACATGCCATGGCGTGCCCTCCCACACATGATCACTATCTCGCTTCAAGCCAAATTTTATCGCAAAGATGTTACCTCTAACTGATCTGAAGGTCAACCCCTTAGGGCGACCCTAGGATGGGCGAAAAGAGTTGGAGATCGTCTGCACATAAAAGGTGTTCCAGTGCAGCACCTTGTTGACCAGCATGCATCTCTCCCTTGCTTCTTCATCGCGATCATCAATCACTAATGGTGTGGATTTCTCATTGATGTGTCTCCTCTAGCTTTGTTCTCACCGCCCTGGCGACGAAGCCTCTCGCTATTTGCCTTTCCCCGCCAAGGAGCCCATCTCCCTTAGGCATGAAGATCTCGGTTGGCCCCCGACGATTCAGCGTGCACATCGGTATTTCGGAGGAAAAACTTCATTTATAAAGATGTGGTGACCTCATGCAACACATGATCACCATATGTCTGTAATAAAAAGATGACCGACTCTCTCTCTCTCTTTTTTGAGCCGGTGTCGGTTTCGTGGCTTGGGCTAAACAGAGCTCCCTATCAGCTACAGAAGCAGATTGAGAAAGAGCAATATTCTTCAATGCGGCCTGGTTCTCCATGGGAACTACACGAAAAGGGCCAAAGGGGGAAATCGGGGAAATAGCTTTTGGCTCCTGAGCACCAATGCTCTTGCTAGTTTTAAAAAAAATCGAAAATCATATTTATGAGTTTAAAAAAATTCTGAAAAAATCATGCATGTTCTTAATGAGTATACTACAAGCGTGCAAAATCTCAATGCAAAATCTTTTGTATTATGGGCTACACAAAAATGATAAAAGTTAGAAATTTGAAACTATACATTATATACTATACTCAAATCTGTAAATTTGTTATTTTTGCGTAGCTCAAAACATAAAGTATTTTACATTACGATTTTCTAGACTTGTAGGATATATCATTAAGAATATGCATGTTTTAAAAAAAATGAAACTTTTAAATATACTTGTTGATTTTGAGAAAATGGTGAGATCACTAGAACTCGGGAGCACCAAATATCTACTCCGGAAATCGGCTGGAGAGAACGATGCAACTGAACTAACGTTAGTTGAGCTTTACTTGTGGGTAGAACAAAGCGTTTGCGATAACCATACAGCTGTGTGCGTGTGGCTACACACTATAAATGGTTATATATAGTGTACTGGCGACTCAAAACAAAAATGACGCTTTGGCCGAGTGGTTAAGGCGTGTGCCTGCTAAGTACATGGGGTTTCCCCGCGAGATTTCGAATCTCTCAGGCGTCGATCATTTTTCTAGTTTTTTCTGTTCTCAGAGATGTAAACTACAAAAAACAAAATATATATCCAGTACTCTGCTTGCAGCTGTTTTGCGCCGCCCCTTTCTCTAGGCTCACAGCCATAACTTCGAGAAGAATAAAAGAGAGAGAAAAGAAGTATTTTCTAGTTTTTGAAGTTCTTATAAATTGCAAAATCTGTGCTAGTGGCATTTACAGATAATGTGCTTTAAGAATGGTTATGGGCAACATAACATAGCGGATCTTCCATATCTTTGCGCCGCCCCTTTCTCTAGGCCCACAGCCATAACTTCGAGAAGAATAAAAGAGAGAGAAAAGAAGTATTTTCTAGTTTTTGAAGTTCTTACAAATTGCAAAATCTGTGCTAGTGGCATTTACGGATAATGTGCTTTAAGAATGGTTATGGGCAACATAACATAGCGGATCTTCTATATCTAAATAGGAATGACCCACTAAACGGAATTCTCTCAACATGCAAGGTGTCCACCTCATCAAGCATCATTGAGCAATCCTAACTCACCACGTCATCAAATCTGCCACCTCAGCAAAAAACTAACAAAGCCTTATCATCATTTTTGTTATATATTTATTTGGCAATTTATTTCCCCAACAATGCAACGCATGTATCCCTTCCTGTCCCACCAGTTCATAATTAATTAATTTTTGTGTTTTCTTTTAGAGACGCCTCCTTTCATCTCCCTCACAATTCTCAGTATAAATGAGGCGTACGTCTCCTTTCGTCTCCCCTCACATCTCACTATAAAACATACCTTGCAGCCGGAAACTGCCTTTGCAATGCAGTGGCGTCATTCCCCAATGCTCCTATGGTATTACTGCTCCTCCAATCGATCTTATATATGTCCATCGCGACCGGGACATGCACTATCTTCGAAGAAATAGGCTTTCGCCCCGCTATAATAATAGCAACCACCCGATACAAGTTTTGAGGCCACTGCTGGGGCAAAACAGCACAGTCACGCCCAAAAGAAAAGAAAGAGAACAAGAAAAGAAAACCGACATTGGCGGATCAACGAAAACAAAGGCGACCCGCAACCGCTGCGCTCTCTCCGGCAAAGTCCCACCACTATCCTAGCACAATGAATCGTCGCGTACCAAACAACACCTCCAAGAAGAAAAACAGCGACGACGTTGCTGCTGTCCGGACTAGTCCTAGGATTTCCCCCGGTACGCTACAGGTAGTGGGGAAGAGGTACCCCCGACGCCCTTCAGGAAGGAGCGGCGACACTCACAAGCATCACCGCGTCGGTGTCAAATGACAAGGATTTCTCCCGACCTCGAAAAAACCACATCCCTGGACAGTCCGACGTGCTCCACCCATCTTGCCACCCACCAACAAACGCCACCACGGAAGTGAGGTCACCATTGTCGTATCACCAGGTAAGCGCAGCACGACCGGTCGAACCGAGAAAGACCCACCATAGACAGAGCTGCAGTACCACAACCACGTGGGAGGGATCGACCTCCACCGCCATAGACGGTAACGGACCGGACGCAGCACGCAGGAGCACACCAAGCCACATTGGAGCCGGAGGGCGGCTGCAGCACAGCCACCTGGAGGACTACCTCCACCGCCATCGGCGGGTGCCGACCGGACGCGGTAGCAGAGACACACCAGGCTGGGCAAGCCCGGCCGGCCCCTGAAAGGGTCCGTGAAGTCTCCGCCACCACGCTGCTGCACGTAGGCCGACGCCGTTGCTACCCTCAAGATCGGCAACCAAAGACCCGGCCGGACCCAAAAAAGGGTCCGCGAAGCTCCCGGCGCCACGCTGCAGAAGACGTGTTGTTGTCGCCGCCACTCCGTCACCAGCATCGAACCTCAGTCAACCCGGGTAGCCGGGTCGAGCTTGGGCCCACACTGACCCAGATCGGGCCCAAAGGGCCCAGATCTGGGCCTGCAGGGCCCCGGCGAAACCCTAGCCACCCGCACCACCAACTGGCGGTGCCGCCGCTGCGCTCACCTCCGGCAGCCGAGAAGACCCTGAGCAGCCGCACCGCCGAAGCTCACCGCCGCCACACCGCCTCCCGGCCAAAGCCGAGCCGCCACGGCCGAGTACCACCGACACCAGAGAGGCAGAGCCACGCCTCCACCCATCCTGGCGCGGGGAGGGACAGGCCGCCGCCGCCGGCGCCGCGCGGGCCGCGCCCGGCGACCTCTGCCGACGGCGGCGACGGGGAGAGGAGCAGGGAGGGACGGGGAAGGAGGTGCTGGAAGGGCGCGCGCCGCCGCCGCGTGGGGGCGGCGGACACGCGTGAGAGGGGGGGGGAGGCTGGGGCGGGCCGCGCCGCCGCCAGCGGCCGGAACCCTAGGTGCGCGCGCGGGTTTCACGAGAGGATAGGGAGAGCAGCGCGTCAGGAAGCTCTACCGCTCCAGCCCAAATCCTCTCGAGCGGCCGCATGCACTATCTTCCAATGTACTAACAGGGAGGTTCCTGTTGTTCTCTCCATCGTGGTATGCCTTTTCTTGTGATTCTTTTGGTGTTACTCGGTAAATCTTTCGAAGTCCAGGGTCTCTCTTTCGTATGGGCTTGATTCTAGACAGATCTTGTGCTACACTTGGGTATTTCTTAGAGATTTCCACTATGTACAATTCTTATCAGTAATCTGATGAAAAGAAAACGTGTTGCAGGGAGATAGAAAGATTAGTTTCCATGACTGGGGATAACTATACCTGAAGAATAAGGCATATTGACGATCAGTAACGGATTTCCACCCTTGCGTATTGTAATGTAATCATGTAATTTTCTTGATGGGGCGATTCCAATCGCCTAGGTCGAACTGTCAAATATTACTACTACACAGTAGTATCTAACTAAAATTGTTTCAGCAAATTGAACATATCGGCTCTAGCATTTTGCTTCCAGAAAGACCACTGAGGTATTGGCTTATTGGCATTCTGTAGAGATGACGAAGCATTGTCTTCTTGGTATTTTGAGCTATTGTCTAGAGAACGTTGCTCTGACTTGCAGCATTGACTGGACTAGCTAGGAGGACACGACTTTTTTCATCGGCTCCTGTAGCAGTAACCAACGATGAATTCATTGATTCACCAATTCCAACCTTTCTGTCCAAGCTAGGAGCTCTTCGAAGATTCATGGCCGCAGTCATAGTGTTTCTATATTAGTCACATGAAAAGGTAGTTCACTGCATACGGATGGCTTTTTTCTGGAGGTGATCTCTTCCAATTATTAATTCTAAAGGGATATATTTGATTGTGGACCTTTTAAGAGAGCGCTGTTACAGACCAAAGGATCTCTTCGTCCCCCGCGTCGCCTCCCCGAGTAAGGCGACCGGGGGCTCTCTCCCCGAGCCCCTCCGAGCTTCCCTCTCCCCCAGCCCCCTCCCGCCGCCATCGGCAGCTGCCTCCGGGCGTCGCCCGTGAGGTGCCGGCGGCGGCGGCCCTGCTTTTCCCCGCGCGTGCGGAGCCCTGGCTCGGGCGGGCGTTCCCGGCGGCGGTGCAGTTCGGCGTTCAGCGGTCCGGCGGCGGCACGGCGGGCCCCGGGTGGTTTATGGAGCGATGGAGCTACTCCTTGGTGGCTGGGCAGCGCGGCGGCGTGAGGGCAGCCGACGGCGCCAGCTCGGCCCAGATCTGGGCCCCTTTGGGCCCCATCTGGGTTGTGGCGGGCCGGCTGTTCTTCGAGCGGCGGCGGGGCTCCCTGGAGGTGGAGGTGGTGAGCCGGTGCTTGTAGGGTGGTGGTGGCGCTGGCAGCCGGCCTGCTGCAGTGTGGCTGTGGGGACTTTGCGGGCCTTTTTTGGGCCCGGCCGGGCCAGGCGGGTCTGGTTTGTCCCTGCGGCTGCATCCGGTCGGCTACTGCGTCGGCGGTGGAGGCAGTACCCTCCCACGCGGCTGCAGTGCTGCTGCCCCCTACCTGCTGTGCTCCCCTATTCTGTTTTCTAGGCCTCGTGACGGTGACCAAAGTGAGACGGCGATGGCGGCGTCAAAGATCGTGGTGGCGCATGCTGGTGGGCGGCAAGTTAGGTGGAGCGTTCGGATGGTCCGGGTAGTGGTTGTATGAGGGTTGGGAGAAATCCCTGTCGGCTTGTCCGGCTCCGACGCGGTGACGCCTGCGGTTGCCGCCTTTCCTTCGTGAAGGGTGATACGTATCAAACGTATCTATAATTTTTGATGTTCCATGCTTGTTTTATACCAATTGCTACATGTTTTGCATCTACTTTATATCACTTTTATACTTTTTTGGGACTAACCTATTAACAAGATGCCGAAGTACCAGTTCCTGTTTTCTGCTGTTTTTGTATTCCAGAAAAGCTAGTCCGGAAATATTCTCAGAATTGGACGAAACTACACGGGGTGCCTATTTTTCCAGAACACGCCTGACGGAGCGAAGGAGCAGCAGAGGAGGGCCACCAGGAGGCCACAAGGGTGGTGTGGGCCCCTCGGGGGTCCGCAGCCGCCGCCCTTTCGCCTACTTATTTCCCCCGACGCGAAAACCCTAAGTACCTGAGCAAATATCCACGAAAAGATCCAGAGACGCCGCCGTCATCAACCCTAGCTCGGGAGGGTTCAGAACCTCTTCCCGACACCCTGCCGGAGAGGGGAATCGTCCCGGAGGCTTCTACATCGCCATGCCTGCCTCCGGAGTGATGCGTGAGTAGTTCATCCTTCGACTACGGGTCCATAGCAGTAGCTAGATGGTTGTCTCTCCACTTTGTGCCATCATGTTTAGATCTTGTGAGCTGCCCTACATGATCAAGATCGTATTATTGTAATGCTACATGTTGTGTTTGCTGGGATCCGATGAATATTGAATATTATGTCAAGTTGATTATCAATCTATCTCATATGTTATTTAAGATCTTGCATGCTTTCCGTTACTCGTAGATGCTTTGACCAAGTAGATGCTTGTAACTCCAAGAGAGAATATTTATGCTAGATAGTGGGTTCATGTCTCCGTTTAACCTGGGACAGTGACAGAAAGTTCTAAGGTTGTGGATGTGCTGTTGCCACTAGGGATAACCTAACGATGCTATGTCCACGGACATATGTGTTTGTTTACATTACGCACTTTACTTAATGCAATTATCCGTTGCTTGCAACTTAATACCAACGGGGGACTCGGATGACAACCCGGCGGTGGATTATTAGTCATAGATGCTGTTGGATAACGGTCTATGTATCATGTCGTAATGCCCAATTAAATATCATAGTAGTCAACATGTCATGTATATGCATTGTCATGCGCTCACTATTCGTCAATTGTCCAGCTGTAATTTGTTCACCCAACATGTTAGTTATCTTTTATGGAGAGACACCACTAGTGAACTGTGGACCCCGGTCCATTCTTTTACACTGATTAAACAACCACAAACTGCAAATAGTTCCTTTTTCATTCTCTGCAATTTAATACTCATTTTCCACACCATACGTTTAATCATTTGTTTTCAGCAATCCAGTGAGATTCACAACCTCACTGTTTCGTTGGGGCAAAGTAGTTTGATTGTGTTGTGTGCAGATTCCACGTCAACAGTCCAGACTCCCTGCAACAGCTATTTTTCTGGCGCCGTTGACAACCTTCTGAAGAGTTGCTGCTCCTACTGGTTCGATAACCTTGGTTTCTTTCTGAGGGAAAACTTGCTGCTGACTACATCATACCTTCCTCTTGGGGTCTCCCAACGAACGTGTGTTTCACGTCATCAAGCTATTTTTCTGGCGCCGTTGCCGGGTAATAGAAGTTCTTCAGGAAGCTCTCTGTCTCCCGTCAACAGCTCCTATTTTTCTGGCGCCGTTGCCGGGGAGACAACAGTCTTCTGCAAGGGGAGTTTCACGCTTCCAATCTCTTTACTTTGTTTTTGTCTTGCTTAGTTTATTTTATTTTATCTTGTTTGCTTTCAATTATCAAAAACACAAAAAAATTAGTTACTTGCATTTGGTTTATTTTCAGTTTTGTTTTCTGTTAGTTATCATGTCTGGTTCGGCTCATCATGTTTCGGTTCCTGAAGTTGAGGTTCAATCTTTTAAGCAACAAAGTGGAAAAAGTTTGAAAGATGCTTGGTATAGAATCAGCGATGCTCATCATAGGTGTACTAAAAAATATTCCACTATGATCCTGCTTAGAAATTTTTATGTTGGCATAACTAGCTGGTATAGATATGTCTTGGACACTTTGACGGAAGGTAACTTTCTTGGTACCCCTGCGTTGGAAGCTAGTTATATTATTGAGAGCCTAGTAGGAACACCACCTGTTAGTAACATTAAAAATGGGATCACCTTGGAAGATGTTATAAAGAAATTGGAGTCTATAGAGAAAAATTTGCCAAATCTCCTTGATAGTACTAGCAAAGTTGATGAATCACTGGGAACCATTAATGAAAGAATTGTTGTTTTAGAAACTAGTACTATTCAAGATAATCAAAATCTTAGGATTGGTGAATTAGAGGAGGCTATGGATGTAATAAGTTCTACTTTTACCTCTATTAAAACTAAAAAGCAAAAGGCTTTTGTGGGAGAGAGCAAAAATTTATGTATGTGCCAAAAATTTCTAAACCAAAACCCAAGGGTGCGTTTAAAACGGATAACGTGTTCAATGAGCTTGAGGGTGAGTCACATAATGGTCTATTTAAATTTTCTTCCCAAGAATTACGTAAACTGAAAAGTCCTAGTGTGACAAACCCTGTTCTTGATGAAGCTTTTGATGAATTAGACCTTTCTTCACTTGGTAATACTTGATGCATGCTTTGTGCATAGCTAAAAGGCGTTAAAGAAAAGCGCTTATGGGAGGCAACCCATTTTATTTTTCTGCAATTTTTCTTTTATTGAGTCAAGGAGTTTGTTTACTTCTGTAGCAACTCCTTTGTATCTTTATTTTCTCGCATTGTTGAGCCAAGAGTAGCCTCTAATGATAAGATGATGCTTAATTTTGATTGCTGCAGAAACAGATTTTTGCTGTTCACTGTACAAAATTCCTAAAATCACCATATTGTTAATTAAATCTGAAATTTTTTGTGCGTAATCTTTATGAATGTCTGAAACTTTCATTAGTTCAGAGTTTCTCGATCTGAGTGTCGTAAGTGCCCCGAAAAAATTCGTGTTTGCGGACTGTTCTGTTTTAGACAGATTATGCCTTTTTATTTTTTGCATTCTCTCTTTTACTAGTGTTGAGTGAAATTCTTTTTTGGGTGGAAGAGTTTCACATAACATCAGTGGCTGTAGCTAATGTTTAAAGTAACAAATCATATTGCGTCTTTATAGAACATGTGAATTTTTGATTATGCACTAACCCTCTAATGAGATCTACTTTGAGTTTGGTGTGACGGAAGTTTTCAAGGGTCAAGAGAGAAGGATGATATAATGAGATCAAGAAGAGTGAAGAGCTTAAGCTTGGGGAGGCTCCCATGGATCTCCCCAGCATATTTCAAGAAGACTCAAGCGTCTAAGCTTGGGATGCCCAAGGCATCCCCTTCTTCATCGTCAAAATTATCAGGTCATCTCTAGTGAAACTATATTTTAATTCTTTCACATCATATGTGCTTTTCTTGGAGCGTCTGTGTGCTTTTATTTTCAGTATTGCACTTTTATTTTCAATAAAACTTGACTGGACCCTAGCATTCTTGATTGGGAGAGAGACACGCTCCGCTTTTTCATGAGAATACTCCTATTCTTCACTTATATTTGTTGAAGTATTCATATCTAGCGCTGTTCAGCTTTTAACTCTTGTTTTCATGTATCTCTAGTCAGAGCTATTAGCTTTCTTTTGTAGAAAGTACTCTCTTGCTTCACTTATATTTGTTTGGAGAGTTGATGAAATAAATTGATTGGTGTTTGGTTGGTTCAGAAAATGTTGCATGTGGTAATTGGTATAAGGAAAACTTGCTTAATCTTGTAGATCACTAAAATGGATAACTTGATGCTTGTCAATTGTTTTGAGTTAACAAGTAGATCATGATTAAATTGTGCATCATATGAGTTAAGCCTATTAGTGAAGAACTACTGTAAAGCTTGTTGAAAATTTGGTTTGCATCGGTGGTACCTGATGGCTACGTGTTGGTGAACCCCAAGAGAAAGGTTATGATGTAGACAGCAGAAGTTTTCCCTTGAGAAATCTACCCAACGTTATCAATCCAGTAGGACTTGACGATCTATCGGAAGGTTGTTGATGTTGACTCCCCCTGGCGCTAGGGAGCTTGCACCAACGTGGAATCTGCACAGACACAAACCAGAACTTTGCCCAACACGAAACAGAGAGGTTGTCAATCTCTCCGGTCTTGCAGAAACAAAGAGTTAAACGTATGGTGTGGAAAACAGCAGGAAAAACAGCAAGTAACAGGAAACAGATGATTGCAGCAGGTTGTGTAAACAGTATGAGGAAATTGGACCAGGGTCCACAGTTCACTAGTGGTGTCTCTCTCAGAACAGATAACTAGCATGTTGGGTAAACAAATTACAGCTGGGCAATTGACAAATAGAGAGGGCATAACAATGCAATACATGCCAAGATGTCTACTATGAAATCTAGTTGGGCATTACAACAAAGTACATAGACCGTTATTCCAACCGCATCTATGCCTAAATAATCCACCTTCAAGGCAGCATCCGCATCCTGTTCAGTATTAAGTTGCTAACAACAGATTATTGCATGAAGTAAAGTGTGTAATGTAATCAATACAAGTGCCCTTGGACACTGCACCAATGTTTTATCCCTAGTAGCAACAGCACATCTACCATCTTAGACCTTTCTGTCACTGATCCAGATATCTAGAGACTGAACCCACTATCGAGCATAAATACCCCCTCTTGGAGTCACAAGCATCTACTTGGCCAAAGCATCTACTAGCAACGGAGAGCATGCAAGATCAAGAGCACATAGATAAACAACTTGAATAAACATGGTATCAATATTCATCGGATCCCAGCAAACACAACATCTAGCATTACAATAAGATGATCTTGATCATGTTAGGCAGCTCACAAGATCTAAACATGGAGGCACAAGGTAGAGAGACAACCATCTAGCTACTGCTATGGACCCGTAGTCCAGGGGTGGACTACTCACGCATCACTCCGGAGGCAGGCATGGTGATGTAGAGCCCTCCGGTGATGATCTCCCCTCCGGCAGGGTGCCGGGAAGAGCTTCAGAACTCCTCCGATCTGAGATTGACGATGACGGCCGCGACGGAACTTTTCGTGGAATATGATCGACCGTAATAGGGTTTTCGCGTCGCGGAGAATATATAGGCGAAGAGGCGGCGTCGGTGGCCGAGGGGGGCCACCACGCCATAGGGGGGCGCGGGCCCACCCTGGGCCGCGCCCTAGTGTGGCGTGGCCCCCTGGTGGGTCTGCTCCGACTCCCCTTTGGACTCCGTGATCTCCTCGTGATATTATTGACGATGTCTTTTGTTTCGTCCAATTCCGAGAATATTTCCTTAATAGATTTTCTGAAACCAAAAACAGCAGAAAACAGGGAACTGGCACTGTGGCATCTTGTTAATAGGTTAGTCCCAGAAAATGCATAAAAATGATATAAAGTGTAACCAAAACATGTAGCAATTGATATAATAACAGCATGGAACATCAAAAATTATAGATACGTTTGAGACGTATCAAGCATCCCCAAGCTTAGTTCCTGCTCGTCCTCGAGTAGGTAAACGATAAAAACAGATAATTTTTGAAGTGACATGCTACCAACACAATCTTTGATCAAATAACAATGTAATGCACATGATCTGAATGAAGTGATCCAAGCCAATGGTCTATAGTTTGCAAGCAAGTAAATAAAGAGTAAACATAAGTGATCACACAAGTGCAAACTTTCATGAATAATACTATAAAACATTTAGAGATATAATAGTCTAACATAATAGTTAGTTCACAGCAGCAATAATTCTCAACATGAAAGTGTTTGTATCAACACAAAGGAAGATAATAGCTTCAGCTTTTGCTTCAACTTTCAACATGTATATCATATAGATAATGTCAATGCAAAGAATATGATCAACCAAACACAAAGTTATGTAAAAACTGTTATACTGGAGTTGACAATGATGTTTGCTTAAGTAGACAGAAAGAAGTGGGAAAACTGACTCAACATAAAAGTAAAAGAATGGCCCTTCGCAGAGGGAAGCAGGGATTAACATCATGTGCTAGAGCTGTAGTTCCCGAAGGCATATAGAGAGCATAAAATATTGTTTTGTAAGGTAATGGTGTATACAGGTGTCAACAAATCAGCAAATAGGCAATACTCTACTTCACTAGTTGATCAAACTTTACAAGAGCGGCTCCCATGAAGGACGTTATTTCTACCAGCGGGCAGATCATCCCTCTTCTCTTTTGTTTACACACTTGTGAACATTGCTTGACTGACGAATCAGGGGCAAAAAGATGTGAAGAGAATTGTTTGGTTAAAGTTGTAATTAATTGGGACTGGGCACCCCGTTGCCAGCTCTTTTTGCAAAATTATTGGATAAGCGGATGTATATGCCACTAGTCCAGGTGTGTAAAATTTGATCAACCAGGAAATAAAGACCACCTATCTACGTCCTTATGAGCTTTTCAAGTAGTGACACAAAAAGGAAATTGTTTTGAGTAGTTAGTAGATAGCACATGAAGAAATTTACTTGGAATGGTGAAAACACCACATAATAGGTAGGTATGGTGGACACAGGTGGCATGGATTTGGCTCAAGGTTTTGGATGTACAAGAAGCATTCCCTCTTAGTACAGAGTTTAGGCTAGCAAGGTTATTATAAGCAAACATCATTATCAACTGGAATAGCAAGAGTGTACATAAAACACAAGGTTTGACGAACCATAGACTCCCACTGTCTTCCTTGTTAACACATAGCCTTCATCCAAAAATTATCTAGACTACTATGGACTTCCAATTATGCAACAGATTATTATAGCAGAAAATCCTTATAGTAGTTCTTCATTAATAGCCATTACTTACATGATGCACAAGCTTAAACATTAATTACTTGACAGCTCAAAACAATTGGCAAGCATCAAATTACTCAAGACAACGATCTAAAAAGATTCATGTAAGCATTTTATACCACTACCACATGCATAGCATTTTTCTGGTCCAACCAAACACCAATCAACTTATTTGACAACTCTCCAAACAGATATAAGTGAAGCAAGAGAGTACTTTCTTCAAAAGAAACTGATAGCTCTAACAAGAGATACATGAAAAACTGAGAGCTAACAGCAATAACAGCAACTAGACAGGAATACTCAACAAGTATAAGTGAAGCACAAGAGTATTCTAATGAAAAAGTGGAGCGTGTCTCTCTCCCAAACATGAATACTAGGATCCAACAAGTATAGCACAGCAAACAAAACAAAACAAACTGAAAACAAAAACACACTGACGCTCCAAGGAAGAGTACACTAGCATGAAGCAATAAAAATATAGCACCATTAGAGATGACCTGATAATTTGTAGATGAAGAAGGGGATGCCTTGGGCATCCCCAAGCTTAGATGCTTGAGTCTTCTTGAAATATGCTGGGGAGGTAAGCCTCCCCAAGCTTAAGCTCTTCACTCTTCTTGATCATGTAATATCATTCTCCTCTATCAACACTTGAAAACTTCCTTCACACCAAAACTTAACAGCTTTTCTCATTAGCAGGTTAGTGCACTAAAAGATAATACTTCAAAGTTCTAGCAAAGACAAAACTCACAAGCCAACTATTTTAAACATTAGCCACTGTTACTAGGCTCAAGTGGGCACTTTTACACGAAAAGAAACCACTTAAAAACTTGTAAAAGAGAGAATGCAAAATAAAAGACAGAATCTGTCAAACCAGAACAGTCTGTAATGACGAATTTTTTCGAGGCACTTACGATGCTCAGATGAAGAACTTTTGAAATAATGAAAGTTGCGTAACATCATCAGGAACATGCACAAAAAGTTTCAGCATTTTTCGATTTTTTCTGATTTTCTACTGAATTAAACGGTGACGAACAGCAATCTGTCCCAATGCAGTCCCGAAAATAAAAACCAACTTTGCATTAGTAACTCTCCTTGGCACAACAAAACAGCAAATAAAAGATACAAAGGAGTTGCTACAGAGGTAAACAAGCATCCTTGACTCAAGAAAACAAAAATAAAACAGCAAATAAAAACATGGGTTATCTCCCAGAAGTGCTTTTCTTTAATGCCTTTGAGCTAGGCATGATAGTTTTAATGATGCTCACATAAAATAGAAAATGAAGCAAAAAGAGCATCAAGAAGCAAATTCGAAACACATTTAAGTCTAACCCACTTCCTATGCATAGGAATCTTGTACACAAATAAATTCATAAAGAACAAAGTGACAAGCATAGGAAGATAAAACAAGAGCAACTTCAGAACTTTCAGCATATAGAGAGGTGTTTTAGTACCATGAAAATTTCTACAACCATATTTTCCTCTCTCATAATAATTTTCAGTATCATCATGAACAAACTCAACAATATAACTATCACATAAAGCATGCTTTTCATGATCTACAAACACATAATTTTTATCAAGCTCAAAAATAGTGGGATTAAAACTTTCAAACCCACTTTTAACAATTTTATAACAAGATGATTGATCATTCTCAAGAGGTATGGGACTCCATTAGATAAAGTCAAGACCTCTCCAATCCCATTTTCATTAGCAGTACAATTAATATTATCAACCAATATAGGACCATCATCCAGAGCTTTATCATAAACATTTTCTAAGCAAAACTCTTTAGTACCATGCATTTCGATATCAGGCACAAATAAAGGATTATCATAAGATTCATCAAAATAGCATGGATTATCATAAATAACAGTAACATAATTATTCTCACAAGTTTTACTCATAGGGAATATTTCAAGAGAATCCACAGGAACATAACATTCATCCTCTTTGGCAAGCATGGAGGGTGATCAAATAATGTAAGAGTTAAAGAGTTACTCTCATCACTCTCCTCCTCTTTTTCATCCAATGAGATTTCAGTTTCAGCAATAGTTTCTTCTTCCACAGGTTCCTGCAAATTGTGAGTACATTCTTGTGCATTAATGAGTCTCTCTTTATAATCAATGATATAACAATTATTGCTGAAATTTTCTAGGCAATAATCAAGAATAAAAGAGACTGTATCTTTAAGTTTATTGCAAGCAACACAAGTTTCATAATTTTTATCCATGAAGGAGTCTATTTTAGAAGCTCCCATAAGTAAAACAAATTGTTCTACTTCTTCAACTCCCAAATGAATAAGTTATTCCAATGATAGTTCATAATTAAAACGTCTTCACTAAAGCCACATTGGAATTTAAGATGTTTAGTATCCTGTTCAGAGCAACAATTTATATCATGGCGTTCCAGCAAAATTTCAGCAATTTGATTTAACTTTTTTATCATGCCTCTCATGATTTTACCCTCTCTTGATTCTCTATACTTTATATATAATTCTCTAGCTTCCATCAACATAGAGGTTCTGGTAAATTCTTCCATAGCAAAAGTTTTTATAGGATTTTCAGTTTTATAATTTTTATGGGTTTCCAAGTAAACAAGCAAAACATAACTGGATAAAAGTAAACTAAGCAAGACAAAAACAAAGTAAAGAGATTGGAACTGAGAGACTCCCCTTTCCAATAGCCTCCAAGTCCCCGGCAACGGCGCCAGAAAACAGCTGGTGCCTGGTTGACGGGAGAGTATTTGAGGATGATGATGATGGTGATGTTGAGTACTTCCCCGGCAACGGCGCCAGAAAACAGCTTGATGGCTACGTGTTGGTGAACCCCAAGAGGAAGGTTATGATGTAGACAGCAGAAGTTTTCCCTTGAGAAATCTACCCAAGGTTATCAATCCAGTAGGACTTGACGATCTATCGGAAGGTTGTTGATGTTAACTCCCCCTGGCGCTAGGGAGCTTACACCAACGTGGAATCTGCACAGACACAAACCAGAACTTTACCCAACACGAAACAGAGAGGTTGTCAATCTCTCCGGTCTTGCAGAAACAAAGAGTTAAACGTATGGTGTGGAAAACAGCAGGAAACACAGCAAGTAACATGAAACAGATGATTGCAGCAGGTTGTGTAAACAGTATGAGGAAATTGGACCAGGGTCCACAGTTCACTAGTGGTGTCTCTCTCAGAACAGATAACTAGCATGTTGGGTAAACAAATTACAGCTGGGCAACTGACAAATAGAGAGGGCATAACAAAGCAATACATGCCAAGATGTCTACTATGAAATCTAGTTGGGCATTACAACAAAGTACATAGACCGTTATTCCAACCACATCTATGCCTAAATAATCCACCTTCAAGGCAGCATCCGCATCCTGTTCAGTATTAAGTTGCTAACAACAGATTATTGCATGAAGTAAAGTGTGTAATGTAATCAATACAAGTGCCCTTGGACACTGCACCAATGTTTTATCCCTAGTAGCAACAGCACATCTACCATCTTAGACCTTTCTGTCACTGATCCAGATATCTAGAGACTGAACCCACTATCGAGCATAAATACCCCCTCTTGGAGTCACAAGCATCTACTTGGCCAAATCATTTACTAGCAACGGAGAGCATGCAAGATCAAGAGCACATAGATAAACAACTTGAATAAACATGGTATCAATATTCATCGGATCCAGCAAACACAACATCTAGCATTACAATAAGATGATCTTGATCATGTTAGGCAGCTCACAAGATCTAAACATGGAAGTACAAGGTAGAGAGACAACCATCTAGCTACTGCTATGGACCCGTAGTCCAGGGGTGGACTACTCACGCATCACTCCGGAGGCAGGCATGGTGATGTAGAGCCCTCCGGTGATGATCTCCCCTCCGGCAGGGTGCCGGGAAGAGCTTCAGAACTCCTCCGATCTGAGATTGACGATGATGGCCGCGACGGAACTTTTCGTGGAATATGATCGACCGTAATAGGGTTTTCGCGTCGCGGAGAATATATAGGCGAAGAGGCGGCGTCGGTGGCCGAGGGGGGCTACCACGCCATAGGGGGGCGCGGGCCCACCCTGGGCCACGCCCTAGTGTGGCGTGGCCCCCTGGTGGGTCTGCTCCGACTCCCCTTTGGACTCCGTGATCTCCTCGTGATATTATTGACGATGTCTTTTGTTTCGTCCAATTCCGAGAATATTTCCTTAATAGATTTTCTGAAACCAAAAACAGCAGAAAACAGGGAACTGACACTGTGGCATCTTGCTAATCGGTTAGTCCCAGAAAATGCATAAAAATGATATAAAGTATAACCAAAACATGTAGCAATTGATATAATAACAGCATATAACATCAAAAATTATAGATACGTTTGAGACGTATCAGTACCTCTAAGGTCTAGATATTTTCTAATAACAGGGTTTGGTTAACAAGGAAGACGGTATGAAGTCTTATAACGTTTGCAATATGTTTGTCATATAAAACTTGGTGTACGGGTTGATATTCTTGTTTGCTTACATAACCTTGCTAGCCTAAACTCTGTACTGAGAGGGAATGCTTCTCGTGCATCCAAATCCTTGAGCCAAAATCCATGTCATTTGTGTCCACCATAACTACCTATATGTGCTATTTCCTTGCCACTCCAAGTAAATTTTTCATGTGCTACCTTTAAATTATTCAAAATGTTATTATTCCCTTTTTGTGTCAATGTTTACTAGCTCATGAGGAATTAGTGTGGTTATTCTTTATTCTATTTGTCGAGTGGACTTTTACACCTGGACTAGTGGCATATACATCCGCTTATCAAATAACTTGCAAAAAGAGCTGGCAACGGGGTGCCCAGTCCCAATTAATTACAACTTTAACCAATTAATTCTCTTCACACTTTTTCCCTGATTCATCAGTCAGCAATGACAAACAGTGAAATAGCTGAATGTGTGTAAACCAAAGAGAAAGAGGGATGATCTGCCTTGCTGGTAGAAATAACGTCCTTCATGGGAGCCGCTCTTAAAAGTCCGTTCGACAGGTAGAATATTGTTCTCACCCGCTACCATTCGTTGATAATTAACAAACACCTCTCAAAAATAGATACTCCTCCATGGTATGTGATTGATGGAAGGCACCCGAGGATTCGGTTAGCCATGGCTTGTGTTAGCAAGGTTGGGAGGAGTATCAAATATTTTATGCAATCTCTATATGCTTTCAAAAACCTAAAAGCTCTAGCACATGATTTAATCCCTGCTTCCCTCTGCGAAGGGCCTTTCTTTTACTTTTATGTTGAGTCAGTTTTCCTATTCTTTCTGTGTTCCACAAGCAAACACTAGTGTCAACTTTGTTACAACATGCGTTATATGCAATGTATTGGACTTGTTATACTAGTTTGTGTTGACAATATCCATGAGATAAATATGTTGAAAGTTGAAGCAAATGCTGAAACTTAATTCTTCCTTTGTATTGATTAAATACCTTTTATTAGAGACTATTGCTTTATGAGTTAACACTTATGCAAACGCTTTGATGCTTGTCTCGAAAGTACTGTTCATGAAAACGTTTAGCTTGTGTGATTCATTGTTTACTCATTATCTATTTGGTAGCAAATTATAGACCATTGACTTGGATCACTTCATTCATTTACATGTGCCTTGCAATATTATATGATCAAGATTATGATAGTAGCATGTCACCTCAAAAATTATTTTGTTTTTATCGTTTACCTACTCGAGGACGAGCAGGAACTAAGCTTGGGGATGCTGATACGTCTCAAACGTATCTATAATTTTTTATGTTCCATGCTTGTTTTATACCAATTGCTACATGTTTTGCATCTACTTTATATCACTTTTATACATTTTTGGGACTAACCTATTAACAAGATGCCGAAGTGCCAGTTCCTATTTTTTTGCTGTTTTTGTATTCCAGAAAAGTCGCGCCCTAGGGTGGTGTGGGCCCCTCGGGGGTCCGCAGCCGCCGCCCTTTCGCCTACTTATTCCCCCCGACATGAAAACCCTAAGTACCTGAGCAAATATCCACAAAAAGATCCAGAGACGCCGTCGTCGTCAACCCTAGCTCGGGAGGGTTCAGAACCTCTTCCCGGCACCCTGCCGGAGAGGGGAATCGTCACCGGAGGCTTCTACATCGCCATGCCTGCCTCCAGAGTGATGCGTGAGTAGTTCATCCTTGGACTACGGGTCCATAGCAGTAGCTAGATGGTTGTCTCTCCACTTTGTGCCATCATGTTTAGATCTTGTGACCTGATGTGAGATCCTGGCTCAGGGCTTAATAGGATTGATAGAATACTCATATCAACAAGTTGCAACTTCTTTTTCGGAAGCTCATCTGGAAAGAACTCCGAGGTTAAGCGTGCTTGCCCCGGAGCACTCCAAGGATGGGGTGCGCATGAGTGAGGACAAAGTGCGCAGAAAAGACTAGTGTTGATCTGTGGGGCTAGTCTAGAGATCCTAGAGAGCTGCCAGGGGTGACAGGCCCGGCCCGGGGGTAGGCCGGGGTGTTACATTTGGTATCAGAGCCGACCCTCGCGGCAACACGGGCGTGTGCGGGTCAGGGGCGCGGACATGTGGAGCATGTGCCGGCACTGGACGCACAGACGTGTACCAAGAGGGGAAGTTCCTGGACTGGGGGTTGACCGACGAGGGCGTCGGTCTTCCAAGTGGGGAAGGATGTGAGATCCTGGCTCAGGCTTAATAGGATTGATAGAATACTCATATCAACAAGTTGCAACTTCTTTTTCGGAAGCTCATCTGGAAAGAACTCCGAGGTTAAGCGTGCTTGGCCCGGAGCACTCCAAGGATGGGTGACCGATTGGGAACTCGTTCCCGGGTGCGCACGAGTGAGGACAAAGTGCGCAGAAAAGACTAGTGCTGATCTGTGGGGCTAGTCTAGAGATCCTAGAGAGCTGCCAGGGGTGACAGGCCCGGCCGGGGGTAGGCCGGGGTGTTACACCTGCCCTACATGATCAAGATCATATTATTGTAATGCTACATGTTGTGTTTGCTGGGATCCGATGAATATTGAATATTATGTCAAGTTGATTATCAATCTATCTCATATGTTATTTAAGATCTTGCATGCTTTCCGTTACTCGTAGATGCTTTGGCCAAGTAGATGATTGTAACTCCAAGAGAGAGTATTTATGCTAGATAGTGGGTTCATGTCTCCGTTTAACCTGGGACAGTGACAGAAAGTTCTAAGGTTGTGGATGTGCTGTTGCCACTAGGGATAACCTAACGATGCTATGTCCACGAACATATGTGTTTGTTTACATTACGCACTTTACTTAATGCAATTATCCGTTGCTTGCAACTTAATACCAACGGGGACTCGGATGACAACCCGGCGGTGGATTATTAGTCATAGATGCTGTTGGATAACGGTCTATGTATCATGTCGTAATGCCCAATTAAATATCATAGTAGTCAACATGTCATGTATATGCATTGTCATGCGCTCACTATTCGTCAATTGCCCAGCTGTAATTTGTTCACCCAACATGTTAGTTATCTTTTATGGAGAGACACCACTAGTGAACTGTGGACCCCGGTCCATTCTTTTACACTGATTAAACAACCACAAACTGCAAACTGTTCCTTTTTCATTCTCTGCAATTTAATACTCATTTTCCACACCATACGTTTAATCGTTTGTTTTCAGCAAGCCAGTGAGATTGACAACCTCACTGTTTCGTTGGGGCAAAGTAGTTTGATTGTGTTGTGTGCAGATTCCACGTCAACAGTCCAGACTCCCTGCAACAGCTATTTTTCTGGCGCCGTTGACAACCTTCTGAAGAGTTGCTGCTCCTACTGGTTCGATAACCTTGGTTTCTTTCTGAGGAAAAACTTGCTGCTGACTACATCATACCTTCCTCTTGGGGTCTCCCAACGAACGTGTGTTTCACGTCATCAAAGGGCGTCGGATGTACCCCTTCCCTACTATCCTTCGTGTACCAGGGGAAACCCTAGGATCAGTGCGGCAGCAGCGTCGTCGTCGTCGCACTCCTTCTTCAAGGTGTTGCTTGGTACGCGGCACGTCCGAGTGCTAGGAGCGTGGTGGAAATCTCCGGAGAGGGCACTGATACGTCCAAAACGTATCTATAATTTTTGATTGTTTCATGCCATTTTTATGCTTTTAGCACTTGTTTTATATTAAGTTTATTATTTATTTGGACTAACCTACTAATAGTTGCAAAAGTGCACAATGTTCTTGTTTTACTCTTTGATGTGTAGAAATTATCAAGAATACAAGAGGAAACCTTGTTGGAGTCGAATTGGGACTTTCCTGAAATCTGTCTGAGAACTTTTTACGAAGATTGCCAGTTTGACCCTCGAAGATGACGTCAAATGGAGACCTGGCTGTTACGAAAGTTGTCACAATTTTCCATACGAAGATTTTAAGCCCGAGATCAGCCCAATCGGAGTTCGGACGCGGCCTGTAGGCCCGTTTTGGTGGAACCCTAAAAGGGGTGACGGAAATCCGAGAAGATATATAAAGGGAGGAAACCTAATTCGTGGAGGACTCCTCCACCCACGAATTTCAGCCACCAAAAGCCACGTTTTTGCCTCCCCCATGGATCCCATCTCCATGGGGGAGGGCTCCCAAGAAGCCATGAAGGAGGGAGGCTAAGGGGCGGCGCTCCCCAAGCTTGCCGGCGGCGGGGAAAGGAGTTCCCCGCACCGCCGGGCGCCGCCGCCCTGCGCCGCCGCGCTGCCCTCTCCGCCGTCTTCACCGCCATCTCCATCACCATCTCCTCCTTGTATTCAGTGGTTCATCCTCCCACAAACCTCTGTACCGTCCTATGTAAACATGGTGTTTGATGCTATAATATTTATCCTATGATTTACATCATGTTTCCGTAGTTTATTTGTCTTTTGATTGCTTAATTGAATGCATGAGGTTCATTAGAGTTGTATGTCTATATGGTGCTGTCCTTTGGTGTCCATTATATTGTGCGCGCATGGATCAAACACCCTAGGGTTGGTAGTATTTGTAACGAAGCGGGGGAAGTTCTGCCGGAGTGACAGAAACCTGAGAACGCGAACCGATTAGTTGCACGTATGGGAGTAAGAGGACCTTGAACTTAAGGCTATGGTTGGGGAAACCTTAATGCATTGTTAGTATTTGCGGATGCTTTCTAACAATCCAATCATATAGTACTTGTAATCCCAAGTAGTGGAGTGCATGTATATTTAGCCTCTCCCACATAGAAAACTGCATCGAAGACAATGAACCAAGTACCTTCACTAATTAATCTTGGACAAAGCCACCACAATTACCACCACTTTTCCACACTCATGGTACTGTTAGTATATGGTTACTTAGTGTATTTTATTGCTGCAGCACTAACATTTACTTTCTTGTATTTATTATCTTGCAAAACTACCTCTCATACCCGTATTGCTACCGTAGTTTTATTTCTAGATAATGCAAACGTTTAGTGTGCGTAGAGTTGTATCAGTGGTTGATAGAACTTGAGAGAATACTTATCCTACCTTTAGCTCCTCGTTGGGTTCGACACTCTTACTTATCGAAAAGGCTACACGCGATCCCCTATACTTGTGGGTTATCAAGACCTTTTCTGGCGCCGTTGCCGGGGAGCCATAGCGTAGGTTAATGTTCTTGTGTGCACTTGTTTGCTTTATCTCTAAGTAGTTTTTATTTTCAGTATTAAGTTGTTCTTTATCTTACTATGGATAGGGAATGCGAATTACAAAAAAAATTAGGTGTAGTTGTTATCTAAAAACGTTTTCAAAAAGAAAAGTGATTGGAAAGATGAGTAATGGTTAAATGGGGGTCGACCTTGAACACTTGTGTTCATGCCTATGAAACCAAAACAAATCTTTCCATGGAAGCTTTTCATTAAAAACATGTAAATATTGTGTATATACCTCTGTACATAAAAATAAAATGCTAATTATAGTCTTTAGTTAATTGAAAGTTGATAGTTTTACTTTGCTGTCCAGAAACAGATTTTCTGTGCTCCACCGTATTAAATGTTTAAAATCACCAGAACGTGATCTTGATCTGAAATTTCTTGAGTGCAAAGTGATGCTTATTAGCTTTCTTTCATTAGACTAACTTTTTCTGATTTAAGGTACGTAGATAGGTCGAAAAATTCGATCTTTACTGACTGTTCTGTTTAGACAGATTTTGTGCTTCTCTGTAAATAAAATCGTGATAAATCTCAGAATAGTATTTTGACTTGAAATTTTTGTGCATAAACCTGAGATTATTATCTTTCTTTCATTAGACTAAAGTTTTTCGATTTGAGCTACTTAACTATCTCGTTGAATGCCATCTTTACGGACTGTTCAGTTTTGACAGATTTCTTTGTTTATTCAATATTGTACTTGGTGTTGTTAGTTTCATTAGTTTTTCGACGGACAACGGAAATCATGAACACCTTAGTATATACAGTGGCTAATGTTGAGTAAAAATTATAAAACTTGTCAATGCTTGAACATGAGTGGATTTTATTTAATGAGTACTAACCCTACTAATGAGTTTTGTGAAGTTTTATGTGGATGTAGCTTATAAGATCTAATCAATATGGTGATATGAGATGAATAAGAAGACGCAAGAGCTCAAGCTTGGGGATGTGTAGGTGCATCCCAAGAACATATTCAAGAAGATACAATCATCTAAGCTTGGGGATGCCCGAGTCATCCCCCTATTCATCAACTAACATGAGGTTGTCTCGTTCATACTCTATATTACCCGTCCACATGATATGTATTGTCTTAACTTGTATTATAATTGCTTTTATATGTCTTGGTTTTACCTTCTTTAGTTTTATTAGGCTCCTTATTTGGTTTCGATTGCTTCTTTACTTTCACTTATAAATTCAAAATAACAAAAATATTTTCTTTTGTTTTGCTTCTTTGTTTGGTTCTTTATTTGGGTTTTACTTTTGTTTTTTTTAGAGTTTTCCTTGCTGTAGCTAGCATGTTTAGGTCTTGCTTAGCCTCTGGTTTCTTAGTTTATCAAAAATAAAGTACCAAGTTTTATCCATTTAGCTTAGTTGATACATATGTAAAAAGTGATTTTCTGTTTTCGGTATCTACTGCTTATTGCGCGATTTTTCATATTTTACTGGAAGCTCTAAAAATCACGAAAAAATTACTGATGTTGTAGCACCTAATCCTCTGCATGTACAAAAATTGGCTAAAATTTCGGGCATGTTTAAGTGCACCTAAAAATTGCGTTTTCCAGCTGCTGTTTTTCTGGACAGATTCTGACTTTTGTTGCAAGAGTGGCCTCTTTTCGTTTTCATTTGATTTTTAATGGTTCTTACCTTTCATTTATAAGTTGGCCATTTAAGCAACCTTTCTGTAACTTAAAAACAAAATTTTATTTGGTTTAATAGTAGCACTTGGGAAATATTATCTATTGTACTAATGTCTAACCGCAGAAAAGAATGGGAAAGTTTTTGTGTTGAAGTTTTTTCACAGAGAATGAAGGAACACCAAACTATGGAATATTGAAGAATTACCAAAGTCATAAGCTTGGGGATGTCCCCGCATCCCTCTTCATCAATAACCCCACGGTTTGCAAACCTTTAAACTTTGTTTTTTGAGCAACATAGGAACTTAACTAAACTTGAAGCGGCTGTATTTTATTATCTATTTATCTTAGCATCAAACACCAGTTACATTAATAAGTGGATCGTCACATATTTTATTTATCCTCTGTTTTCAATGTTTACTTGGTTAATGGATTACTTGTTGAAACTTAAAAATGATGTGTGAATAATACTGTTTAGTAGTTTATGTTTTCTTATGGTTAGTCTCAACTAGCTAATAGTGCATATTATGTTATTTTGATATCAACATGCATTGTCCTGTTCATAAGATGGTATGGTATTGTGGTATCCTCCTCTGAATAATTCACTTGAATCGACTTGGCACATGCTCACACATGTTATGACTGAAAAATAAAAGTCAATTAAGCCTTGATGATCTATTTTGCCTCAGAGTTTTAGTATCGTTTTTATGCCTCCGTTAATTTTATTTTGTCGCAAGCATGATTATGACCGTTATCGCTCTCGTGGTTGTCGCTTCCCAGTCTATTGCTAGCCTTCACTTGTACTGAGCGGGAATGCTGCTCGTGCATCCAAATCCTTAAAACCAAGTTATCCCAAAGAGTCCACCAAAAAATTCCTATGCATGGTATTTCAAGCCATTCCAAGTAAATTTGCATGTGCTACCTTTAAAACCTTCAAAATATTTCTCTTTTTGTGTCAATGTTTACTAGCTCATGAGGAATTAGTGTGGTTATTCTTTATTCTATTTGTCAAATGGACTTTTACACCTGGACTAGTGGCATATACATCCGCTTATCCAATAACTTGCAAAAAGAGCTGGCAACGGGGTGCCCAGTCCCAATTAATTACAACTTTAACCAATTAATTCTCTTCACACTTTTGCCCTGATTCATCAGTAAGCAATGACAAACAGTGAAATACCTGAATGTGTGTAAACCAAAGAGAAAGAGGGATGATCTGCCTTGCTGGTAGAAATAACGTCCTTCATGGGAGCCGCTCTTAAAAGTCCGTTTGACAGGTAGAATACTGTTCTCACCCGCTACCATTCGTTGACAATTAACAAACACCTCTCAAAACATTTTTACCTCTGTTTTTAAAACAAAAAGCTCTAGCACGTGTTAATCCCTGCTTCCCTCTGCGAAGGGCCAATCTTTTATTTTTATGTTGAGTCACCATCCTTTCTTTGAGCACTTCTTCGAGAGCATAGCTGTCGTTCTTAGTGTAATGTGCTTGTCCCAGAATACGATTAATTGAGGTATAACCATGATGCTTTTATCTTTGATATCTCTATATCTAGTCTTCACTTGAACTTCAGAGGTGCCTTGGCATTTATGTTTTGCTCCACAATTAAGGGCAAGCGAGATACCACTCTATCATGCTTTATTATGGTCATTACAATCTTGTTGATGTTTATAAATTTCATGTTATAAGCTCTTAGTTCGTTGATACTTTTCATTAGGAAACATGATTGCTAAGTTTTATTATCCATACATCATGCAATTGTTAAAGACCTGATCATAGCATTTACAATCAAAAATTATTTTGTTATCATTTACCTACTCGAGGACGAGCAGGAATTAAGCTTGGGGATGTTGATACGTCCAAAACGTATCTATAATTTTTGATTGTTTCATGCCATTTTTATGCTTTTAGCACTTGTTTTATATTAAGTTTATTATTTATTTGGACTAACCTACTAATAGTTGCAAAAGTGCACAATGTTCTTGTTTTACTCTTTGATGTGTAGAAATTATCAAGAATACAAGAGGAAACCTTGTTGGAGTCGAATTGGGACTTTCCTGAAATCTGTCTGAGAACTTTTTACGAAGATTGCCAGTTTGACCCTCGAAGATGACGTAATGGAGACCTGGCTGTTACGAAAGTTGTCACAATTTTCCATACGAAGATTTTAAGCCCGAGATCAGCCCAATCGGAGTTCGGACGCGGCCTGTAGGCCCGTTTTGGTGGAACCCTAAAAGGGGGTGACGGAAATCCGAGAAGATATATAAAGGGAGGAAACCTAATTCGTGGAGGACTCCTCCACCCACGAATTTCAGCCACCAAAAGCCACGTTTTTGCCTCCCCCATGGATCCCATCTCCATGGGGGAGGGCTCCCAAGAAGCCATGAAGGAGGGAGGCTAAGGGGCGGCGCTCCCCAAGCTTGCCGGCGGCGGGGAAAGGAGTTCCCCGCACCGCCGGCGCCGCCGCCGCCGCGCTGCCTCTCCGCCGTCTTCACCGCCATCTCCATCACCATCTCCTCCTTGTATTCAGTGGTTCATCCTCCCACAAACCTCTGTACCGTCCTATGTAAACATGGTGTTTGATGCTATAATATTTATCCTATGATTTACATCATGTTTCCGTAGTTTATTTGTCTTTTGATTGCTTAATTGAATGCATGAGGTTCATTAGAGTTGTATGTCTATATGGTGCTGTCCTTTGGTGTCCATTATACTTGTGCGCGCATGGATCAAACACCCTAGGGTTGGTAGTATTTGTAACGAAGCGGGGGAAGTTCTGCCGGAGTGACAGAAACCTGAGAACGCGAACCGATTAGTTGCACGTATGGGAGTAAGAGGACCTTGAACTTAAGGCTATGGTTGGGGAAACCTTAATGCATTGTTAGTATTTGCGGATGCTTTCTAACAATCCAATCATATAGTACTTGTAATCCCAAGTAGTGGAGTGCATGTATATTTAGCCTCTCCCACATAGAAAACTGCATCGAAGACAATGAACCAAGTACCTTCACTAATTAATCTTGGACAAAGCCACCACAATTACCACCACTTTTCCACACTCATGGTACTGTTAGTATATGGTTACTTAGTGTATTTTATTGCTGCAGCACTAACATTTACTTTCTTGTATTTATTATCTTGCAAAACTACCTCTCATACCCGTATTGCTACGTAGTTTTATTTCTAGATAATGCAAACGTTTAGTGTGCGTAGAGTTGTATCAGTGGTTGATAGAACTTGAGAGAATACTTATCCTACCTTTAGCTCCTCGTTGGGTTCGACACTCTTACTTATCGAAAAGGCTACACGCGATCCCCTATACTTGTGGGTTATCAGGCACAACGGTTATGGAGCTTCCTCGTTTAGTCGATTTACCGTTGTTGGCATTAGTTTCTTTTTTCTTTCTCTTGTTTTTTCTCTTGGGCGTTTTTTTGCTGTTTGCCCAGCAGTGGTCTCACGGTTGTTTGGGTGGTTGCTATATTAATATAGCGGGGCGCAAGCCTGTTTCGAGGAGGACCTTTTCACTTGCCAGGATTGATGCACATCCAGTAAAATAAAATGCTGAATCAACAATTGAAATTAATTTAAGGATTTTTCGCTTATGGTGTTTAAACATTTATTGTTACATAGTACAATTTTTATTGACCACAAGTAGCTTTTAGTAGGAGAGATAGTTTATAGAAAATCGTGGATCTTCTTAGATAAAAAATGCTAGGATTATTTTGCAACAAATAATTTATGGTTCACGCGATTATTTCTATTTATATACTCTGCATCATTTTTACTTTATTTTGGCTCTACTGCATCTTCAATAGCTATTTTGTAAAACGCCAAGAAATTGTGACCTATAACCCACAGCAACGCGGGGTATCTGAAAGTGCATGTGTTGCCCCATGTGTGGTTTTGGTAATTAATGACAATCCCTATGGACTAATGCTTGCATTGAGATATACTTGTAGATATTGTCCATAAGAAAAAATTGAAGTTCATGTGTTGGACTCTAGAAGATTAATGTTGATCAAGGTTCTATCCAATGGGTTCATATGAAGAATGGTCATCTAGAGTTGAGCTTATTGCAAGCATGGCTTGGAAAAGAAGATTGAGTGAAAATTCATGTTTATCTCCAAGTCATCATCTATATCAAGAGAAGAATATGAAGCGCAAGAGACGGAGCTAAGCGAGGCTCTCCCATAATGGTGTATGGGGAGTATTTGGAGAAATCGTCATCAAGCATGTGCTAGCAAGCGCAATCAAGAAAGGTGGTCCACTTGAAGAGATCAAGATCATCGTCATCTAGCTCAAGTGGAATGCGCAAGGCAAAGGTATGATCTTGATAGGGTTTCTATTTTACGGTCTCATGTTGTTAGTTTGGAGACCGGGTTATAGGATAGACGGCGTACTATCAAGAGGGGCTCTGAAGTGAGTAACTTGATCGCATCTTTGTAGAGAGCTCAAACCTTTGCATATTTTGACTTATCATCTTTCTTGGTTCTTATTTGGTTTTTATCCATGTGAGATTTTAGAGCTTGTGTTCATCTCCATACCAAGCTCTAGTTCATCAAAAACGGATTTCATTTGGATATCTTGTGGTGTTTTTTATGTTGGAGGTTTTACCGGTTCGTCTCATATAGAGAGGTCAAACTCTCCTCTTGTGTTATCCTCCTCACATGATGGACTATGATGTGTATATGCATAATCTTGTTGTGCTTGTGAGTATCTTCAAAATAGGCCCAAGATCATAGAAAACAGAGTCCGGATGAAAAACATATTGCGGTTTTGGTTTGGAGGTTTTATCGGTTGTTCTTTTATCGAGAGGTCTAACCTTGTCCATTTGGTTTTATACTCCATTGTTGAAATATGATGTTTCTCTGCATGATCTTGTAAAGCTCTTCGTTGCGATTCCAACGAGCCCAAGATCATAAAAAATGGAGTTCGTATGCGAAAGTTTTGCTCGTTTTAGTGTCAGTGTTTTTCTGCTTTCTACACGCGCGATAGTACCGCCCCTACTACCGCGTCTACTACCGGATCTCGTGTTTGGTACTGGTTTCGAGCGGATTTTAACCCGGTAGTGGACCGGTAGTGATCGGTAGTACCGGGGACCCGGTAGTACCAGGTCAAGCCCGGTAGTACCGCCCCGGGGCCAAAAAAAAAGCCCAACGGGTAGATTTTCGGGCACCTTTTTAAGGGCCCTTCTTCCCCAATGTTTCCTAAGAACTTGAGCACGTTTTTCCTCTCTCCTCCATTGTTGAAAGCTCATTTCTTCGATTACTCCCAATCCCTCCACCCAAACTCGTTGATCTTTGGAGGATTGAAGGAGGAGACCTAGATCTACATTTCCACGATCCTTTTCTCCTCTAAGTGAGTGGAACTCTTTCGATCTAATTCTTGAAGTTCCATTTGTTGTGTTCTTCGTTGTTCTTTCTCTCTTCTCCCCCCATAAACATTAGTTTCTTGTGGTGCGATTTGAGCACTTCTGCTCTTGCCATTGCTTCGTTGCATCGGTTTGTACTCTCCACGAGGATTCGTGGAAGTTGAAAGCTTGTGAACTTGTTACTCTTGGGTCTTTGGACCCTAGACGCCCGTGTGGTGGTTGAGACCCTTGTGTGGTCACTTGTAGCTGTTCGGGAGCCCCAATCCCGTTGTGAGTTGTGCCCCGGATCGTTGTTGAAAGGCTCCGGATTTCCGCCTCGAAGGATTCCGATAGTGGAAGGTGAACCAAACCTTGGTGGTGCGGTTCATCGGAGAAGAAGGTGAAACCTTTGTGGTTGTTGAACCATTGTGTTGGTTCACACCTCTCCAACGAGACGTACTCCCTTAACAAGGAGGAACCCGGGAATACATCCTCGTCTTCGCGTGCCTCGGTTATTTCTATACCCGAGCTTTTTACTTATGCACTTTACATTGTGATAGCCTTCGTGCTTGAAGTATTCTATATTGCTATCACCTTGTTGCTTGTCTTGCTTAGCATAAGTTGTTGGTGCACATAGGTGAGCCTAGTTTATTTAGGTTGTTGGATTGTTAATTTAAACACCTAGTTTTATTCCGCAATTATCAAGCCTAAACAGAAAAGTTTTAATCGCCTATTCACCCCCTCTAGGCGACATCCTTGTCCTTTCAGTATCATCTAGTTTTTTATAGAATGTAAACACGTGCTTGGATAACAAACACCCACGGCATCCATCCTAGCGCTGGTGGTTATGGCATGTGCGCCATCTCTTTCTCCAAGGTCATAGCAACCTATAAGTTTCAACTCTTCCATCTCCATGGTTGGGGCCAAACGGAAACAGTTTGTGTCTGACTACTTGTGTCCGCACAACAATCTCTTCTCGTGATGAACCAACAGGCGGTCATTGGAGCCTAGTTGCCCAAGCCGTGGCGAGTCAAGCCGTGGAGAGATGCCATGTGTATGTGTTATCTTTCATTTTTTTTCTACGCATGATGACTGGATTAATCTGAATGGTCGCGGCAGAAACTAAAATTTTGCACTCATGATATACGAAACCAGAAGTTCTCGGACTCATGCACTAGTGGAACACAAACCAAACCATCCCTTAGATTGTTCGGTTTCGGCTCAAAACTGTTCGACTCCTCGACTCGTGTATATAAAATAAGTCGCTCCTCGTCCGAGAGAGACACACCACAACACAACAACACATGAGATTGCCACATGGTTCGTGAGCACAACGTCACCGTTCACGTCTTCCCCTCACGGCTTTCGGTGTTCACCGGGAGACGGGACAATAGGCCTTCGGAACGACGCTTCTCGTGATCTTGTACGGGAAATAGGTGATCATATTTTTGGGGAGCGCTCTTACATGCATGCACGACTACTGGCTTCTTCGGTGATGACTACATCCTCAAGGTCAACAACATATTCGGTGAACTGTCTGTTACTAACAACATTACGAAACGAGTCTTCTTAATTCCTCTACATGTCTATATTCTTATATTCGAGATCATGTTTCAATTTCTGCTCCCGTCAATCGGTATAGATGTGTGGTTTTCATCTTCTTCGCTGGTATGTATGACTAGTTTACGTTCTACTTTTATGGTCATGATTTATCTTATTTTCTTGGATTAAACCTTATATGGAAAATTGATCATATTTTAGCAGACACATTACTGGACGATGAATCATGCATACCCCAAAGAGGTTGGAAAGTGTGATGCTCATCACTCACATTGGAAAAAACATTGAAAACAATGATAACTGTCAAAGAGGTGTCAAGCGAGAAGAGATGAGAGATCAAAAAATATGAACACTTCAAACCTTCATGGACATGTAAAAAGAGAAGCTTCGAATTGATGTCGAAATTGTCGCTACCGCCAAGTTGGAAGCAATATCGAGACAAAGGAAATAAATCGCAACCTTTCACGAGAAGTCGCATGTAATGACGACCGAGTTAAGCATCATGGATGACATGACGAGGGCTTGATATGAAAAGAATAAGGCCATGATGTTTTCTGTAGAAATTTGACCACTAAACTGTCTGATTTTATTGTGTGTTTGTATGAACTATGTGCCATTTGCGATCGTTTTGATACTTAGATGGATGCCTGACGTGACTCAATTTAAATGGCCAACTTGTGTTAAAATATATGTTATTTTCTATATTTTAATGATTTTGTCCTAAATTATAGGAGCTAACTATTCATATGCAAATAGATCCAAATGATGAAAAAATGGTCAAATCGAGCATGTCCTTATCCGTTCGGGGGGCACCATTGGGTGCATGACAGTCTGCGGACACTTGCTGCCGCCCTCTTAAACGGAGATAAAACGGGCACTACACTGACACGATTTGAGGGGCGCCAATGGAGTTGTCCTTACACCAGATTTGAATGGAACATTATCCTTCCAAACATCATTGGTAAGGACTTCGTAATCTAATTGCAGAGTTAAGTCACAATGATCAAGTTCTTATATGAAAGAGAATACGTTCATTCAATCACATTTTGAAGCTATTTTTTTGGTACGGTTCGACGACAATGTACAGACTCACCCTGCATATAGATCTCATGTTATAACTTAAAGAGTGCAAACATGATATATTATTCGTGTCCAAACTAGTTTGGATAGTACCACCATAACCTTTAAAATCCCGAAAGATAGGGTGGAGTTCTACTTCTTTGAGGGTGCCCGTGTATCCAACGCATGTTGATGTGTACACAAAAGTTAGTACACATTCCTCTACCACATGTCGTGGATTCGCGTGGCCTCCAAATGTGACCATCAACCTTAACCGCAGCATGTCTCCATGTCCTATTGGCTAACACCAAAGTGCACCATTATATACGTAATTACATAACTTGTCATGGTTTCCGTAGTTCATTCATACCATACATGATTTACGGTCATCCCATAGGCGTAGCTGGTGGACCCCACATACAATCTTATCCCTTCGATCTTCTCTTCACTGATTTATTTTCTTATATGAGCACATCTTCTTCCTCCACTCCTCATTTTCTTTATCCCATAGAGTACTGTTGGAGATATGCCCTAGAGACAATTAATAAAGTGATTTTATTTGTCATATCTCAATTGTTCATAATACGTTTTAATACCATGATATAACTGTATTACGCGGAAACATTAATACACGTGTGGTATATAAACAACCAGGTCCCTAGTAGCCTTTATTTAACTAGTTTGTTGGGTAACAGATGATCAAGGTTTCCTGATCATGGACAATTGCGTCGGTTGACAACGGATTCATATCATTAGGTGAATGATTTGATGGACATATCCAAAATATAGAAACGTAGTGTTCATACCTTCGACTGTGAGATCATATCAAATCTCCGCTTCTGGAAGATGCGGCTGATCGCATCAAACGGCATGTCTTATATAGCGTGACAATAAAGGTGACACTTTCGGGTATCGGAAGGAAGCAGTAGAAGTGAGTGATCAAGAGCGGGAATTGCCAATCCACATAGTAGGATAGATACTCTAGACCCACTCGGTGAAATTACATCAATTAGCTTGCAAGCATGTGACTAGGTCACGGGGATGTAATATCACATACGAGTAAAGATAGATTTTTCGATGACGAGGTCATGCTCGGTAATCATGGTACCGGAGAACGACGCTCGGACAATCTAAGTATCAATAGGCAAGAGGATGAGACTGGACGTCTAAAGGTTCAAACGATAAAAGACATTCGTGGACGCACAGGGGCTATCATGGGTATCCAGATCCTGTTGTTGGTCATTGATCGGAGAACGTGTCTCGATCATGTCTGGAGTGATCCCGAACCGTGGGGTAACACATCTAAGGATGGGTGACGATTAGATTGGATATAAGAGAGAAAGAAACCGGGAACTCCGGAAGTGTTCCGAGACTTGTCCGATGTTGATCGGAGGCAACGAAATATGTTTCGAAACCCGAATGAATTAAATAATATGTATTTAATATTAATAAGTGTTATTAATGATTAAATATTTTTTTTTATTTAATTCGAATTTTAAAAGGCATTAAACCTAAATGGGCCTTGGCCATGTGGGGTTTAGTCCCACATGGCCTAGCCAAGGGAGATGGCCTGCCTCCTACTCCTTTAAATAGGGGACCCCATGCCTTGGAAATTCACACCAATTCTCCCTCTTCTTCTCTCCTACCTTCAGCGTGGTTCCGTTTTTGGAGCTGCGTACGGGGATGTAAGTTTCTCTACTATACGCACACCGCCGTGCTGCTAAATCCACTCTTCCACTTCCACTGCTCTGCTGGATCTGGAGCCCGAAGGTCATCATCCACACCGTACGTGTGTGGAACCGCGAGGCACCATTGTTTGGTGTTGGGAGCTGTCTTCTTTCACTACACGACCTTGAGGTCGGCGCCGTCGTCTTCACCGACAACCTTTGTGCGGAAACGTAATACCGCTTCCAGTCTACAAGGGTATGTATTCTGATCTCCTCCGTATTAGTATATCTGCATAGTATAGATCCTGTCTAGTTTATGGTTATCGTCGGTAGGAAATTTTTTGTTTTCTGTCTTCAATCCCCAACAGTGTTATCAGAGCCAATCTATGCGTAGATATATCTGTACGGTTAGAACACATGTTGAATGTGGGTATCGATTCTACATTTGTTACCCTCTCGCGTGTACTTGTTTATATCACGGTATTGTCGGATGAAGCGGCCCGAACCGACTTTACGCGTACTCTTACGCGAGACTGGTTCCACATTTTAGATGTTATGTAGATTGTGAGCATCTTATATTGTGTATGTATATATATATGTCTATATATTAGTTACACGACAGTAGTAATATAAGATGATCCCTTCCAAAATTCCGATAATAGTGTTCTCCCTCTGTCGTGCACCACCAATAAAGTTCTATGTTACGGGGTACGTCGCATTGCGGTTACACTCGTCTCTTCGTTCACATACAGTGGGTGTATGCCACGTTGCACACGCAAATACGTCAGAGGGTGTTATGGCGAGCCTAGCATGTACAGACATGGCCTCGGAACACAAGTACCGAAAGGTTAAGCACGAGTCACATGCGGTGATGTGATCGATATACAATGTCTACCTTTGAAGTTATGCTATCAGCCTGATCGATGGGGGTATTGTAATGGATGGGGGTTGTGTATTCACTAAGACGATGCGAGGGATACTCGTCTTGAGTGGGAGTTCTAGTAGTTTTATTTTGAAAAACTTGAACCCGTATTTTATTATGAACAAACGTCTTATGTTTTGCAAATTCCATTATTGATGTCTCGCCCCACCTTTAACATAGGCATGTTCCTTGAGAAAGAGAAGCTTAAGACCAACGGCTCAAACTTCATGTCCTGGTTCCGCAACTTGAGGATCCTCCTCACTCCCCACAAGGTCGGCTACGTGATCGAAGCCGCCATAGGTGACGCTCCTACAGAAACCGCCACTGAAGATGAGAAGAAGGCTTATCAGACCAAGGTGGAAGACTCCTCCATCGTCCAGAGTGGCATGCTCTACGCCATGGAAGCTGATCTGCATAAGCGCTTTGAGAAGATGAGTGCCTTTGAGATAATTACGGATCTCAAGGTTGTCTTTGCGCCGCAGGCCAAGGCTGAGAGGTATGAAGCTTCTGAGCTCTTCTTCTCAGCCAAGATGGAAGCGCACAACAGTGTCTCTAAGCACGTGGTCAAGATGTCTGGCTACGTTCAATGCCTGAATGCTCTGGAATGCAAGATTCCAGATGAATTGGCAATTGATAGGGTGCTGCAGTCGCTGCCCCCTAGCTTTAAGGGATTCATCATGAACTATAACATGCACGACATGGCTAAGACCCTCTGTGAGGTGTTCGTGATGTTGAAGACTGCTGAGGTGGAAATAAAGAAGGAGCACACGTTGTTGATGGTCAACAAGACCGTCGATTTCAAGAAGTCTGGCGGGAAGGGTAAGAAGACCTAGAAGTTCAAGAAGGATGGCAAACAGGTTGCTAAGCCTAAAACTTCCAAACCTGGTCCCAAACCCGACGTGGAGTGCTTCTACTGCAAGGGAGATGGTCACTGGAAGCGCAATGATGGCTACATGTTGGTGAACCCCAAGAGGAAGGTTATGATGTAGACAGCAGAAGTTTTCCCTTGAAATCTACCCAAGGTTATCAATCCAGTAGGACTTGACGATCTTGGAAGGTTGTTGATGTTGACTCCCCCTGGCGCTAGGGAGCTTGCACCAACGTGGAATCTGCACAGACACAAACCAGAACTTTGCCCAACACGAAACAGAGAGGTTGTCAATCTCTCCGGTCTTGCAGAAACAAAGAGTTAAACGTATGGTGTGGAAAACAGCAGGAAAAACAGCAAGTAACAGGAAACAGATGATTGCAGCAGGTTGTGTAAACAGTATGAGGAAATTGGACCAGGGTCCACAGTTCACTAGTGGTGTCTCTCTCAGAACAGATAACTAGCATGTTGGGTAAACAAATTACAGCTGGGCAATTGACAAATAGAGAGGGCATAACAATGCAATACATGCCAAGATGTCTACTATGAAATCTAGTTGGGCATTACAACAAAGTACATAGACCGTTATTCCAACGCATCTATGCCTAAATAATCCACCTTCAAGGCAGCATCCGCATCCTATTCAGTATTAAGTTGCTAACAACAGATTATTGCATGAAGTAAAGTGTGTAATGTAATCAATACAAGTGCCCTTGGACACTGCACCAATGTTTTATCCCTAGTAGCAACAGCACATCTACCATCTTAGACCTTTCTGTCACTGATCCAGATATCTAGAGACTGAACCCACTATCGAGCATAAATACCCCCTCTTGGAGTCACAAGCATCTACTTGGCCAAAGCATCTACTAGCAACGGAGAGCATGCAAGATCAAGAGCACATAGATAAACAACTTGAATAAACATGGTATCAATATTCATCGGATCCCAGCAAACACAACATCTAGCATTACAATAAGATGATCTTGATCATGTTAGGCAGCTCACAAGATCTAAACATGGAGGCACAAGGTAGAGAGACAACCATCTAGCTACTGCTATGGACCCGTAGTCCAGGGGTGGACTACTCACGCATCACTCCGGAGGCAGGCATGGTGATGTAGAGCCCTCCGGTGATGATCTCCCCTCCGGCAGGGTGCCGGGAAGAGCTTCAGAACTCCTCCGATCTGAGATTGACGATGACGGCCGCGACGGAACTTTTCGTGGAATATGATCGACCGTAATAGGGTTTTCGCGTCGCGGAGAATATATAGGCGAAGAGGCGGCGTCGGTGGCCGAGGGGGGCCACCACGCCATAGGGGGGCGCGGGCCCACCCTGGGCCGCGCCCTAGTGTGGCGTGGCCCCCTGGTGGGTCTGCTCCGACTCCCCTTTGGACTCCGTGATCTCCTCGTGATATTATTGACGATGTCTTTTGTTTCGTCCAATTCCGAGAATATTTCCTTAATAGATTTTCTGAAACCAAAAACAGCAGAAAACAGGGAACTGGCACTGTGGCATCTTGTTAATAGGTTAGTCCCAGAAAATGCATAAAAATGATATAAAGTGTAACCAAAACATGTAGCAATTGATATAATAACAGCATGGAACATCAAAAATTATAGATACGTTTGAGACGTATCAAGCATCCCCAAGCTTAGTTCCTGCTCGTCCTCGAGTAGGTAAACGATAAAAACAGATAATTTTTGAAGTGACATGCTACCAACACAATCTTTGATCAAATAACAATGTAATGCACATGATCTGAATGAAGTGATCCAAGCCAATGGTCTATAGTTTGCAAGCAAGTAAATAAAGAGTAAACATAAGTGATCACACAAGTGCAAACTTTCATGAATAATACTATAAAACATTTAGAGATATAATAGTCTAACATAATAGTTAGTTCACAGCAGCAATAATTCTCAACATGAAAGTGTTTGTATCAACACAAAGGAAGATAATAGCTTCAGCTTTTGCTTCAACTTTCAACATGTATATCATATAGATAATGTCAATGCAAAGAATATGATCAACCAAACACAAAGTTATGTAAAAACTGTTATACTGGAGTTGACAATGATGTTTGCTTAAGTAGACAGAAAGAAGTGGGAAAACTGACTCAACATAAAAGTAAAAGAATGGCCCTTCGCAGAGGGAAGCAGGGATTAACATCATGTGCTAGAGCTGTAGTTCCCGAAGGCATATAGAGAGCATAAAATATTGTTTTGTAAGGTAATGGTGTATACAGGTGTCAACAAATCAGCAAATAGGCAATACTCTACTTCACTAGTTGATCAAACTTTACAAGAGCGGCTCCCATGAAGGACGTTATTTCTACCAGCGGGCAGATCATCCCTCTTCTCTTTTGTTTACACACTTGTGAACATTGCTTGACTGACGAATCAGGGGCAAAAAGATGTGAAGAGAATTGTTTGGTTAAAGTAATTAATTGGGACTGGGCACCCCGTTGCCAGCTCTTTTTGCAAAATTATTGGATAAGCGGATGTATATGCCACTAGTCCAGGTGTGTAAAATTTGATCAACCAGGAAATAAAGACCACCTATCTACGTCCTTATGAGCTTTTCAAGTAGTGACACAAAAAGGAAATTGTTTTGAGTAGTTAGTAGATAGCACATGAAGAAATTTACTTGGAATGGTGAAAACACCACATAATAGGTAGGTATGGTGGACACAGGTGGCATGGATTTGGCTCAAGGTTTTGGATGTACAAGAAGCATTCCCTCTTAGTACAGAGTTTAGGCTAGCAAGGTTATTATAAGCAAACATCATTATCAACTGGAATAGCAAGAGTGTACATAAAACACAAGGTTTGACGAACCATAGACTCCCACTGTCTTCCTTGTTAACACATAGCCTTCATCCAAAAATTATCTAGACTACTATGGACTTCCAATTATGCAACAGATTATTATAGCAGAAAATCCTTATAGTAGTTCTTCATTAATAGCCATTACTTACATGATGCACAAGCTTAAACATTAATTACTTGACAGCTCAAAACAATTGGCAAGCATCAAATTACTCAAGACAACGATCTAAAAAGATTCATGTAAGCATTTTATACCACTACCACATGCATAGCATTTTTCTGGTCCAACCAAACACCAATCAACTTATTTGACAACTCTCCAAACAGATATAAGTGAAGCAAGAGAGTACTTTCTTCAAAAGAAACTGAAAGCTCTAACAAGAGATGTATGAAAAACTGAGAGCTAACAGCAATAACAGCAACTAGACAGGAATACTCAACAAGTATAAGTGAAGCACAAGAGTATTCTAATGAAAAAGTGGAGCGTGTCTCTCTCCCAAACATGAATACTAGGATCCAACAAGTATAGCACAGCAAACAAAACAAAACAAACTGAAAACAAAAACACACTGACGCTCCAAGGAAGAGTACACTAGCATGAAGCAATAAAAATATAGCACCATTAGAGATGACCTGATAATTTGTAGATGAAGAAGGGGATGCCTTGGGCATCCCCAAGCTTAGATGCTTGAGTCTTCTTGAAATATGCTGGGGAGGTAAGCCTCCCCAAGCTTAAGCTCTTCACTCTTCTTGATCATGTAATATCATTCTCCTCTATCAACACTTGAAAACTTCCTTCACACCAAAACTTAACAGCTTTTCTCATTAGCAGGTTAGTGCACTAAAAGATAATACTTCAAAGTTCTAGCAAAGACAAAACTCACAAGCCAACTATTTTAAACATTAGCCACTGTTACTAGGCTCAAGTGGGCACTTTTACACGAAAAGAAACCACTTAAAAACTTGTAAAAGAGAGAATGCAAAATAAAAGACAGAATCTGTCAAACCAGAACAGTCTGTAATGACGAATTTTTTCGAGGCACTTACGATGCTCAGATGAAAACTTTTGAAATAATGAAAGTTGCGTAACATCATCAGGAACATGCACAAAAAGTTTCAGCATTTTTCGATTTTTTCTGATTTTCTACTGAATTAAACGGTGACGAACAGCAATCTGTCCCAATGCAGTCCCGAAAATAAAAACCAACTTTGCATTAGTAACTCTCCTTGGCACAACAAAACAGCAAATAAAAGATACAAAGGAGTTGCTACAGAGGTAAACAAGCATCCTTGACTCAAGAAAACAAAAATAAAACAGCAAATAAAAACATGGGTTATCTCCCAGAAGTGCTTTTCTTTAATGCCTTTGAGCTAGGCATGAAGAGATGCATCAAGTATTGTCAAGACCAGAAAATCCAAAACCATAATTTGTCTTGACACTAGTATCATGTGAGTATTTCATCTTCTTCCTAGGGAAGTGTTCCATACCTTTCTTGAGTGGGAATTGAAATTTTATATTCCCCTCTCTCATATCAATAACAGCACCAACAGTTCTCAGAAAAGGTCTTCCCAAAACAATAGGACAAGAAGGATTGCATTCAATATCCAAAACCACAAAATCAACAGGGACAAGATTGTTATTAACCATTATCAAAACATCATCAACTTTTCCTAAAGGTTTCTTCATAGAAGAATCAGCAAAGTGAACATCCAAATGACATTTTTCCAAAGGTGCAAGCTTGAGAATATCATATAAATTTTTAGGCATAACCGAAATACAAGAACCAAGGTCACACAAAGCATTGCATTCAAACTCACTCAGTTTCATTTTAATAACAGGTTCCCAATTATCATCTAACTTCCTAGGGATAGAAGCTTCAAGTTTTAATTTTTCTTCCCTAGCATGCATGAGAGCTTTGATAATATGTTCAGTAAAAGCCATATTTATTTTACTAGCATTAGGACTCTTAGCTAGCTTTTGCAAGAACATGATGACTTCAGTTATGTTACAATTTTCGAAATTGAAGTTGTTGTCATCAAAAACAATGGAGCAATTATCACCAACACCTCTAAAAATTTCAGCACTTTTACTAGGAACAAAAGTAGTGCTATCAGGCAATTTAAACTTTTTTGTAGAGGTAGTAGAGACATTTCCAACACTTATTATCTTTTCACTAACAGTAGGGGGCGCATTAGCATGTGAGGCATCATTTGTTTCATTAGTAAAAATAGTGCAAACTCTAACAACACTATTTTGTTCAGCAATTTCAGCTTCTCTTTCTTCTCTCTCCCATCTTTCATGAAGTTCAGCAAGCATCCTAATGTTATTATCAATTTTAATTTGGATAGCATTGAGTGTTTTACTCTCTCTAATATCACTAGGAATAGCTTTTATTTTCAGCATTTCAACATCATGAGCAAGACTATCAACTTTAGCAGCAAGAGTATCAATTTTTCCTAGCTTTTCCTCAACAGTTTTATTAAAAGTAGTTTGTGTGCTAATAAAATCCTTAAGCATGACTTCAAGATCAGAGGGCACACTTCTATTGTTACTGTAGGAATTGCCATAAGAATTACCATAAGAGTTGCTACCATTAGCAGGATATGGCCTATAATTGTTGCTACCAAAATTATTCCTATAAGCATTGTTGTTGAAGTTGTTATTTTTAATGAAGTTTACATCAACATTTTTCTCATCATGAGCAACCAAAGAAGCAAGAGGAATATTATTTGGATCCACAACACCATGTCCATTCGAAAGCATAGTCATAATAGCATCAACTTTATCACTCAAGGAGGAAATTTCCTCAACAGAATTTACCTTCTTACCAGTTGGAGCCCTTTCAGTGTGCCATTCAGAATAATTTACCATCATATCATCAAGAAGCTTTGTAGCAGCACCCAAAGTGATGGACATAAAGGTCCCTCCAGCAGCCGAGTCCAATAAATTCCTTGAAGAAAAATTTAGTCCTGCATAAAAGGTTTGGATGATCATCCAAGTAGTCAGTCCATGAGTGGGGCAATTTTTAACCAAAGACTTCATTCTTTCCCAAGCTTGGGCAACATGCTCATTATCAAGTTGCCTAAAGTTCATAATACCACTTCTTAAGAGATAATTTTAGCAGGAGGATAATATTTTCCAATGAAAGCATCTTTGCATTTAGTCCAGGAATCAATACTATTTCTAGGCAAAGATAGCAACCAATCTTTAGCTCTTCCTCTTAAAGAGAAAGGAAACAATTTCAGCTTAATAATATCACTCTCTACCTCCTTATACTTTTGCATATCACAAAGTTCAACAAAGTTGTTTAAGTGGGCAGCAGCATCATCAGTACTAACACCAGAAAATTGCTCTTTCATAACCAGATTTAACAGTGCAGGCTTAATCTCATAAAATTCTGCTTTAGAAGCAGGTGGAGCAATGGGTGTACAGATAAAATCATTGTTGTTTGTGCTAGTAAAGTCACACAACTTAGTATTTTCAGGATTACTCATTTTAGCAAGACTAAAACAAGCAACAGGGCAACTCGAAATTAAAAACTAGATGCAGGAATTTAATTTTTTTGGGTTTTTGATTTTTAACAGCAAGCAAAACAAAACTAAAACAAGACAAAAACAAAGTAAAGAGATTGGAACTGAGAGACTCCCCTTTCCAATAGCCTCCAAGTCCCCGGCAACGGCGCCAGAAAACAGCTGGTGCCTGGTTGACGGGAGAGTATTTGAGGATGATGATGATGATGTGATGATGAGTACTTCCCCGGCAACGGCGCCAGAAAACAGCTTGATGGCTACGTGTTGGTGAACCCCAAGAGGAAGGTTATGATGTAGACAGCAGAAGTTTTCCCTTGAGAAATCTACCCAAGGTTATCAATCCAGTAGGACTTGACGATCTATCGGAAGGTTGTTGATGTTGACTCCCCCTGGCGCTAGGGAGCTTGCACCAACGTGGAATCTGCACAGACACAAACCAGAACTTTGCCCAACACGAAACAGAGAGGTTGTCAATCTCTCCGGTCTTGCAGAAACAAAGAGTTAAACGTATGGTGTGGAAAACAGCAGGAAAAACAGCAAGTAACAGGAAACAGATGATTGCAGCAGGTTGTGTAAACAGTATGAGGAAATTGGACCAGGGTCCACAGTTCACTAGTGGTGTCTCTCTCAGAACAGATAACTAGCATGTTGGGTAAACAAATTACAGCTGGGCAATTGACAAATAGAGAGGGCATAACAATGCAATACATGCCAAGATGTCTACTATGAAATCTAGTTGGGCATTACAACAAAGTACATAGACCGTTATTCCAACGCATCTATGCCTAAATAATCCACCTTCAAGGCAGCATCCGCATCCTGTTCAGTATTAAGTTGCTAACAACAGATTATTGCATGAAGTAAAGTGTGTAATGTAATCAATACAAGTGCCCTTGGACACTGCACCAATGTTTTATCCCTAGTAGCAACAGCACATCTACCATCTTAGACCTTTCTGTCACTGATCCAGATATCTAGAGACTGAACCCACTATCGAGCATAAATACCCCCTCTTGGAGTCACAAGCATCTACTTGGCCAAAGCATCTACTAGCAACGGAGAGCATGCAAGATCAAGAGCACATAGATAAACAACTTGAATAAACATGGTATCAATATTCATCGGATCCCAGCAAACACAACATCTAGCATTACAATAAGATGATCTTGATCATGTTAGGCAGCTCACAAGATCTAAACATGGAGGCACAAGGTAGAGAGACAACCATCTAGCTACTGCTATGGACCCGTAGTCCAGGGGTGGACTACTCACGCATCACTCCGGAGGCAGGCATGGTGATGTAGAGCCCTCCGGTGATGATCTCCCCTCCGGCAGGGTGCCGGGAAGAGCTTCAGAACTCCTCCGATCTGAGATTGACGATGACGGCCGCGACGGAACTTTTCGTGGAATATGATCGACCGTAATAGGGTTTTCGCGTCGCGGAGAATATATAGGCGAAGAGGCGGCGTCGGTGGCCGAGGGGGGCCACCACGCCATAGGGGGGCGCGGGCCCACCCTGGGCCGCGCCCTAGTGTGGCGTGGCCCCCTGGTGGGTCTGCTCCGACTCCCCTTTGGACTCCGTGATCTCCTCGTGATATTATTGACGATGTCTTTTGTTTCGTCCAATTCCGAGAATATTTCCTTAATAGATTTTCTGAAACCAAAAACAGCAGAAAACAGGGAACTGGCACTGTGGCATCTTGTTAATAGGTTAGTCCCAGAAAATGCATAAAAATGATATGAAGTGTAACCAAAACATGTAGCAATTGATATAATAACAACATGGAACATCAAAAATTATAGATACGTTTGAGACGTATCACGCAACTGCCCCAAGTACCTGGAAGACAAGAAGGCCGGCAAGATTGTCGGAAGAGAGAGAGGTATATTTGATATACATGTTATTGATGTGTACCTTACATGCGCCCGTAGTAATACTGGGTATTTGATACCGACTCTATTGCTCATATTTGTAACTCATAGGTGGAGTTGCGGAATAGTCGGCGCCTGGCGAAGGACGAGGTGACGATGCGCGTCTGAAAGGACACGGATGTCGCCTAGAGGGGGGTGAATAGGCGATTTAAAATTCTTTACGGTTTAGGCTTGAATAAATACGAATAAAACTAGTGGTTAATTTATCAAGCGCAAAACCTAAACAATCTAGATTTACCTATGTGCAACAACAACTTATGCTAAACAAGATATACAACTCTGTGATAGCAAGATATATTACTTCAAGCTCGATGGCTATCACAAAGTAAATTGCATAAGTAAGAAGCTCGGGTATAGAAATACCGAGGCACTTGGAGACGGTGATTTATCCCGAAGTTCACTTCCCAATGGAAGCTAGTCTCCGTTGGAGCGGTGCGGAGTCACAAAGTGATCCCCGAATAGCCGTCAAATGGCACACCGTAATCTCCTTCGTGCCTCCACCAATGCGGAGTGCCACGAACCACTATGGGACACTTGAGGGTGGTCACCGAACCCGTACAAGGATGAGGCACACTCCACAACTTAATTGGAAGCTCTCACCGAATTCCTGCGGCTCCCAAAGCCACAAGAATCACAAGGTTGGGGCGCGACTCCACAACTTAATTGGAGGCTCCCAACTATCCCGCGAGCCATAAAAACTCCGAGATCAACAAGGACCGTCTAGGGCAGTCCAAGTACCCAAGAGGTCAAGCTCTAGGGCACCCCAAGTACCCAAGAGTAACAAGCTTCTCAACTTCGATTTCCACGTATCACCGTGGAGAACTCAAACCGATGCAATGGGCAAGAACACAAGAAGTGCTCAAAATCCTTCACTCTCAAATCCCACCAAAGCAACTAATGCTATTGGGGGAGAAGAGAGGAAGAACAAAGAGGAACACCAAATCCCTCCAAGATCTAGATCCAAAAAGCTTCCCCTCACTTAGAGGAGAGATTGATTGGTGGAATAGTAGATCTAGATCCCCTCTCTCTTTTCCCACTAATTAGAAGCAAGAATCATGGAGGAATAGAGAGATAGCAAAGCTCAAGAAGGTCAACAATGGGGGAAAACACGAGCTGCAAGAGTTAGTCACTTTGGGGAAGAAGGGGGGCTTTTTATAGGTCCCCACGAAAAAGAGTCGTTGCAGCCAGAAAACATATGATTATCCGATTCAAGTTAGATAGGATAATCCGACTCTATAGGATTATCCGATTCAAGTTAGATAGGATAATCCGACTGTATAGGATTATCCGATTAAAGTTAGATCAACCAAACAAGTCCTTAGCCGTTTTCGCGTCCAGCAAATATCTGGGTTGGATATTCCGATCCAAGTTAGGATAGGATAATCCGATAAACTCCAGAGAGCAACCAAACAAGTCCTTAGCCGTTTTCGCGTCCAGCAAATATCCGGGTCGGATATTCCGATCCAAGTTTGGGTCGGAATATCCGATTGTCTGAAAACTGACTGAAACAGCAAAACGAAAACCGCAATATCTTTTTCATCCGGACTCCGATTTCGATGATCTTGGGATCGTTGGAATCGCAACGAAGAGCTCTCCAAGATTATGCAGAGAAACATCATAGTCCATCATGTGAGGAGGAAACCACATGAAGAGAGTTTGACCTCTCTTATAAAAGACGAACCGGTAAAACCTCCAACATCAAAAATACAACAAGATATTCATATGAAATCCGTTTTTAATGAACAAGAGCTTGGTATAGGGATGAACACAAGCTCTAAGTTCTCACATAGATAAAAGCCAAATAAGAACCAAGAAAGATGATGAAGGCAAGTATGCAAAGGTTTGAGCTCTCTCCAACTGATACACTAAAGCTCAATCGAGAGCCCCTCTTGATAGTTCGGTGTCTATCCAATAACCCGGTCTCCCGACTAACAACATGAGACCGATAAAATAGAAACCCTATCAAGATCATACATTTGCCTTGCGCATTCCACTTGACTAGATGATGGCGATCTTGATCTTCTCAAGTGGAGCAGCTTTCTTGATTGCGCTTCACTTGGTGAAGATTCACATATTTCTCCCCCATACACCACTATGGGAGAGCCTCTTATCGTCATATCTTCACATGACCATTATCTCCAAATAGGTGACAAGCTTCAAGCATATGATCTCTTCGAGATACTTCTTTTGAAATTGCACAACACAAGCTTGATGACGAACACCACTTGACGTTGATCAACCTTGTATCTTTTCTTCTCATTTCAATAGATGATGTATTGAAGATAACCATGAATGATCACATAATCCTTTTCTTCAAGACATACTTGCGATATGCTCAACTCACATATGACTGATACGTCTCAAACGTATCTATAATTTTTTATGTTCCATGCTTGTTTTATACCAATTGCTACATGCTTTGCATCTACTTTATATCACTTTTATACATTTTTTGGGACTAACCTATTAACAAGATGCCGAAGTGTCAGTTCCTATTTTCTGCTGTTTTTGTATTCCAGAAAAGCTAGTCTGGAAATATTCTCGGAATTGGACGAAACTACACGGGGGTGCCTATTTTTCCAGAACACGCCTGACGGAGCGAAGGAGCAGTAGAGGAGGGCCACCAGGAGGCCACACGCACCTAGGGCGCGGGCCCCCCTTCTGCCGCGCCCTAGGGTGGTGTGGGCCCCTCGGGGGTCCGCAGCCGCCGCCATTTCGCTTACTTATTCCCCCCGACGCGAAAACCCTAAGTACCTGAGCAAATATCCACGAAAAGATCCAGAGACGCCGCCGTCGTCAACCCTACCTCGGGAGGGTTCAGAACCTCTTCCCGGCACCCTGCCGAAGAGGGGAATCGTCACCGGAGGCTTCTACATCGCCATGCCTGCCTCCGGAGTGATGCGTGAGTAGTTCATCCTTGGACTACGGGTCCATAGCAGTAGCTAGATGGTTGTCTCTCCACTTTGTGTCATCATGTTTAGATCTTGTGAGCTGCCCTACATGATCAAGATCATATTATTGTAATGCTACATGTTGTGTTTGCTGGGATCCGATGAATATTGAATATTATGTCAAGTTGATTATCAATCTATCTTATATGTTATTTAAGATCTTGCATGCTTTCCGTTACTTGTAGATGCTTTGGCCAAGTAGATGCTTGTAACTCCAAGAGAGAGTATTTATGCTAGATAGTGGGTTCATGTCTCCGTTTAACCCGGGACAGTGACAGAAAGTTCTAAGGTTGTGGATGTGCTGTTGCCACTAGGGATAACCTAACGATGCTATGTCCACAGGCATATGTGTTTGTTTACATTACGCACTTTACTTAATGCAATTATCCGTTGCTTGCAACTTAATACCAACGGGGGACTCGGATGACAACCCGACGGTGGATTATTAGTCATAGATGCTGTTGGATAACGGTCTATGTATCATGTCGTAATGCCCAATTAAATATCATAGTAGTCAACATGTCATGTATATGCATTGTCATGCGCTCACTATTCGTCAATTGCCCAGCTGTAATTTGTTCACCCAACATGTTAGTTATCTTTTATGGAGAGACACCACTAGTGAACTGTGGACCCCGGTCCATTCTTTTACACTGATTAAACAACCACAAACTGCAAACTGTTCATTTTTCATTCTCTGCAATTTAATACTCATTTTCCACACCATACGTTTAATCCTTTGTTTTCAGCAAGCCAGTGAGATTGACAACCTCACTGTTTCGTTGGGTCAAAGTAGTTTGATTGTGTTGTGTGCAGATTCCACGTCAACAGTCCAGACTCCCTGCAACAGCTATTTTTCTGGCACCGTTGACAACCTTCTGAAGAGTTGCTGCTCCTACTGGTTCGATAACCTTGGTTTCTTTCTAAGGGAAAACTTGCTGCTGACTACATCATACCTTCCTCTTGGGGTCTCCCAACGAACGTGTGTTTCACGTCATCAATGATCAATCATCGGATAACTCCTCGAATACCAACTTGGTCATCACATACTCTTCTTCTTGATCATATCAAGTATATATCCATACACCTCGATGATCTTGATGCCAAATACTTCATTATATCAATATATTCATGGCATCAACCTTGAATCCAACAAATGGAGTTCAAGCATGGTCTATGGACAAACACTACAAGTCTAACTCAATGCAACCATTAGTCCATAGGGATTGTCATTAATTACCAAAACCACACATGGGGGCGCCATGCCCTTTCAATCTCCCCCATTTTGGTAATTGATGACAATCTCTTTTACAAGGGTTTATATAATGAATTAAGCAACCATGCAAATGAACAAGCATGGATGCATGAGCATGAAAGGTAAATGCTTATGACCAAAACAAAGAAAAGCATAACACCAACTTCCCTGAAACCCTATAAAACTTCTCCCCCATTGGCATCCATTTCCAAAATGGGCGAAAAATCTTAGAAGGTCAATATAGTATGAGCTCCCCCATAACGTGTGCATTTCTCAAAATATGAGTGAAATCAAATACACATATCCAATGACGAATAGTTGGAGAGAGCACAAACTATATTGAGGATCCAAAGATTGCAAAAGAATGATATGGAAAACTTTTTACAATTCTCCAAATAAAAGGTAAGCAATCAAAAAGATCCAACTAACCAAATAAACACTAGATATTATGATTTGAGCAAAAGAGTGTTTTTAAAGAAAATAGAGGAGCTCCCCAATATTTGTACACAATTTAGAATTATTGTATTTGAATACAAGGTGTACAAACATGGAATCCTCACTCCTCCGGTATCCTCTAAAACACTAAAACAAATGAATTCACAAGCTCAATAAGATGCAAATGAAAAACAAAACTTGTGACATATCCCATGGTGAAGATTATTGACTTGTAAAGACAAGAAGAATATTCACCAAGATGGGAGCACCAAGATGTGATAAAATAAGATATGCACACATAAACCAAATTCTTTTCGGGGTCACGTCAAAGAATCAAAAACGGAGTAAAAGAGGTGACACCGAAGAATTAGGATATCGAGTAAAGATGTAATTTCTCTCATGTATATAAGTTTCTAAGTGTACAACAATCATGAAGATATATATCCACAAAGAAACATGTACACATAAAATTAGTTACTAAAGAAAAGAAACAAGATATCCAAAATAAATTCATATATTATACACATATGGTATTTGTGTAGGATCATAGCCCATAGCTCAAGATTTTCATATTGCATAATAATGAACTTTAAATACAACCACCACAAAGGCATCACAAAAATCACTAAAGGAAAAGGGATAGTTGGAATGCTTTGACAAAGCAACAAGTATCATAAGAATCAAATAGAATTTGCAAATTCATCAATATTGCACATTTAGAGTATTTTGAGAAAAGGATATACAATGTAATTGTTAGATTGTAGGTGAATCATGAAAATGATTTTATATCATCCCCTTGATATGCAATCATCTCAACTTACTCTCATTTGCAATAAAGAAGTTTTTTTTAAAAAAAAATTGCAAGAACCACAATAAGGCATATAAATAAGTTTCATGCCATGATGCAACCTACACAAGGATGGATGCTAGAAAAATATGCATGAGGGTGAATACTTGTTATCGAGATGACATTGGGTTGATATAGTAGATAAAATTTCATCAACCATCCTCGCTTGGCTCCAATAAGCATGTGGTGAGGCACCTTCATTATAAATGAGACAAGCATCCAATGCAACTTTCAAGAACCTAAAACCCATTTAAGTACAAAATGGTTCCCAAACTAATTGGGTCCAAATTAGTTAGTCAAACTACAATACATAGGAGGAGCTCCACATAAATATGTGCATATAGATATGAAATTGAATTTCATGCACATCTTAGCCGAAATAGGATTCCGTGGAGATTCCCCTATATATTGGTACAAGGAAGGAAATCATGCCACAAAATAAACATGTAGTAGATATGCATGCCTAAGACCTTCAATAACCAAAGGGAGATACAATTTGGACAAATATTAAGAGATCAAAGAAGGTCCAAATTATATCAAAGATCCAAATCAAAAATTGATTTAGAGAAGCCAATCGAAACTAAAAGCAAATCAACACATAATTGATAAGATAACAATTGGACAAAGATATCAAAAAGAAAATAAGATACTAATTAATCAATATATAAACAGACTAGATATTAAATTTCCAAAAGAGATACCAAAAGGGAGATGTCAATTGAGACTAACTCTCAAAAAGAAAGAGCAGGGTTCCAACTAATAAACCATACCCTCTACACTTTTCATGATGGCACAAAGTACCAAGCCGAAAAGGTTTGTCTCCCATGAGACATGTCATCGGGATCAAAGACCAATGGAAAGGATCAAATACCAATAGAATATAAATAGTGTTTAAAAGGATACATGATAGCTCTCCCAATAAAAGTGCATTATTTATGATCTTGCATTTGAGTACAAAATGCACACACATGGAATCATCGCTATCCAAATATCTATTCAAGCACTAGTCATATATCAAGAAAAATCAATAAGATCCAATACTAATGAAAATATAAGTTGTACTTAATATATATAGGATAGCTCACCCAAGAATAGTGCATAATCTATAAGTAGCCTTTGAATGCAAGGTGCACCATGATGGGATCAATGCCACTCCGACACCAAATAAAACACTAGGAAAGTTTGAGTAAAGCAAAGTGATCCACAAGAGGCAAGGAAGACAACGGGAGTTAAATCACATTAATTTTTGGCAAGGAATAAGGCAATAAAATCAAGAGCCAACATGAAGACGATCTACAAATTTCACCACAATTATGAGTATCACTTGTCAAGGACAAGGAGTATATGGAGATATTACTCGCTGGTATATTAGAGTGAAATTCAAGATCATATTCACAACAAATAAGCATAAGGCAAAGGATAAGATTTAAGAGCAATGCTTAGGTAGATATATGTTCTTGATAGCTTCCAGTATTCACGCGAACAAGCAAAGCAACTATAAAGAGTTCCTTGAAGCAATCGGTTTTCCCAAATGGATATATATATAATATCATGTTGGAGAAGAACCATACCAAGAACATTTCTTTAAAACAAGATCCAAACTATGAGCAAACAAAATCATTTAAGCAAAGTAGAACTTGTTTGAGCACCATGCCGCATAGGAACAAGATAATCTAGAATATCAATTCTACGTGGCAATGCCTCACATGTTCACATTTTCTAGGCTTGTAATATGCACATAGCTTATTACTCCCCCATAATGTGATAAAACATTCATTCTCCACAAGAGGCAAATAGAACTCAACTAGAGATAATTAATGGACATTCTAGAATTTGAATTTCTCATGAGAATGACATACCATATAGAGACTAGATAAAATTTATATATCAACACTAAGTGGTAGTACTCATGTATACACATTTTTCGGATTGTGAAGTGCGAAGCATATCACTCCCCCAAAATGGGATAGTCCATTAATCTCTCAAAAAGAGAGCCAACAATATAAGATATCAAATAAAAGCAATAAGGCTCAACACAAATATATGGTGTGCACACCAACATACACATTCTTGATTCTCAAGATAAGTAAGTAGAGAGCACAACACATACCAACACTAGCAAGGTACAAAACCTAACACATGCAAGGGTGCAAACAACTTTCAATGTATATATGATTTAAATAAAAGTTACTGCAAGGAGTAACATTGGATATGAGATAGAACAATATAATCCAAATGACTTGGCTTGAGAAAATATAATTAATGAAGATCCCTTAATTCTTCACGATGTAGCCAAGTCTCCAATGCCCTCCATCAACACCTATTGATCAAGTTTTAACTTGTTGGTCCCCAACCAAGTTGGGTCCTAAGAGGTTAGTCACAATAGGCCTGGCAACGCAAATGGTGATTTTCTTGACACCACTTTTAGTACCAACATATTTGGCAAACACATTACCAACCTTATCCTTCCTAATAGAATAAACATTATCAATTATTATGGGGTTGGATAAGTTACCACTAGTGCATGAAGACGCACAATGACCCTTCTCACGACATATGTAGCAACATTTGCTTCCTCCTTTCTTCTTAGTTGAAACTTCATCATGAGGAGGCATGCCATGGTTCTTCTTGGGAAGGGACCATTCTTCATCTTGATGAACTTGAGTTTGAACTTGAGGCCTCTTCCCTTGTTGCTTCTTGCTAAGAGATTTCTTCTTAAAAGGACAAGATCTAACATGGTGCCCTTCAACTTTGCACTTGAAACAAGTGATCTTGGCCGAATTCTTGACTTGCTCTTAGCCCTTCTTATTCTTGCTATACTTCAACTTGATCTTACTATTTGAGTTGAATCCAAGTCCACTCTTGTCATTGGGGCGTCTTTGCACACTCAATATGTTGTCAAATGTGGGCTTCCCATCATGACGCTTTTCCAAGTCTTTCTTCAAAGAAGTGACTTGGGCCTTGAGCTCTTTTAATTCCTCTACATGGTTTAGTATCAACACAAACACTAGAGGAGGTAGATGCTTCATTGTTAGAGCAACAAGGCATGGAAAGTAATTCATCACAAGATTTATCGATAGTTTGAGTGGATAAATTATTAGGACTAGCACATGAAAATAAAGTATTTTGAGTAGAGGTTGTGTCATTGTCCACATGAGGTTCACATGATGTTACCTTAGACATAATAGCCTCATGAGCTAACTTTAGCTTATCATGCGAGACTACAAGATCCTCATGAGAGCTCGAAAGCTTTTCATGTCTTCCTTCCAATTTCCCATAATTGCTAGAAAGCAATGCAAGTTGAGTCCTTAGCTCAACATTCTCCGTTAATATGGATGCTTCACAAGAGATAAAGTTAGTAGCACAAGTATTATTATTTATGACAATAGGAGAAAGTAACTTGGCAAGCTCTATAGAGTGATGTTGGGGATATATCAAGTGGGGGTATCCTTGACATGGATCAATCCGGCTTGGTGGAGGTGGCCTGACATTGGCGGCCCAGCACGCTGACGACAAGGAAGATGGCAACCGGCAAGGGAGAGGTTCTAGACGAAACCCACCAGGCCCACGAGACCAAGATGGAAGGCGGCAACTCTGCCGACTAGGGATATGACTCTATTTACTTGCCGGTTAAGTCTTTCCTTGTAAGCCCTAGGTCTGGCCGCCTTTATAAGCCAGCCTACGGGCAGCCTTTAGGGCAAGACCTTTCATACTCAGAGAGGACACGATCAATCCCCATTGTAACCCGACCAAGGCTGTAGCCATTATAGTGAGTTATAGCAGCACGTAGGACCTCGCCATCACTGCGAGATCCGAAGTTGAGTAATCTGCCTTGTTCGATCCCGACCTCGACGACGCTCCCCTTCACACCCTCGGTTCACCCTCGGCTAGAGGACCCCGTCTCCTATCAAGAATGTCGATACGACGACAGTTGGCGCCCACCGTGGGGCGTAAGGCTTCAGGTGTCACGTTCCAGGCGGGAACACTTCTGGTTGTCTGCAGCCGACGATTCCGATCGTCATAATCAACAAGATCACGTCTGGCCGGCTGATCCGCTTCGGCGCGATTCACGTCATCGGCCAGATCACATCTAAACTTCATCGACAATGGCGGCCAAATCTAATCCGGTCGGATCATCCATTTTGTCGTCAGCAACAATGTCGGGTGTACGTCGCCACCTCAACCTAGCAATTGCCGGTAAATACTCGCTCGTCTCGTCTCGGTCGAGGCAGCGGGATCGGCATCCGGCATCTATGTCAACTTCAAACCGCGCGTCCACGCCGGGCCGCTACGCTGCCTAGCTTTTCATGTCCGTGCCGACAGGATGGCAGATCCGCAAGTTCGATCGATGAAGGCGGATGGATCAAAGGTGAAGCGATCAGCTGGCCATGGCGCTCCTGCACGCGTCAGCGCGTCCATGGTTCCGCCGGCTACCAGAACTGGCGAGAGGTCATCTTCCGATGATCCGATCCGACTAAAGCTGTGTGCAACATGCAAAAACCTAATTTGCCTCAACAAGCTATGCTATCACGTGACCTTGTCTCCTATGTTGGAAAAAGAGCAAGACAAATCACGTACGCATTTAGCTGTTGGCAACAAACAAAGATACATGCTGGACACGGCCTATGCGATTCAGTTTGCTTTCCAGGAAGTAAAACTTCTCGTACGCGTTTATTTCAGCAGCTACGCAATCAGTTCATGAATCCATCGGATCGAACATGTCTGACTCATCAAATTTCGCCATGTCAATTATGTCAGCGGGACGCCGCCATCATCGCATCCGGCTGTAGACAAATCCACCGTAAATTATGCCACGTTTGGATTTGTTCCGACATTTGGCTTAGGAGGACTCGTCACCACCTTCGTTGTCGCGTTTCCGGCTTAATTGTTAACACAACACGTGCCTCTCTGGCGTATTTACCGTCGCGTTCCGATGCGGCACGACATCTTTTCCGGCATACGTGTTGGCCGATCGCCCAAACCTGACCAGTTTGAAAAGACATCGATCGATGCAAACAACGACTATGTACGCAAGGAACAATACACATGCATGGATTATTAGTCCAGAGCGCCAATCTCATGCATGTTAATTTAAGTGGGAATCAACATCTCACGTATACTTAAGCATGACAATTTATGTCAGAATCATCGTCGCGTTTCCGGCTTAATTGCCAACGTGACGAGCCCGACACGCCGTCTTTCGGCTTGATCGCCGTATTCCGATGCACTCACCATCGTTGCCGCATCCGGCTCGATTGCCCTCACAGCCTACTCATCGTCACCTATTTCTGAAGTACGGCGCAACCGACAAGCTGTAGCATGCAGGATAAGAGGAAAAATAGGAAGTCGCCTACATTCTGGGAGCTGCCGCCTACATCCCGGGGGCTGCTGCCTACATTCTGGGGGCTGCCGCTGACATCCCGGGGGCTTCCTTTTTCAGTCTGGGGGTTGCCGTCTTCCACCTCGACCTCCTCCTCGACATCAACGTCAGCAACAGCAAAAGATAAGTTCATTCAGCTTACATTAAAAGTACATGTTAATGCAGCTATGTTTACTGTGCAGGGTACTTGACACTCGGGGGCTGCAGTCGCAACATTTTCATCAAGTCTCGAGCCGCCTTTTCGTCAAGGCGGCACAAACCTCGACAACTACAACCATTCGATCTACAACGCCAAAAATTCTTCTGAGCATCGAGCCGACTTTCAAGTACGCCGACTCAACACTCGGGGTTGCAGATAGGCGGATCAAGAAAAACTCTGGCCAACGAATCCCGGGAGATCGACATCAACACTTCCTTTCGCCAGAAACTCGGGGGCTCGACATCGACACCTCCCTCGCTCGATACTTGGGGGTTGCATTACTTGCAACTTTGTCGTCAGTGACACGGCCGCCTCCGTGGCATGGCCGCCTTGTTTTTAGCGACGCATCCGCCTCCGTGGCATGGCCGCCTTGTCGTCAGTGACATGGCCGCCATCATCGCGTTTGGTTTAATCGAATTCATCGCCAGATTGTTAGCTGTTGTTTCCAATCGCCCAAACCTGGCCAGCTTGGGAAGACATCGATTGGTACAAACAATAAAGCTCCATGTTCTGGCTTAATCGCCTCAGTGGCACGGCAGAAATGCCATCATGACGTCGCTCCATCTCTCCTTGAGTTCAAACTATCGTGGACCAAGGGTGACATGGACACGACAACTATTGACTTAACTAGTCAAATTCACAAGACCTCGCTTGGAAGATTCCTGACATGAGGTCAGGCCGTCTTTCCCATGTGTTGGTTGAAGGCGGCGTCACTCCGGCTTTATTTAGACGGACTGCCGCCAACCTTTTTACTTTGGAATGCTTCAAGCTCTTCAGCCGCCTACATTCAAGAAACAAGACGGACATCGCTCAAGACGAAGACGGCAACTGGAGAACATAAACCTTTTCGGGGGCTAATGTTGGGGATATACCAAGTGGGGGTATCCTTGACATGGATCAATCCGGCTTGGTGGAGGTGGCCTGACATTGGCGGCCCAGCACGCTGACGACAAGGAAGATGGCGGCCGGCAAGGGAGAAGGTTCTAGACGAAGCCCACCAGGCCCACGAGACCAAGATGGAAGGTGGCAACTCTGCCGACTAGGGATAGGACTCTATTTACTTGCCGGTTAAGTCTTTCCTTGTAAGCCCTAGGTCTGGCCGCCTTTATAAGCCAGCCTACGGGCAGCCTTTAGGGCAAGACCTTTCATACTCAGAGAGGACACGATCAATCTCTCATTGTAACCGACCAAGGTTGTAGCCATTATATTGAGTTATAGCAGCACGTAGGACCTCGCCATCGTTGCGAGATCCGAAGCTGGGTAATTCACCTTGTTCGATCCCGACCTCGACGACGCTCCCCTTCACCCCCTCGGTTCAAGCCTCGGCTACAGGACCCCCGTCTCCTATCAAGAATGCCGATACGACGACAAGTGAGAAGCTTTAAGTTGCGCATGAGACTCGGTGAGTTTGATGAGCTCACCCTTAGTGACCCTAGAGCCATTATCTAGGTGCTCAAAATCCTCAAAGAGTTTGGCATCTACATCTATAAGCTTACCATTTGTTATTTTGAAGTCATCTGCCACTTTAAGAGATCTATCATGGGATTCCTTTACTCTAGAAAATTTAAGAGCAAAAGTTTCCTCAAGAGTCTTCTTGGTGGATTGTTCTTCTTCAAGAGCTTCCTTGAGACCGGCGATCTCTTCCGCATACTTGTATTCGCGGTCAAGGCTTTCATCAATGTGAGCTTCCAACTCCTCAATGGTAGGTTTGCGCTTAACAAGGGTAGACATGTGATACGTCTCAAACGTATCTATAATTTCTGATGTTCCATGTTGATATTATACCAGTTGTTACATGTTTATGTACACTTCATAGCATTTTTATGCATTTTCTGGGACTAAACCTATTAACAAGATGCCACAGTGACAGTTCCTGTTTTCTGCTGTTTTTATATTCCAGAAAAGCTAGTCTGGAAATATTCTCGGAATTGGACGAAACTTGGACAGAACCTCCTATTTTTCCAACACGAAGACGGAGTCCAGGGGAGACACGGAGGAGAGCCACGTGGCGCCCACACCATGGGGCGCGCGGCCCCCCTGCCGCGTCGTGGGGTGGTGTGGGGCCCTCGTGGCTCCGCAGCCGCCGCCCTTTCGCCTATTTATTCCTCCCGACACGAAAAACCTAGATACCCGAGTCATTATCCACGAAAAGTTCCAGAGACGTCGCCGCCGTCAACCCTAGCTCGGGAGGGTTCAGAAGCTCTTCCTGGCACCCTGCCGGAGAGGGGAATCATCATCGGAGGGCTCTACATCACTATGCCTGCCTCCGGAGTGATGCGTGAGTAGTTCATCCTTGGACTACGGGTCCATGGCAGTAGCTAGATGGTTGTCTCTCCACTTTATGCTATCATGCTTAGATCTTGTGAGCTGCCTATCATGATCAAGATCATCTTATTGTAATGCTACATGTTGTGTTTGCTGGGATCCGATGAATATTGAATACTATGTCAAGTTGATTATCAATCTATCTTATATGTTATTTATGATCTTGCATGCTTTCCGTTACTAGTTGATGCTTTGGCCAAGTAGATGCTTTTAACTCCAAGAGTGAGTATTTATACTAGATAGTGGGTTCATACCTCCGGTAATCTGGGAGAGTGACAATAACTTTTAAGATTGTGGATGTGTTGTTGCCACTAGGGATAAAATAACCGATGCTTAGCTTAAGGGTACGCCGTTAGGTCTAATGCATTTGTTTACTTTACGCACATTACTTAATGCAATTATCCGTTGCTTGCAACTTAATACCAACGGGAACTCGGTATGACAACCTGGCGGTGGATTATCAGTCATAGACTCTGTTGGATAACGGTCTATGTATTTTTTCGTAATGCCCACATGATTGTTATGCGCTCAATATTTTGTAAATTGCCCAGCTGTAATTTATTCACCCAGCATGTTAGTTATCTTTTATGGAGATACACCACTAGTGAACTGTGGACCCCGGTCCATTCTTTTACACCGATAATACAACCAACTGCAAACACTGTTCCTTTTCATTCTCTGCAATTTACTACTGTTTTCCACACCATACGTTTAATCCTTTGTTTTCAGCAAGCCGGTGAGATTGACAACCTCACTGTTTCGTTGGGGAAAAGTAGTTTGATTGTGTTGTGTGCAGATTCCACGTTGGCGCTGGATTCCCTGGTGCTGCGTCGTGCCATATTCCGCCACCAACAACCTTCCAAAGCGATTTCTTGCTCCTACTGGTTCGATTAAACCTTGGTTTCATACTGAGAGAAAACTGCTTCTATACTACATCATACCTTCCTCTTGGGGTCTACCAGCGAACGTGTGATCCACGCAATCAAGCATATTTTCGGGCGCCGTTGCCGGGGAGCAGAAGCACTTCGGTTCAGCAATCTCCTTGCCTTCCTTCCACACGCCATATTTTTTGACGCCATATTGGGAAGCAAGAGGATTTCTGCAAGGGAGTCTCTCGCTTCCAATCTCTTTACTTTGTTTTTGTCTTGCTTAGTTTACTTTTTATTTTGTCTTGTTTGCTTTATTTATCAAAAACACAAAAAATTTAGTTTTCTGCATCTAGTTTATTTCGGTTTGTTATTATGTCTAGTTGTTTACTTGCTATCAATGGCTGGTCTCTCTGAAGCGAAATTTTATTGGCTAAGTGGGTTCACAGAGGAACAACAAAATTATTATAAGGAATACCGGCATTCAAGTCGATCTATTACGACCAGCGCGGTTGTTCGTATTTCATTTTCTTCTTCCAAGCCGACGCTCTTCTTATAAAAGAAAGCACTCACTGAATTACTTACTGAATCTCGTCTTTCTCTCGACAACGAGAATTTTTGACGTGTCCGGGTTGATCAGAGGTTCGGCTTGCTTCTCCCCCACCCTCGCCTATGAAATGGATAACCCTTGCTGCCATAGCAGCAGGATTTTAAGGGCTTCTGTTGAAGCGGAATAGGAGGAAGCCATGCATTCTTTCAAGAATCTCCCGGTTTGTCTTGATTGGTGATTGATAAACAAGAAGGAAAATGGAAAAGCAGAAAATCTACATAAGCTTCCGTTGAGGTCCTTAGTTTAGTTTCAAAAAGGGAAATATTTATGGGAACAAATAAGTAGATTGAATTATTTTGCTAAAAACTTGTGCTCTACTTATGATGAATCCTACTGCTTTAATGAATCTTTATGTTGTAGAAGGCATAAACACCTCACTTTCCAATGTGATTATAATGATAATGAAACCTTGGCTGCTTATGCTAAAGGAAACTATGACTTTGTTAATCTTGAAAAAATTGAATAATTTTTTGTTTTTAAGGGTGCCTATGAAATTGCTGGTTATATTCAAGATGATGATGCTCCTTATAGATCTGCTACTTTTGCTATGCTTGGATATTGCCTTGAGTATTATAATGATAATCCTTATATTACTGAATTTCTTGAGAAAAGACATCCTCAAAAAGAAGAGACCATTGTCTTGCAGGAACCTGTAGAAGAAGAAACTACTGTTGAAGCTGAAAGCTCATTGATGAAAAAGAGGAGAGTGATGAACAAAAGAAGGAAGAATGGATTAGCTACCCATGCCTACCTTCTAATGAGAGTAACTCTTTACCTCTTACATTATTTGATCACCCTCCATCCTTATCAAAGGAGGATGAATGTTATGTTCCTGTGGATTCTCTTGAAATATTCCCTATGAGTAAAACTTGTGGAAATGAGTATGCTACTGTTATTTATGATAATCCATGCTATTTTGATAAATCTTATGATAATCCTTTATTTGTGCGTAATTTCGAAATGCATGGTAATGAGAAAGTTTGTTTAGAAAATGTTTATGATAAAGCTCTAGATGATGGTCCTATATTGCTTGATAATATTATGTATTCTACTAATGAAAATGGGATAGGAGAGGTCTTGAATTTATCTAGATGGAGTCCCATACCTCTTGAGAATGATCAATCATCTTGTTATAAAATGGTTAAAAGTGGGTTTGAAGTTTTAATCCCACTATTTTGGAGCTTGATAAAAAGTATGTGTTTGTAGATCATGAAAAGCATGCTTTATGTGATAGTTATATTGTTGAGTTTGTTCATGATGCTACTGAAAATTATTATGAGAGAGGAAAATATGATTGTAGAAATTTTCATGGTACTAAAACACCTCTCTATATGCTGAAAGTTTTGAAGTTGCTCTTGTTTTACCTTCCTATGCTTGTTACTTTGTTCTTTATGAATTTATTTGCATACAAGATTCCGATGCATAGGAAGTGTGTTAGATTTAAACATGTTTTATATATGCTTCTTGATGCTCTCTTTTATGTTTCAACTCTTATCCTTATGTGAGCATCATTAAAATATTCTAGCCTAGCTGAAAGGCGTTAAAGAAAAGCGCTTATGGGAGACAACCCATTATTTTATTTCTGCAATTTTTCTTTTTTTTTGAGTCAAGGAGTTGTTTACTTCTGTAACAATTCCTTTGTATCTTTATTTTATCGCATTGTTGTGCCAAGTATTGCCTCTAATAGGAAGATGATGCTAGATTTGGATTTCTGCGCAGGAACAGATTTCTGCTGTTCACCGTTTTAATTCTGTAAAATCACAGAAAAATTATTTAAATCTGAAATTTTTGTGCGTGATCCTCAGATATGTACGCATCTTTCGTTAGTTTAAAGTTTTTCGATCTGAGCAACGTAAGTGCCTCGAAAAAATTCGTCTTTGCGGACTGTTCTGTTTAGACAGATTCTGTCTTTTATTTTTCGCATTCTCTCTTTTACTAGTGTTGAGTGGAATTCTTTTTTAGGGTGAAGAGCTTCACATAACATCAGTGGCAGTAGCTAATGTTAAAAGTAACGGTCATGTTTGTGTCCTTATAGAACATGTGAGTTTTTGATTGTGCACTAACCCTCTAATGAGAATTACTTTGAGTTTGGTGTGGCGGAAGTTTTCAAGGGTCAAGAGAGAAGGATGATATAATGTGATCAAGAAGAGTGAAGAGCTTAAGCTTGGGGATGCTCCCATGGATCACCCCAGCATATTTCAAGAAGACTCAAGCGTCTAAGCTTGGGGATGCCCAAGGCATCCCCTTCTTCATCAGCAACTTATCAGGTCATCTCTAGTGAAACTATATTTTAATTCTTTCACATCATATGTGCTTTACTTGGAGCGTCTGTGTGCTTTTATTTTCAGTATTTTATTTTTCTTATGGTCAACTTGATTGGACCCCAGCATTCTTGATTGGGAGAGAGACACGCTCCGCTTTTTCATATGAATACTCCTATTCTTCACTTATACTTGTTGAGTATTCTTATCTAGCTATTGCTATGCTTTTAGCTCCTGTTTTCATGCATCTCTTATTCAGAGCTGTTAGTTCTTTTAAAGAAAGTACTCTCTTGCTTCACTTATAATTGTTTGGAGAGTTTATGTTGAAATAAATTGATTGGTGTTTGGTTGGAACAGAAAATGTTGCATGTGGTAGATGGTATAATGGAAAAAGCTTACATATTCTTGTAGATCATGTATTGGATAATTTGATACTTGTCAATTGTTTTGAGTTATCAAGTAGTTCATGTTTAAGCTTTTGTATCATGTAGTTAAAACCTATTAATGAAGAACTACCGTAAAGCTCGTTGAAATTTGGTTTGCATGATTGGTATCTCTAAGGTCTAGATATTTTCTAGTAAAAGGGTTTGGTTAACAAGGAAGACAGTGTAGAGTCTTATAATGCTTGCAATATGTTTTCATATAAGCCTTGCTGTGTCGGTTGATATCCTGTGTTTGCTTCAAATAACCTTGCTAGCCTAAACTCTGTACTGAGAGGGAATGCTTCTCGTGCATCCAAAACCTTGAGCCAAAATCCATGCCATCTGTGTCCACCATAACTACCTATATGTGGTATTTCTTGCCATTCCAAGTAAATTTTTCATGTGCTACCTTTAAACTATTCAAACTTTATTACTCCTATTTTGTGTCAATGTTTACCAAGCTCATGAGGACGGGGTGGATGTCTTTATGTCAACTGTCAAACAGACTTTACCACCGGACTAGCGGCATATACATCCGCTTATCCATTAATTTTGCAAAAAGAGCTGGCAAATGGGGTGCCCAGTCCCAATTAATTACAACTTTAACCGCTTAATTCTCTTCACATTTTTGCCCTGATTTATCAGTCAAGCAATGACAAACAGTGAAATATCTGCATGTGTAAACAAAAGAGAAAGAGGGATGATCTGCCTTGCTGGTAGAAATAACGTCCTTCATGGGAGCCGCTCTTAAAAGTCTGGTTGGCAGGGGTCATATTGTACTTTCCATTTTCTGATTCGTTGACAATTAACAAACACCTCTCAAAACTTATTTTTACTCTCTATATGATTTCAAAAACTTAAAAAGCTCTAGCACATGATTTAATCCCTGCTTCCCTCTGCGAAGGGCCTTTCTTTTACTTTTATGTTGAGTCAGTTTCCTACTTCTTTCTATCTTAGAAGCAAACACTAGTGTCAACTTTGGTGCAACAATTTTTATATGCTTATATTGCACTTATTATATGCTTTGTGTTGACAAATATCCATGAGATATATATGTTGAAAGTTGAAAGCAATTGCTGAAACTTAAATCTTCCTTTGTGTTGGTTAAATACCTTTTACTTAGAATCTATTGCTTTATGAGTTAACTCTTATGCAAAACTCTTTGATGCTTGTCTCGAAAGTACTATTCATGAAAAGTTTTTGCTTATATGATTCAGTTGTTTGCTCATTATCTACTTGCTAGCAAACTATAGACCATTGACCTGGATCACTTCATTCATAACATGTGCTTTACAATATTATTTGATCAAGATTATGATTGTAGCATGTCACCTCAGAAATTATTTTGTTTTTATCGTTTTACCTACTCGAGGACGAGTAGAACTAAGCTTGGGGATGCTTGATACGTCTCAAACGTATCTATAATTTCTGATGTTCCATGTTGATATTATACCAATTGTTACATGTTTTATATACACTTCATAGCATTTTTATGCATTTTCTGGGACTAACCTATTAACAAGATGCCACAGTGCCAGTTCCTGTTTTCTGCTGTTTTTGTATTCCAGAAAAGCTAGTCTGGAAATATTCTCGGAATTGGACGAAACTTGGACAGAACCTCCTATTTTTCCAACACGAAGACGGAGTCCAGAGGAGACACGGAGGGGAGCCACGTGGCGCCCACACCATGGGGCCCGCGGGCCCCCCTGCCGCGCCGTGGGGTGGTGTGGGGCCCTCGTGGCTCCGCAGCCGCCGCCCTTTCGCCTATTTATTCTCCCGACGCGAAAACCCTAAATACCCGAGCCATTATCCACGAAAAGTTCCAGAGACGCCGCCGCCGTCAACCCTAGCTCGGGAGGGTTCAGAAGCTCTTCCCGGCACCCTGCCGGAGAGGGGAATCATCACCGGAGGGCTCTACATCACCATGCCTGCCTCCGGAGTGATGCGTGAGTAGTTCATCCTTGGACTACGGGTCCATGGCAGTAGCTAGATGGTTGTCTCTCCACTTTATGCTATCATGTTTAGATCTTGTGAGCTGCCTATCATGATCAAGATCATCTTATTGTAATGCTACATGTTGTGTTTGCTGGGATCCGATGAATATTGAATACTATGTCAAGTTGATTATCAATCTATCTTATATGTTATTTATGATCTTGCATGCTTTCCGTTACTAGTAGATGCTTTGGCCAAGTAGATGCTTGTAACTCCAAGAGTGAGTATTTATGCTAGATAGTGGGTTCATGCCTCCGGTAATCTGGGAGAGTGACAATAACTTCTAAGATTGTGGATGTGCTGTTGCCACTAGGGATAAAATAACCGATGCTTAGCTTAAGGGTACGCCGTTAGGTCTAATGCATTTGTTTACTTTACGCACATTACTTAATGCAATTATCCGTTGCTTGCAACTTAATACCAACGGGGAACTCGGTATGACAACCTGGCGGTGGATTATTAGTCATAGACGCTGTTGGATAACGGTCTATGTATTTTGTCGTAATGCCCACATGAATATCATAGTAATCATCATGTCATATATATGCATTGTCATGCGCTCAATATTTTGTCAATTGCCCAGCTGTAATTTGTTCACCCAGCATGTTAGTTATCTTTTATGGAGAGACACCACTAGTGAACTGTGGACCCCGGTCCATTCTTTTACACTGATAATACAACCAACTGCAAACATTGTTCCTTTTCATTCTCTGCAATTTACTACTGTTTTCCACACCATACGTTTAATCCTTTGTTTTCAGCAAGCCGGTGAGATTGACAACCTCACTGTTTCGTTGGGGCAAAGTAGTTTGATTGTGTTGTGTGCAGATTCCACGTTGGCGCCGGATTCCCTGGTGCTGTGTCGTGCCATATTCCGCCACCAACAACCTTTCGAAGCGATTTCTTGCTCCTACTGGTTCGATTAAACCTTGGTTTCATACTGAGGGAAAACTGCTTCTATACTGCATCATACCTTCCTCTTGGGGTCACCCAGCGAACGTGTGACCCACGCAATCAACATGATTTCTAAGAAGTTAGCACGAGCATTTTTATTCTTTGAAAGAGAAAGAATAACCATTTTACCCTTCTCGAGTATGGAAGCATCATTATCATTTTGTTCATTTTCCTCATCAATATCATCATGAGATATATTGGGATCCAAAGTAGGAGATACCTCGGAAGGTTTAGCCATAAGGCAAAAGTGAGTACATGATGATGACAATGAAGAATTACTTGAGTCACCATTTAAATCCATATCTTGTTCCATGGAGTGTTCGGTTTCCTCTACATTGTATAGAGAGCATATCATCACAAGGATTAATCAAGCAATTTGTACACGATATGCAAGGGCTATCAACACAAGCATGTAGATCATTTTTGGTGCTAGATGCATTTAAGTCCAAAGATAAATCATTGCACTAAGATAGAGGTGAAGTATCATCAACAATAAGCTCACTATCATTATTGTAATATCTATCACTACTCACCATTGCATTACTTTGTGGCTTGCCACATGTAGGTGAAGTAGAAGAAGTTGAGAACTCATCACGGCCGGAAGTGGAGGGATAATAATCATCTCCACAATTTTTGGACACATCATATTTATCTTGAAGCTTGGTCCAAAGCTCATGAGCATTCCGAAAAGGGGAGACCGACATAATAACTACATCGCTCAAAGCATTGAAAATCACATTAGAACCTTGAACATCTAGATAGGAATTATTCTCATCCAATAAAGATAATCTTTTGGGATTCCTTGGAGGAGAATAACCCCTATATAGAATTCGCTCTATGTATGGGTCAATGGCTCGAATAATTTCAAGAATGCGAATTTGCCAAACATCATAATTTGTGCCATCTTATATAAAAGAAGCATTGTGCACTGGTCCGCTAGACGACATCTTTACTCTCTAGGCGGTGAAGCCTAATAAGGAGAGAACCCGCTCTGATACCAATTGAAAGGACACGGATGTCGCCTGATGACGTGAAAGAACACGTTCGTTGGGAGACCCCAAGAGGAAGGTATGAAGCAGTGCAGCAGCAAGTTTTCCCCAGTAAGATACCAAGGTTGTCAGATCCATTAGGAGTAAAAGGCACCTCTGAAGGTTGTTGGTGGCGCCGTTTACTCGATCACCAACGTGGAACCTGCACACAACACAATAAACCTACTTTGCCCCAACGAAACAGTGAGGTTGTCAATCTCACCGGCTTGCTGTAAACAAAGGATTAAACGTATGGTGTGGAAAATAGTGTTTAATTGCAGAGAATGAAAAGGAACAATGATTGCAGTTGGTTGTATTATCAGTGTAAAAGAATGGACCGAGGTCCACAGTTCACTAGTGGTGTCTCTCCATAAAAGATAACTAACATGCTGGGTAAACAAATTACAGCTGGGCAATTGATGAATAGAGAGTGCATGACAATGGATATATATGACAAGATGACTACTATGATATTCAATTAGGCATTACAACAGATACATAGACCGTTGTCCAACAGCATCTATGACTAATAATCCACCTTCAGGTTGACATCCGTGTTCCCCGTTGGTATTAAGTTGCAAGCAACAGATTCTTGCATAAGTAATGTGCATAATGTAAACAATACAATTATCCTTAGACAAAGCATTGCTGTTTTACCCCTAGTGGCAACAGCACATCCACAACCTTAGACGTTGATGTCACTCGCCTAGATTACCGGAGGCATGAACCCACTATCTAGCATAAATACTCCCTCTTGGAGTTACAAGCATCTACTTGGCCAAAGCATCTACTAGTAACGGAAAGCATGCAAGATCATAAATAACATATATGATAATTGATAATCAACTTGATCATAGTATCAATATTCATCGGATCCCAGCAAACACAACATGTAGCATTACAATAAGATGATCTTGATCATGATAGGCAGCTCACAAGATCTAAACATGATAGCACAAGGAGGAGAGACAACCATCTAGCTACTGCTATGGACCCGTAGTCCAAGGATGAACTACGCACGCATCACTCCGGAGGCAGGCATGGTGATGTAGAGCCCTCCAGTGATGATTCCCCTCTCCGGCAGGGTGCCGGGAAGAGTTTCAGAACCCTCCCGAACTAGGGTTGACGACGGCGGCGGCTACGGAACTTTTCCTGGATGGAGGCTCGGGTATTTAGGGTTTTTGGACGAAGGCATTATATAGGCGAAAGGGCGGCGTCTGGAGGCACCCGAGGGGGTCACGCCACCCCCCGGCGCGGCAGGAGGTGGGCCGCGCCGGTCCCTGGCGCGGCTGCCTCCTCGGTCGCCTCCGTCTCTCCTTTGGACTCCGTGTACGTGTCGGGAAAATAGAAGGTTTGTCCAAGTTTCGTCCAATTCCGAGAATATTTCCAGAATAGCTTTTCTGGAATACAAAAATAGCATAAAATAGGAACTGGCACTGTGGCATCTTGTTAATAGGTTAGTCCTAGAAAATACATAAAAATGCTATGAAGTGTATATAAAAACATGTAACAATTGGTATAATATCAACATGGAACATCAGAAATTATAGATACGTTTGAGACGTATCAAGCATCCCCAAGCTTAGTTCTACTCGTCCTCGAGTAGGTAAAACGATAAAAACAAAATAATTTCTGAGATGACATGCTACCATCATAATCTTGATCAAATAGTATTGTAAAGCACATGTTATGAATGAAGTGATCCAGGTCAATGGTTATAGTTTGCTAACAAATAGATAATGAGCAAACAACTGAATCATATAAGCAAAAACTTTTCATGAATAGTACTTTCGAGACAAGCATCAAAAAGTTGTGTATAAGAGTTAACTCATAAAGCAATAGATTCTAAGTAAAAGGTATTTAACCAACACAAAGGAAGATTTAAGTTTCAGCAATTGCTTTCAACTTTCAACATATATATCTCATGGATATTTGTCAACACAAAGCAATATAATAAGTTCAATATCTAGCATATAAAAATGTTGTACCAAAGTTGACACTAGTGTTTGCTTGTGAAGATAGAAGAAGTAGGAAAACTGACTCAACATAAAAGTAAAAGAAAGGCCCTTCGCAGAGGGAAGCAGTATTAAATCATGTGCTAGAGCTTTTTAAGTTTTTGAAATCATATAGAGAGTAAAAATATAAGTTTTGGTGGTGTTGTTAATTGTCAACGAATCAGAAAATGAAAAGTACAATATGACCCCTGCCAAACAGACTTTTAAGAGCGGCTCCCATGAAGGACGTTATTTCTACCAGCAAGGCAGATCATCCCTCTTTCTCTTTTGTTTACACATGCAGATATTTCACTGTTTGTCATTGCTTGACTGATAAATCAGGGCAAAAATGTGAAGAGAATTAAGCGGTTAAAGTTGTAATTAATTGGGACTGGGCACCCCATTTGCCAGCTCTTTTTGCAAAATTAATGGATAAGCGGATGTATATGCCGCTAGTCCGGTGGTAAAGTCTGTTTGACAGTGACATAAAGACATCCACCCCGTCCTCATGAGCTTGGTAAACATTGACACAAAAAGGAGTAATAAAAGTTTTGAATAGTTTAAAGGTAGCACATGAAAATTTTACTTGGAGTGGCAAGGAAATACCACATATAGGTAGTTATGGTGGACACAAATGGCATGGATTTTGGCTCAAGGTTTTGGATGCACGAGAAGCATTCCCTCTCAGTACAGAGTTTAGGCTAGCAAGGTTATTTGAAGCAAACACGGATATCAACCGGTACAACAAGACCATATGAAAACATATTGCAAGCATTATAAGACTCTACACTGTCTTCCTTGTTAACCAAACCCTTTTACTAGAAAATATCTAGACCTTAGAGATACCAATTATACAAACCAAATTTCAACAAGCTTTACGGTAGTTCTTCACTAATAGGTTTTAACCACATGATACAAAAGCTTAAACATGAACTACTTGATAACTCAAAACAATTGACAAGTATCAAATTATCCAAGACAGTGATCTACAAGAATATGTAAGTCTTTTCCATTATACCATCTACCACATGCAGCATTTTCTGTTCCAACCAAACACCAATCAATTTATTTCAACACAAACTCTCCAAACAATTATAAGTGAAGCAAGAGAGTAATTTCTCTAAAAGAACTAACAGCTCTGAACAAGAGATGCATGAAAAACAGGAGCTAAAAGCATAGCAGTAGCTAGACAAGAATACTCAACAAGTATAAGTGAAGAATAGGAGTATTCAAATGAAAAAGCGGAGTGTGTCTCTCTCCCAAACAAAATTGCTAGGATCCAACAAGTTGATCTCAAAAATAAAATAACAATGCAAAAAATAAAAGCACACAGACGCTCCAAGTAAAGCACATATGATGTGAAAGAATTAAAATATAGTTTCACTAGAGATGACCTGATAAGTTGTTGATGAAGAAGGGGATGCCTTGGGCATCCCCAAGCTTAGATGCTTGAGTCTCTTGAAATATGCTGGGGTGATCCATGGGAGCATCCCCAAGCTTAAGCTCTTCACTCTTCTTGATCACATTGTATCATCCTCCTCTCTTAACCCTTGAAAACTTCCGCCACACCAAACTCAAGTAATTCTCATTAGAGGGTTAGTGCACAATCAAAAACTCACATGTTCTATAAGGACACAAACATGACCATTACTTTTTAAACATTAGCTACTGCCACTAATGTTATGTGAAGCTCTTCCACCCAAAAAAGAATTCCACTCAACACTAGTAAAAGAGAGTGCAAAATAAAAGACAGAATCTGTCTAAAACAGAACAGTCCGTAAAGACGAATTTTTTCGAGGCACTTACGTTGCTCAGATAGAAAAACCTTGAACTAACGAAAGATGCATACATATATCAGGATTACGCACAAAAAAAATTAGATTTAATTCACATTCTGGGATTTTTCAACATTAATACGGTGAATAGCAGAAATCTGTTCCTGCGCAGCAATCAAAATCTAGCATCATCTTATGATTAGAGACTACTCTTGGCACAACAATGCGATAAAATAAGATACAAAGGAATTGCTACGTAAGTAAACAAATCCTTAACTCAATAAAAGAAAAATTGCAGAAACAAAAATAATGGGTTGCCTCACATAAGCGCTTTTCTTTAACGCCTTTTAGCTAGGCCAGAAGATTTTAATGATGCTGTCATATGAATAAGAGTTGAAAAACAAAAGAGAGCATCAAAAGTTAAATATCAAACATATTTAAGTCTAACCCACTTCCTATGCAAAGGAATCTTGTAGTAAAACAAATCATTGAAGCATAAAGCAACTAGCATAGGAAGATGCAACAAATGCAACTTTAAAACTTTCAACACAAAGAGAGGTGTTTTAGTGACTTCAAACTTTTACAACCATATTTTCCTCTCTCATAATAACTTTCAGTAGAATCATGAACTAATTCAACAATATAACTATCACATAAAGCATGCTTTTCATGATCTACAAACACATAATTTTTATCAAGCTCCAAGATAGTGGAATCAAAAATTTCAAACCCACTTTTAAACATATTAAAACAAGATGATTGGTCACTCTCAATAGTAGAATGAATAATATTATCAAGCAACATAGGACCATAATCTAGAGCTTTATCATAAACATTTTCTAAGCAAACTTTCTCATTACCATGCATTTCAAAATTAGGCTTAAATCGAGGATTATCATAAGACTTATGAAAATAGCATGAATTTTCATAAACAACAATAGGGAACACATCTTTACGTCCTGTTATTTCATTTTCTTGAGTCAAGGAGGTTGTTACTTCAAATTTATCAAAAGGAGTTATTTCAATAGAATCATTACCAACTTACCCAAGCTTAAGATTTCCATAGCATTAGCAACAACCATGTTTAAAGAGTGCATACCAATAACATTGGTACTATCATGCAAATAAAGTTCCATAGGTTTTTTAATTTTCTCTTCAAACACATCATGTCCTACCTCAAGATAAATTTCATAAAACTTTCTCATGTTGTTTTCAGCCATAGGACTAGTTTCAAGAAAAGTCACCATTGATAGCAAGTAAAGAACTAGACATAATATTTAAGCAAGACAAAAACAAAGTAATGAGATTGGAAGTGTGAGACTTCCCTTGCAGAAGTCTTCTTATCCCCGGCAACGGCGCCAGAAAAATTTGCTTGATGACGTGAAAGCACACGTTCGTTGGGAGACCCCAAGAGGAAGGTATGAAGCAGTGCAGCAGCAAGTTTTTCCTCAGTAAGATACCAAGGTTGTCAGATCCAGTAGGAGTAAAAGGCACCTCTGAAGGTTGTTGGTGGCGCCGTTTACTCGATCACCAACATGGAACCTGCACACAACACAATCAAACTACTTTGCCCCAACGAATAGTGAGGTTGTCAATCTCACCGGCTTGCTGTAAACAAAGGATTAAACGTATGGTGTGGAAAATAGTGTTTAATTGCAGAGAATGAAAAGGAACAATGATTGCAGTTGGTTGTATTATCAGTGTCAAAGAATGGACCGGGGTCCAAAGTTCACTAGTGGTGTCTCTCCAAAAAAGATAACTAACATGCTGGGTAAACAAATTACAGCTGGGCAATTGATGAATTTAGAGCGCATGACAAAGCATATATATGACAAGATGACTACTATGATATTCAATTGGGCATTACAACAAGATACATAGATCGTTGTCCAACATTGTCTATGACTAATAATCCACCTTCAGGTTGACATCTGTGTTCCCCGTTGGTATTAAGTTGCAAGCAACAGATTATTTCATTAAGTAATGTGCATAATGTAAACAATACAATTATCCTTAGACAAAGTATTGCTGTTTTACCCCTAGTGGCAACAGCACATCCACAACCTTAGACGTTGCTGTCACTCGCCCAGATTACCGAAGGCATGAACCCACTATCAAGCATAAATACTCCCTCTTGGAGTTACAAGTATCTACTTGGCCAAAGCATCTACTAGTAACGGAAAGCATGCAAGATCATAAATAACATATATGATAGATTGATAATCAACTTGATCATAGTATCAATATTCACCGGATCCCAGCAAACACAACATGTAGCATTACAATAAGATGATCTTGATCATGATAGGCAGCTCACAAGATCTAAACATGATAGCACAAGGAGGAGAGACAACCATCTAGCTACTGCTATGGACCCGTAGTCCAAGGATGAACTACTCACGCATCACTCCGGAGGCAGGCATGGTGATGTAGAGCCCTCCGGTGATGATTCCCCTCTCTGGCAGGGTGCCGAGAAGAGCTTCAGAACCCTCCCGAACTAGGGTTGACGACGGCGGCGGCTACGAAACTTTTTGTGGATGGAGGCTCGGGTATTTAGGATTTTCTGGATGAATGCATTATATAGGCGAAAGGGCGGCGTCTGGAGGCACTCGAGGGGGTCACGCCACCCCCCGGCGCGGCAGGAGGTGGGGCCGCGCCGGCCCTTGGCGTGGCTCCCTCCTCGGTCGCCTCCGTCTCTCCTTTGGACTCCGTGTACGTTTTGGGAAAATAGAAGGTTCTGTCCAAGTTTCGTCCAATTCCGAGAATATTTCTAGAACAGCTTTTCTGGAATACAAAAACAGCAGAAAACTGGAACTGGCACTGTGGCATCTTGTTAATAGGTTAGTCCCAAAAAATGCATAAAAATGCTATGAAGTGTATATAAAAACATGTAACAATTGGTATATCAACATGGAACATCAGAAATTATAGATACGTTTGAGACGTATCATCGCCTAGAAGGGGGTGAATTGGCGATTTAAAATTCTTCACGGTTTAGGCTTGAATAAATGCGGAATAATACTAGCGGTTAATTTATCAAGCGCAAATCCTAAACAAGCTAGGTTTAGCTATGTGCAACAACAACTTATGCTAAACAAGATATACAACTATGTGATAGCAAGATATATTACTTCAAGCTCGATGGCTATCACAAAGTAAATTGCATAATTAATAAGCTCGTGTATAGAAATACCGAGGCACTTGGAGACGATGATTTATCCTGAAGTTCACTTCCCAATGGAAGCTAGTCTCCGTTGGAGTGGTGCCGAGTCACAAAGTGATCCCCGAATAGCCGTCAAATGGCACACCGTAATCTCCTTCGTGCCTCCACCAATGCGGAGTGCCACGAACCACTATGGGACACTTGAGGGTGGTCACCGAACCCGTACAAGGATGAGGCACACTCCACAACTTAATTGGAAGCTCTCACCAAATTCCTGTGGCTCCCAAAGCCACAAGAATCACAAGGTTGGGGCGCGACTCCACAACTTAATTGGAGGCTCCCAACTATCCCGCGAGCCACCAAAACTCCGAGATCAATAAGGACCGTCTAGGGCACTCTAGGTACCCAAGAGGACAAGCTCTAGGGCACCCCAAGTACCCAAGAGTAACAAGCTTCTCAACTTCGATTTCCACGTATCACCGTGGAGAACTCAAACCGATGCAATGGGCAAGAACACAAGAAGTGCTCAAAATCCTTCACTCTCAAATCCCGCCAAAGCAACTAATGCTATTGGGGGGAGAAGAGAGGAAGAACAAAGAGGAACACCAAATCCCTCCAAGATCTAGATCCAAAAAGCTTCCCCTCACTTAGAGGAGAGATTGATTGGTGGAATAGTAGATCTAGATCCCCTCTCTCTTTTCCCACTAATTAGAAGCAAGAATCATGGAGGAATAGAGAGATAGCAAAGCTCAAGAAGGTCAACAATGGGGGAAACACGAGCTGCAAGAGTTAGTCACTTTGGGAAGAAGGGGGGCCTTTTATAGGTCCCCACGAAAAAGAGTCGTTGCAGCCAGAAAACATAGGATTATCCGATTCAAGTTAGATAGGATAATCCGACTCTATAGGATTATCCGATTCAAGTTAGACAGTATAATCCGACTGTATAGGATTATCCGATTCAAGTTAGATAGGATAATCCGACTGTATAGGATTATTCGATCCAAGTTAGGATAGGATAATCAGATAAACTCCAGTGCGCAACCAAACAAGTCCTTAGCCGTTTTCGCGTCCAGCAAATATCCGGGTCGGATATTCCGATCCAAGTTTGGATAGGATAATAGATAAACTCCAGAGAGCAACCAAACAAGTCATTAGCCGTTTTCGCGTCCAGCTATAGCTGGCCAAATGGGTCGTCCGGCACGGCATGGCACGGGCCCGCCGCGGCACGGCCTATTTACGGCACGGCCCACCAACAACACGATTACAATCGGGTCGTGCCATGCCAGCCTGTGGGCCTGAATTTCATACAAGGCACGACACGGCGGCCCTATTGCGGCACTACGGGCCAGGCACGGCATGTTCGGCCCACCAAGGGCCCGAACAATTGGAAAATAGGTAAAAAAATAAAAAAAATAAAAACAGCTAAAATTCAAAAAAAAATAGAAAAAATAGACAAAGGTAGATATGATTTTAATATTTTTTTATTAAGCTAGCAAGCCGCCTCATTAAAACCTTCCAGTCCCCTTAGGTACACTGATAAGGAAAAAGAGTGCGTCTGAAACTTGCTGCTCGCTGACTTAATTGTTCATATTGCAGACCGAGTTCAGTACAAAAATAAAAAAGAAAAATAAAAAAGGGGTAAGAAAATTAATCTTCATCGTCGATATGAAGATACTCTAGTGCAGCAGTCAACTCGGGGTCCTCCAACATGTGTTGACTTCTTCGCATCGCCCGATCATGATCTTTTACCGTCATCAAACTCTTCACCATATCGGGGTGGAGACTTGCTCTTCTTGGCTCGAGAACTCTTCCACTTAGACTAAATGTGCCCTCTGACGATGTTGTTGATGCGGGGACATTTAACACATCCCGTGCTAGTATGGAAAGCACCGGATATGTTTGTTTGTGATCACGCCACCAATCCAATATGCTGAAGTTTTCTTCGTCGTGGACGGCAAGAGGACGGTCATTGAGGTAAGCTGCTAACTCATTCCCAGCACCGAAGCTGCTTGAACTTCCGCTACTGGAGCTGGCGAAGAGCTTGAAGATGGTTTTCTTCATCTTTCCGGGCCATTGAGCTTGTGGAGGCCGTTGGGGACGAACTATCCCTGCAAACTTATTCTCGTACTTATCGTACAGATCAGCAAGTTTGCTCTTAATAAGAAATTGGTATTGAGTATAGTCAGTGCCTAATGCCCCCGTTAAGAGAGATAGAGCATCACCGAACCCCTCAATTTTAGCCCTCGGGTCCAAAATGAATGCAAATGCACACAAATCAGGAAAAAATTTCCAATATTTTATAAACTTTGCCTTCATTTTTTTTAACAACATATTTTAACCTATTATCGTTTTCATGCTGTTTTAAGTGATCAGCAAGGAATACAATTTGATGCACTAGTAGAGGAGATGTGGGATAATAAACCCTGGATAAAATGTTTGTTGCATCATAAAGACATTCTAGAAATTGCATTACCATGTTTGCAATATCCCAGTCATTTCCATATAAAAAGATTGTCCCACCCCCCCCCCCGAATTTGCATTAACAAAGGTGGTAAACGTATCTTTATCATGGATCAAATCTCTAATCATTATGTATGTAGAGTTCCATCTAATGCTCATGTCTATATTATAGACATGACTGGCCGCTGTAGCCGCATCACACCATCTCTTATACACAGCTAGCCGTGGATTAGATGCATTTAAAAAAACAATGCCACTTCTTATTTTCTCAATGGGTTCGGCCAGATGTTTTAAAGCACATTTAGCAATAAGATTAATAATATGGCATGCACAACGTTGATGGAAAAGGTGTGCTGAGGCATAACCACTAAGTATGGGACTGAGATCATTCATTGCGCTGGCATTATTTGAAGCATTATCTAAGGTTATTGCAAACACCTTATTCTCAAGACCAAATTCTTGCACGACATGCAATATTTTTTCAGCAATTGCTTTACCAGTATGTCTAGTGTCCATTAATTCAAATCCAATGACACTTATTTTTAGTTCCCAAGTATCATTGGTCACATAATGAGCTACAACACTTATAATCTTGCTTAGCTCTACCGCTCCAGATATCAGATGTTAATGAAACTAAAAATGTACAGTTCGCAAACTCATCTTTTATTTCTTTTTGCATTTTTGGCTAGTTTTTTCATATCTCTAGATGTAGTTTGCCTAGAAACGGGTTGATACTGTGGATTATGACAAGATTTAATCCAATCTACAACAGCGGGGTACTCCCCAAAACCAAGCGGTAAATCATGTGCAGCAATAACATGGCATAATCCTCTATGAGATTCATCAGGATCATAGTTGAAGTTACGTACCTGGCCGCCGGGGACAAAACCAAGATCGCCCTGTATTCTCGCCATCTCCTGTGTCCTCAACGTCTTGTGCGCTCTTGCGTGCCGCTCCAAGTAACCGGTTCCCGACTTGGAGGCGCCACTGAGGATCTTCCCGTACTTAGGCCACTTGCACACCGCTTGGTGTTCTTACGTGCCATCTTCGAGTACCAGAAGACTATACTCGAAATGGCCATCCACCCACACCCATGAGGTTCGACGCCTCTTTGAGCCGGTAGAGGTAGAGGAGGGGCGGTACTATTAGAAGCGGCAGCACTAGAACCAGCAGCGGATGAGTGATGTTCTTGGCTAGATGGATTTGGGATTTGCGTGTGAGGTTCTTCTACGTAGGGGTAATCGTCGGTACTAATTCCTAAAGATCCGGGGGAAAGAAGATCATCGGTTCCTGGACAAACCCATCGGGACATGGCTTAAAGGGGGAGAGGGAGGGTGATCCATGGGATAAGAAGTGTGGGAGGAGAAGTGTGGGATGAGTGTGAAAAATTATGTGGGTGAGGGGGCCTATTTATAGCAACAAATGTTAGGGTTTAGGGGTCAAAAATTCAAATTTTGAATATTTTTGTGCTTCCAACGGTCAAATGGGCCGCAATCGTGCCGGCGTGCCCTAAACGACGCATGCCGCCCAGTCAGGCATGGCCCGACAAGGCCATCTGTGCCGACCGTTGGCCCGACAAGGAGGCAGCATGCCCGCCCCAGCACGCTCGACCGCGGTCGTGCCCGCTCCCGCGCGCTCGCTCCCGTGCTTCGTGCCGCTAATCGGGCCGCAACCGTGCTCCTCGTCGCTCGCATGCCGCTACCGGGCCCGTGCCCGTGCCAGGCCGTGCCGGGCCACGTGCCGGCACGAATAAGGCGGGCCATGTCGTGCCAGCCCGTGGGCTTCAAATCGAAGCTGGGCACGAGCACGGTCGGGCCGTGTGCCAGGCACGACACGATTATCACGGGCCGGGCCGTGCTTGGGCCGTGCCGAAAATTGTGTGCCTCGTACTGGCCCGTTTGGCCAGCTATACGTCCAGCAAATATCCGGGTCGGATATTCCGATCCAAGTTTGGGTCGGAATATCCGATTGTCTGAAAACTGACAGAAACAACAAAACGAAAACCGCAATATCTTTTTCATCCGGACTCCGATTTCGATGATCTTGGGCTCATTGGAATCACAACGAAGAGCTCTCCAAGATTATGCAGAGAAACATCATAGTCCATCATGTGAGGAGGAAACCACAAGAAGAGAGTTTGACCTCTCTTATAAAAGACGAACCGATAAACCTCCAACATCAAAAACACAACAAGATATTCATATGAAATCTGTTTTTGATGAACTAGAGCTTGGTATAGGGATGAACACAAGCTCTAAGTTCTCACATAGATAAAAGTCAAATAAGAACCAAGAAAGATGATGAAGGAAAGTATGCAAAGGTTTTATCTCTCTCCAACTGATACGCTAAAGTTCAATCGAGAGCCCCTCTTGATAGTACGGTGTCTATCCAATAACCCGGTCTCCCGACTAACAACATGAGACCGGTAAAATAGAAACTCTATCAAGATCATACATTTGCCTTGCGCATTCCACTTGACTAGATGATGGCGATCTTGATCTTCTTAAGTGGACCACCTTTCTTGATTGCGCTTCGCTTGGTGAAGATCCACATATTTCTCCCCCATACACCACTATGGGAGAGCCTCTTATTGGCATATCTTCACATGACCATTATCTCCAAATGGGTGGCAAGCTTCAAGCATATGATATCTTCGAGATACTTCTTTTGAACTTGCACAACACAAGCTTGATGACGAACACCACTTGACGTTGATCAACCTTGTATCTTTTCTTCTCATTTCAATAGATGATGTCTTGAAGATAACCATGAATGATCACATAATCCTTTTCTTCAAGACATACTTGCGATATGCTCAACTCACATATGACCAATCATCGGATAACTCCTCGAATACCAACTTGGTCATCACATACTCTTCTTCTTGGTCATATCAAGTATATATCCATACACCTCGATGATCTTGATGCCAAATACTTAATTATATCAATATATTCATGGCATCAAAATTGAATCCAACAAATAGAGTTCAAGCATGGTCTATGGACAAACACTACAAGTATATCTCAATGCAACCATTAGTCCATAGGGATTGTCATTAATTACCAAAACCACACATGGGGGCGCCATGCCCTTTCAGCGTCGGCAATGGATCAAGAGTTGACGTGATGGCCGTCGGCATGCTCCCTCTGCATCTACCATCGGGATTAGTTTTGGTTTTGAATAAATGTTATTTTGTACCAGCTCTGGGTGTAAACATTATAAGTGGTTCTTGCTTGTTGCAAGACGGATATTCGTACAATTCAGTATCAAGTGGTTGTGCTATTTCGATGAATGATATCTTTTATGTTGATGCTCCTGTGAATAATGGTTTATTCTTGTTAAATCTCGATCGTAGTACACACATCCATAGCATAGATGCCAAAAGGATTAGACTTAGTAATGATACCGCCATGTATATGTGGCATTGCCGACTTGGTCATATTGGTGTAAAGCGCATGAAGAAACTCCACTCAGCTGGACTTTTGGAGTCATTAGATTTTGGATCTCTTGACACTTGCGAACCATGCCTCGTGGGCAAGATGACTAGGTCACCGTTCAATGGTTTCGTTGAACGGGCATCAGAATTATTGGGAGTTATACATACAGATGTGTGCGGCACAATGAGCGTATCGATGCGCAATGGTTATCGTTACTTTGTGACCTTCACTGATGACTTGAGTAGATACGGGTATATCTACTTAATGAAACACAAGTCAGAAACTTTTGAAAAGTTCAAAGAATTTCAGAGTGAGGTTGAAAATCAACTCAACAAGAAAATAAAGCACCTCCGATCCGATCGTGGTGGCGAATATTTGAGTTTTGAGTTTGGCACACATCTGAAGGCCTGTGGAATTGTGCTACAGCTTATGCCTGTCGGAACACCGCAACGCAACGGCGTGTCCGAGCAACGTAATCGCACTTTACTAGATAACGTGCGGTCTATGATGTCTCTTACCGACTTGCCCGTATCATTTTGGGGATATGCGTTAGAAACAGCCGCATTCATTTTAAATAGGGCTCCATCCAAATCCGTGGAAATGACACCATATGAGGTATGGCATGGTACAAAACCTATGCTGTCGTTCCTGAAAGTTTGGGTTGTGAGGCTTATGTCAAGAAATTGCAGCCTGACAAACTCGAATCGAAATTGGAAAAGGTCATCTTTGTAGGGTATCCGCGGGAAACCATAGGATACACTTTCGACCACCAAGCCGAGGGCAAAACGTTTGTCGCTAGAAATGGCACCTTTCTCGAGAAGGAGTTTCTCGCTAAAGGAGTAAGTAGGAGGAAAATAGACCTCGACGAGATTGGTTATCCTGAACTCGAAATTCCGAGTGGCGCAACGAAAACTGTTCCTGAACCGTCTTCCATAACAGATGGAGTAGGAGAAAATGTCGAGGAGGATATTATACCTCGTAGGTCTGGAAGAACCCGTACATCTCCTGAGTGGTACGGTAATCTTGTTTGCACCGTCATGTTAATTGAACAAGACGAACCTACGAATTACAAAGAGGCAATGGAAGGACCCGAGTCCAAGAAATGGCTTGAGGCCATGAAATCCGAAATAGGATCCATGTATGACAACAAAGTATGGACTTTGGTGGAGATTCCCGAAGGGCGTAAGGCCGTCGAGAATAAATGGATCTTTAAGAAGAAGGCTGATGCTGACGGTAATGTAACCGTCTATAAGGCTTGGCTTGTCGCAAAAGGTTTTTGACAAGTTCATGGAATTGACTACGATGAAACGTTTTCACCGGTAGCGATGCTAAAGTCTATTCGGGTTTTGCTAGCAACAGCTGCATATCATGATTATGAGATATGGCAGATGGATGTCAAAACAGCGTTCCTAAATGGTAATATTGAGGAAGAGTTGTATATGGTACAACCTGAAGGTTTTGTCAGTCCAAAAAATGCTGGCAAGGTATGCAAACTTCAGCGTTCCATTTATGGACTGAAGCAAGCATCTCGGAGCTGGAATCTTCGTTTTGATGAGGTGATCAAAGGTTTTGGATTTGTCCAAAATGTGGAAGAGACCTGCATTTATAAGAAAATGAGTGGGAGCTCAGTTGCATTCCTAGTTCTATATGTGGATGATATATTACTAATTGGGGATAATGTGGAACTTCTGAAAAGCGCCAAGGAATATTTAAACTGTAAATTTTCAATGAAGGACTTAGGAGAAGCTGCATACATATTAGGCATTAAGATCTATCGTGATAGACCCAGGCTCCTACTAGCGTTATGTCAAAGTACTTATCTTGACAAGATACTGAAAAAGTTCGGTATGCATTTGGCAAAGAAAGTGTCGTGGGTTTGTCACGTCAGGTGTCATAGATGACTTCGTAGGTGTGGGATTACGCGAGTCAAGCATCTCTGAGCTTGGGATCACAGGAACAAAGATCAACACAGATTTACCCAGGTTCGGCCCCCTCAATGTGAGGTAAAAGACCTACTTCCTGCCTACCCTAGATTGGTATTGATATGATAATCGAGGTGTTACAATGGAGGCGATCCGATCTGGTACTCGCCGTATGAGCTAGGGTTTAGGGCTTGACCCTCTAAAGTCCTGCGAGTCCTCTTTATATACATAGAGGCTCGTTAGGTTACAAAGGAAACTTTCTCCACAAGGAATACGTCCACCGAGGCCTATTTGAAAACTACTTGGTCTTCACGTCCTCCGGGATATGTCTTCTAGATCTTTCCCCTTATGGCGGTTCAATACTGGGCTTGCTCCCAAGTGGGCCTTTGTCCGTGCAAGTAAAGTAAGTCGCACTGGGCCGCGGGTTAACCCAGAAAGTATTCCCCGACATTAGCCCCCAAGATTGGTTAGGACTTTGCGGTGATAATCTTTTGACTCTTGAAATGGCCACTGAGCCGCACTGCAAACGTTCTGACCAATCTTCTGACTTACGCGATTCAGAGCCGTGTCTTATCTGTGCGACTCATCTCCTCTTCTGGAAATATCCTGTTTCCTTTAATTACGGACCGTTACTCGTTTTGCGGGCGCAAATTGTGCAGTTGGTTGCGAGCGCAGATAGTGCCGTTAGTTGCGGGTCCCTCCAGTTATAAGATGCGGCCGCCTAGGTTATTATTCACTTGCCCTTGCAATCTCCTCATCCCTAGCCACGCCGTCTTCTTCCTCAAACCGAGCTTAGTCCCCCGATCCAATCTCCTCTTCGCAATGGCGCCCAAGGCAAAGCCATCTGACGATAAGCGCAAGATCTCCTGCAACTGGAAAGGATCCTGGGTGACGGAGGAGACTCTTACGGATCTCGCCGAAGCTGGCTTCTTGCCGCCGAAGGAGAACAGCATCTGGCGGGCGCCAGGCGATGAAATCGAGCCGCGCCCCAAGCCCAGCGAGCTGGTGATGTTCGTGGAGCACGTGGAGCGTGGATTCATGCCGCCAGGTTCTCCCTTCTTCCGCAATCTGCTGCAACGCCTAGGCCTCCGTCTTCACGACATCGGGCCCAACTCAATGCTCCAGGTGAGCAATTTTCATGTGTTGTGCGAGGACTATCTTGGCATAGCCCCCAACATCGATCTGTGGCTGGCCTCTTTCACCTGTAATAGCCAACTTGTCTCTAAGGGCGGCGCCTACGTTCAGGTCGGCGCCATCTCTCTTCAACGCCATAGAAACTCTTGCCTTCCCAAGCTAGCCCTGGCGAATCGACCCAGGGCATGGCAAAAATCTTTCTTCTACTGCCAAGACACTTCACCGGAGGGCGAAACTCGCCTTCCCTCCTGGTCTAACACCCTCTTCGTGCCCACTGAGGCACTGAAATCCAAACCACGGGATGCCTCCATGTCCTTTATTAATGAGTTGCTGATCAAGGTCCGTGCCTTGATTAACCATGGCCTTACTGGCCTTGATCTCCTTTCTTGCTGGACAAAGTGGCGTATCCAACCAGTGAGTCCCCGTCAACGGTCCTTCCTTGAATGCTCTGGCACTTCTGTAGACATTGATCGTGTCAAGGCCACTGATTGGGAGCCTGAAGACTGGGTGGAATTCATCTCCCGTGTGACGGAGGAGAAAGACATCTCCTTTGATAAGGTGGGGCTTGCCCCTTTTAGTGTTAACAACAAGACTTTTGAGGTAACTTCTCTTCTCTGTCGTTTTGACCTTATAGTTGAGTCACATTCTTTTCTTAATATTGCGACATATATTTTCCGATCCAGGCTCATGAGAATTACTGGTCGCTGCCTGCGACCGACGCCGGCACTGCTGCTCCCAAGCGTGCCACAAGAAAGAAATTGCTGCCCGCTCTAGAGGGCAGCGAAATTGTTGGCATCCCCTCTGTCGCCACTGCGGCCTCAGAAGGTGAAGAGACTGAACTGGACGAGGATGACAGTCCAGTGCCAGCCACAAGCTCTGTCGCCGCGGCTGGCCCAACTCCCCGCAGAGCCTCCAAAAGGCTGTCTCGTGAGGGGCCAGAGCTTGATGCTCTGGAGAATCCTGAGGCCACGAAGCGTCGCAAGCCTGCTACGGGCACGACCCCCTCCGCTGCCAGGCGTGTGTTCAAAGCCACCGCCTCAGCTGAAGAAGACATGGGTCCCCATTCTGGTAATTTCTACTGTCTTGACATCTTGACTATTTATTCTTTTTCCTCTACTGACACGCAAACTTCTGCTTGTAGATTCTGGGACCCAAGACCTGTCATTACCGTCAAGTGGCGAGCTTATGGCCTTTGTGAAGATGGCTCCAGAGTTAGTGACTTTCCTTGCGCTTATAATACTTTTATTCTGATTTATGCGCCCCCTCTTCACACAATGCCCTTGTTTTTTGTAGAAGTGCGGCTAAATCCGCGGCTGGGCCTGGAGTTGTTTCTGAAACCGCGGTTGAGCCGCGTTTATCACCTGCGGCTCATACCGCCATGGTGGAGGGCGTGGCCACCACTGATGACTTGGCCACGGTCCCTGTTCTTGACACAGCTGCCCAAGAGGTGGCTCTGGAGGATAGAACGGATCCCCTTACGATCCAAGACGTGGAGAAGGTCAACCCTTCCTCCATAGCTGTAATGGCCAAGGATGCTGATGCGCCGGTGATTGAGTCGCCAGCGGTCGCCAGTTCTGCGTGCTGAGGTTGCTTCCTCCTCCTTTATGAGCCGCACTAAGAAACTGTTAGAGGCCATCATTGCCTCAAATGACAAGCAAGCCGTGGAGCTCCGCAAAGCGCTATCTGACCTGTCTGTGGCCTACAAGGTAAACTTCTGCTTCCACTTATCTGTCTCTAGCCCCCAAGGATCAAGTTTCTTCTTTGACTGTAAAGGGAGACTTGATACTTCTCTTTAGCTGTTGATATGTACTTACTAGCTGATGTACCCTTAGTAGGAGGAACTAAGCTCCATAATAGTCGCAAAACTCGCCTTGGAAAAGCAGTTGGGGGAGACTCTTTCTGAACTGGAGAGGCTGCGCGAGCTCCTTGGTCAGCGTGACGCTGAGCTGAAGAAGAGGGAAACCAGGATGGGCGAGCTATCTGATGAAAGCTTCAAATTATCGGAACAAGCCAAAGCCACCGAGCTGCGGCTTAAAAATGTTGAAGGAAAGTTCCAAGAGAGGGTCTAGCAGCTAGACCTCCAAATCAATGCTCATAAAGACGTCATCGCTGTAGCCAACGAGGATGCAAGGCTCAAGGCTGTTGCCATTGGCGAGCTTGAGAAAAAGTTGAAAAAAGTTTCTGATGCCCATAACCTTGTCCACGCCAAAGTTTGCATCATGACTCAAGAGTTAACTAGTATGTGTTGCGACTCATATCTGCATCTGTTTTCTCTACTATCTTTGCCTGTATATTGTAGAGCTGACGAAGACATGCCTCGATGTAGGTGAAGATGCCGCGTTGCAGCGCGGCAGTACTCAAGAACAGCTGGAGTATATCCGTGAGTTTTCGCGAAAAGCTTGTGATGCCATGAGATCGCTGTCCACCTATCTTCTGCCGAAAAAGCCTGCTCCTGCTGATGCTGAGGGACTTTTGAAGAGACTGCTCAAGGCGCCTCAATATTTTTTGGACTAGAAAGAATCCTCAGCTCGCACCGGTGCGGCTCATGTTCTTGCTTTGGCCAAGACATATTATCCTTCTTTTGATGTTGCCAAGGTTGCACAAGGTAGGCCCTCGAAGAAAGTGGATGGCACCGAGCTGAAGGCCTCAGAATATTCGGCGACTTGGAAGGACATGCGCGGCCATGCGACTGAGCTGGTGGAGGGGATAGATCTTGCGACCTATATGGTGTTGGGGATATACCAAGTGGGGGTATCACTGACATGGATCAATCCGGCTTGGTGGAGGTGGCCCTACACTAGCAGCCCAGCAAGCTGACGACAAGGAAGATGGCGGCCGGCAACGGAGGAGGTCCAAGACGAAGGCCCAGCAGTCAGCCGACTTAGAATACAAGACAATGACTCCAATACGTAGTCTATTAGGACTCTATTTACTTGCCGGTTAAGTCTTTCCTTGTAAGCCCTAGGCCTGGCCGCCTTTATAAGCCAGCCTAGAGGCAGCCTTTAGGGCAACGCATAGCGGACGATCCATCGAACCAATCCATATTCTCTCATACATCCAACTCATTGAACATGTTCACGGCGATATTGCCTCATAGTGAATTATAGCAGCACGTAGGGCACCGCCACCGCCGTGGTGCCTAAAGCTGGGTAAACCGCCGTGTACAATCCCGACCTTGACGACGTCCACCTTCTTGCCCTACGTTCACCCTCGGCTAGCAGGACCTCGTCTCCTATCCAAGATGCCGATACGACGACATATGGGCAAGTATAATGCAGATGGAAGCAGATGGGAGAAGTTACCCGCTCCATCATCCAGTGCGGTGATCCCGCAGGAGAAGAACCCTTCACCGGGTGTTTCCAGCTCTGCAGCCCTCAAGCCCACGACGGAGAAGCCGTCCAGTGAGCCTGCGACTGCTCCTTCTGGCAAGCTTGGTAAGCCACCTGTTCCTCCTTCCCACAGGCCAAAAACTGCTCACAAATGAAGAAGAGAAACAATGGTTTGATGGTATTGGCCCTTATCGGCTGTAATAATTGTTTTAGAATTTTATGTGTCATAAGACAATGTTATGGTTTGCTTAAGTACTCTCAGCAGTACATGTTTCGACCAATAGGCTGGTCCTTATGATTTGTCTCGGTTTTTCCTCACTTAGGCCCTTGCGCGGCTCAGTATTTCCCAGGTAAAAAGTGCGTGTTCAGGGTCGAGAGCGGCCATGATAGGCGATCAAACTCGATTGATGCCGCACCCCCAGTACTTTGGCCGCATAGTGCAAGTCGCATCCAAGAGAGGTTGAGTATAATCACGATAAATGCCACTCGTTTGGCGATCCCAAGGAATAGGCCACGCTAAAAAGATGCCGCACCCCCAAGGGACCAATGATTAAAAAATAAAAGACTCACAACTCAATTGGTAGTTTGAGATGCTTTATTTCAGAATCATTATATGATACATAGGGTCGGTCGCGCCTAGGTGCCGACTAGAAGTGATGCTTGGGTCGGTTGCGCCTAGGTGGCAACCAGAGATGTTACATGGGTCTGTCGCGCCTGAGTGGCGACCAGAAATGGGTCGGTCGCGCCTTGGTGGCGACCAGAAGTGTTACATTGGGTCGGTCGCGTCTGAGTGGCGACCAGAAATGGGTCAGTCGCGCCTTGGTGGCGACCAGAAGTGTTACATTGGGTCGGTCGCACCTGAGTGGCGACCAGAAATGGGTCGGTCGCGTCTTGGTGGCGACCAGAATTGAAGTTTTTAGCCCTAAGTGGCCAGCTTGATGATGTAAACTCTTAATGATTTGGTTGCGGCTGCTGATGGCAACTCGCGATGCATGGGGTGTGTCTTTATTGGCGATGGCTTGTAGCTTTTGACATCCTTGCCTCCCTTGCGGCCGTGATCTGAAGTCGCAAGTCGGGTAGGTGCCACTTGGCTTCCTCGATGTCATCAAAATTCTCCTACGACTCGCGCATGGGCACGCTTTCTGCGATGCAAGCTGCTCTGGCCATGGCCTTGTCGTCTTCTTCGCATTCTTGAGCTATTCTTTTGTCGCCATCAATGGTGATGACTCCCCTAGGGCCTGGCATTTTAAGTTTTAGGTACACATAGCACGGCCTAGCCATGAACTTTGCAAATGCTTCTCTGCCAAACAGCGCATGATATGGGCTCTGGAAACTACAACCTCGAACCAGACATACTCGCTCTTGAAGTTGCTTTGTGTCCCAAAGGCGACCTCCAAGTTGATTCGTCCCAATGGCTGAGCTGATATGCCTGGTACGACACCGTGAAACGTCGTTCTTGATGGGTGTAGCTGCTTTTCTTGGAGGTTCATTCTTTTGAAGGTTTCATAGTATAATATATTGATGCTGCTGCCTCCATCCATCAGCACTTTGCTCAACTTGTATCTTGCGACTTGAGGGGTAACCACCAGCGCGAGTTTGCCCTCTTCATTTATTTCCCTTGGGTGATCCTCGCGGCTCCAAACTACTGGCTGCTCGGACCACTTTAGCCACTGTGGTACAGCTGGTATTATGGCGTTAACAGCCTGATTGCGTCGTCGCAGCTTTTGCTCCCTTCTTGAAGTATTGACCACAATGGTGTGATACTGACCCAATTGTTTTGGGAACTGTGGCTGATCTGGTTGCGGATTTGGGACGGCGTTGTTGCTGTTGTTACCTCCGTCGTGGTTACCTCCCTCATTGTTTTGATGATTGTTGTTTATGTTGAGTGGTTGCCCATCCTTCCACTTTTTGTAATGATAGCACTGTGCCTTTGTGTGGTTTCCCATCTTTTCCTATATGGATGTCGCAGGGGCGGTTGAAAACCTCTTCCAAGTTAACTGGGTGAAAATTCCTTCCTCTGCCGCTGCTTTGCTTGTAACGAGTGTTCGTATTTGCAACTAACCCCGAGTTTCCTTCCTCGTTTTTGCGCTTGTTATAACTTGCATTAGCATTGCTAGCTTGCTGTTGTTGAGGCCTGCTACTAGTCTTCTTTCCCTTGCCAGTATTTTCCTCTTCATCCCCATCAGATGCGTCTCTGGTTTTATCCGAGCTAGCATACTTGTTAGCCGCTGCCATTACCTCGCTTAGGCTCTTGACTTTATCCTTCATGCGACCTAGTTTGTGGACCAGCGGCTCAAACTTGCAATTTTTCTCCATGACAAGGACTGCTGAACTGGGGGGTATGTTATCTGAGGAATGTATGATTTCTGTGACCTTCTCATCCCGTGGCGACTCGACTCACCTTCCTTCTGTACACAACGCTCTAGGTCCTCTATACTGCAGAGTCGCTTGCATGTTCCTTGGAAATTTTTGACAAAAGCTTCCTTCATCTCATCCCAAGAGTTTATTGAATTTGGCGGCAAGTTCTGCAGCCATATATGGGCTGCGCCTTCTAACATCATGTTTAGGTATCGTGCGTAGATCTCTTCGGAGGCGTTTAGGATGCTCATGCCCATCTCGTAATTATTGAGCCAAGTAACAAGGTCCATGCTTGCGCTGTAGTTGGCGACCTTACAAGGTCCTTTGAAATCTGCAGGGAACAGTTCGGACCTGATCCTTTCGCTGAAACAGACTGGGCCTTTGAATCGTGACGATAGAGTGGATGAAGCTGGCCTTCCTATTGGATTAGCCGCCGCGTGTGGCTGCATAACTTCTATGGGTTGAACTTGTTGAGGTTGATTTTGAGCCGCAGGTTGATTTTCCCTTTGTCGCCTAGCCGAACTTGAAGTCGCAACGTGCGGCGACTCCGCGTGGATGCTTCTTTTCGCCGTTGCTCTGCTATTGTAGGGAGTGGAGTGCAGCCGTCCCGCGTGTTCGGACATGTTTGCCTGCTGTATTACTGATGTGCTCAGCATCTCAATGGCGCGCCTCGCCTCTCTGTCCATTGGTGTGTTTCCTGCTGGCGCTAACCTGGCCAAGATGTTCGTAGCCGCAAAGAGATTCTCTACTGGGCTAACATAATGTCCTTGCGGTGTGTGGAATCTTTGAGGCTGCTCTGGAGGCTGCTGAACAAAGGTTGGCTGCGGCAATGGCGGGGGCATGATGGCCCTATTGTTAGCTTGTATTATGGCCCTTGACTCAGGTATTTCCGCTGCTCTCGGTGCTGCGAAGGACGGAACCGCTGGTACAACTGATGATACAGCGATCGCTTGAGCCGCTGGCGCGGCTGATGGTGCCACGGACCGCATAACCAGGGCAGACGGTGCCACGCGTGTGGGCACCGCGACTGCTGGTTGTGTAATTCCTGACCATGCGACCGGGCGCACTGCGTTGGTGGCGACTGATGGGATCGCGTTGGGTGGTGCCGCGGGAACCGCGATTGTTGGTCCGGCGGTGGGCGATTGGAACAGCTCCATAGGATTTACTGCTCCTCGCTGCAGGTGACTCGCATGGCGTTTGTGTGGCAAGGTGGCCTGTACTCCTTGTAGAGTATTGGTTTCCTCGATGAGTCGCAGTTGCTCCTGTTGGAGGCGCTGCTCCTCGCGCGCCAGTCTGGCTCTCTCGTCTGCGATTCTCTGGACTTCATCATATAGCCCGATCCTGGTGGCCTCCAATTCTGTCACTCTAGCGGCCGCGTTAACCGCAGATATCGGCGTAAGTAACACACTTCCCTTGGCGGCGTGACCACTGCGTTGGGGGCTACCCTTGACCCTGAGCCCGCAGTCGCAACGTGTGACGCCCCAAAATCGGTACTATGCAGAATTAAGCGATCCCGCAAAAATCCGCATAATAACGATTTTAGGTCGCCCACCAGACATAACGTGCACGCCGAAACATGCGCGTTATGTGGGTGGAATTGTGATAACATTACATCAGTTCACGAAAGAATCCACAACAACAACAGAAGGAGAAATATATACAAGAACGACTCAAACGAGTCAAGATACAACTGATACATTACAAAGATACAAGTCACAGCGAAAGCAAAATAGTATCCGACTACGGATAAGATACAAATTTGGACTAAGAGTCCTGAAGATAACGATGGCGTCCATATCCCTGCCCAGGCCGAGCCGGAGGGATACCCAAGCTAACGTCGTCAGACTTCAAACCTGTTGACTGCACATAAAAGTACAGCCCAAAGATGGGTCAGGCACAACCGCCTGGCAAGCAATGCTCACAAGATACCAACTCAAAGACTACCAAAAGTGAGGGGAGGTGGACTGTAGCGGCAGCAGCAGCACTAAACAACCTATAGAGACACTCTACAACTTCCGTCTACTGGAGAGAGATAAGAGAGCGCGACCAACCCAACTAGATTCTAACACCAAGCATAACACTTCCCAGATTCACCCCCTCAACCAAGAATGAGGAAGCAATCGAGGGAAACTCACACAGTTGTCAAATTTTAGTTACATCTTATTATGAGAGTAAGTCTAACTTACTAGTCAAGTTAATTAGAATCATTAGGTGTAAGTTGTTTATGATCTTGTTAGCCAGCATCCGATCCAAGTTGTCCATAACCGCGGACTCGGCTTCTCGAAAAGATTTAACCCTGCAGGGATGCACCATGGTTAACCCATACACGTTCGAGAAACCCAGATAAAAGGTAGGGCTCCTCAACACAACTCTGTTCCTTCACTACAGCAAGTCCAGGGTGGCACCCATCTGAGTTGTTACCCGCGTCCAGAGTCCGGCCGATACCTCCATAGCGGACTCAATCGTTTGCGACTACGCACTAGGCGGAACAGACCACAGTAGGAAAGTCCGCTTCGCGTCGTACCGCACCTATATGCACCCCCATATCATAGAACCTCTCATAACTGTCAAGTATCATGCGTATGCGTATGATCGAATGGAAAGCCCGAACTAGGTTGTGGCGCCTGGACAAGCTGAAGTTCCGGTCAGAGTAGCGGGGGGTTCCATAGGACCACCCACGAGTGGGAAGTGTGCTCGTACTTGGATAAGAGGACAAGAACTGAGTTCCTAGTGCGACACTTAGCAGAACAAAACACCAACGCATTGGCCTTCCACCGGGTGCCTTATCATTTAGTTATAACCCACAAACATTATCATCATATTAAGTAAGTGAACCAAACTACCATACTAAGCAGGTGATACATAAGAAAAGACAGACTTGCAACAACAGACCTAAGCATGCAACTACGACTCGCAAGGCCAACAGGTAAACAAGCAACAAGGTAATAGGATGTGGGGATAAGGCTGTATGAGGCTGCATGGTAAACATATATATATAGGATCGTGACACAAGCATCGTAACATAAGGATAGCATAGATCAACGGCAAGAATGGAAGACAATGTAATGGTAGCAAGTGAGCAAAGCTTGCCTGGAACACCGTAGAGGTAGCAGAACTTGTCGTTGCTCACATCATCTCAACGTCTTATCCGCGAAGAAGCAACAAACACTGGAAAGCGCAAAAGATGCATCTTACAACTACGGCAAAGATCCAGCATGTTCAGAGATGATGCATGACATGGCAAGATGCAACTTAAGCCAAATTAATCAGAACCGGGTTCCGGCAATTAACTGTAGGTTCAAGTTATTTATCTAACCACAAAGTTAAATGTTGATTAACATGTGAGACAAGGCATGGGTGAGCTACACAAATTAAATGGAATAGGGCAATAATTAATTAAATACCCAACACATTCCATATTAGTTATTTAGGTGATAATGCAAAAGGCCACTAAGCAACAAGCTAAATGATGCAAACATGATCATGGATGACATATTAATATTCATTGCATTTTTCTGATAAAAATAAATATATAACATATTTCATTTGGAGTTATAGAACAAAAGATATTGAATAAACAGAAATAGACAGAATAGAAGTAGGTGGGCCGGATCTGGCCGAAGGTGGGTGGAAGATTGCTATCTGCCGCACGGGGCGACGACCGAAGGAGTGCTGCTGGGCTGCGGCCCAACTGCGGCGCTGGATGAAAAAAACAGGTAAAAGAGGTTGATTTTGCGGTGGATGGGAATCGAACTCGGGGCTTCAGGGAGTAGGAGCGAGCTGACAGCCACTAGGCTACTCCAATGTTGGTGATTGATATCGGAAACGATTAGAGATGAAGCTTTGAGGCGGTGTTAACTGAAACTGAAACAAAGTTTTAGACTTGCAGGTGCAGAACGGCGACGGACGAACGAACCAGGCCGACGGCGACCAGAATCGGGAGGCGCTCATGCGCTTGGTTGCGGGGAAGCTGGATGTGCACGAGGCGACACAGAAGGAGGGAAGAGTCGAGCAGGAGGAGCAGGAAAAGATGCACAGCGGCCAGCGGGCAATCTCTCAGCTTTGCACGCGCGCGGTCATGGCGGCAGAGCTCGGATCCTAGCGGAGGAAGGAGAGAGGGAAGAGGCAGTGGATCACCGGGAGGGGTTCAACGTCGTGGTTCTCGCCGGGAAGCAGAGGAAGACGCGCTGGACGTTGGCGACGAGAAGAAGATGTGCGCAGCGGACGGACGAGGAAGACGACGGCGATCTTGGCGTGCTCCGGGCGGACGTAGTCGACGAAGAACTTGACAGCTCCGGCTCCGATCCCTTCGGCGAACTTGATGCGGACGGCGTTCCGGTCCGACTCCCGGGCTCAGCAGCTCCTGACGAGGACCATGGCGACGGCTCGGTGTGATTCAAGCTCCGGCCATGGTGGTTTCGGTGAGGTGGAGAAGAAGGGGAAAAATAGGAAGATGATGACGGCGGCGCGGAGGGGAAAGAGGAGGGCTAGGGTTCTCCAGGGGCAGCCGGTGGAGGATTTAAGGAGGGGAAAAGTGAAGGAGGCGCTGGTGGTGGTGGCCGGCACGCCATGTGCGTGCAGCGTGCTCCTCTCCTCTCCTGGAAAAGTAGGAAGAAAGCGACAGGGGAGTAGGAGTTGGGCTGGGCCAGATCGGGCTGAGGAGGGATGGGCCAGAAGAAGAGATGGGCCACAGTGTAGATGGGATCCTTTTCCAATTACCATAATTTGCCAATTAGAGGGGAAAAAAAGAGAGAGATAGAAAAGAGGGAAAAGAAATTAGATAAGAGAGGAATAAAAGAGAGAGAAGATTTTACAAATAATTTACAAAACTTTAATTTTGATTTGAAATAGTTTTGCAATTATTTCCAAATACTATTTTGTGTTTATTAAAATAGAAAGAGAGGGAGAAGGATTTATTATTTGCAAAAACTAAAATAGGGTTTGCCAAAATAATATTTTTAGTTCTTTAGCAAAACATGCAAGGTGATAAAATGCATGATGCCATGATGATGCAAAAAGAAAAACAAACAAAACTAATTGGGGAAAACTCCCGGGGCATTACACAACGTCGGGTGGAGTCTCTCTATTTGCAACTCCTGAGGCCGCGACTCCTGGCGTTATCGTAGCGGATGCCGCGACTCCTGATGCGTCTGGCGCGGCCTGTTCTGCTGCTCCTGGCGGCGTGGGGGCTAAGCTGTCTGGTGGCATGCCCAGCCCTTCGTCCGCTTCTGTGGTCCTGTAGACCCCTTATATGTACCGATCTCCTACGGAGGGCGAGTCGCCATCCACAGGGCCTCCGCATAGCTTTTCCTCAAGGACATACTCAATGGATTGGCCTTCTTCGTCTTCAAGAGGTAGCGACTCGTAGTTGATAGATTCTTCTTCTTGGTCCACTGTTACTGCGACTCCTTCTTCTGAGTCGCCATGTTGCGATGGATCTTCTGACTTGCCGCCAATGAAGCCGACGAAGACATGGACCGATCCAAACGGGATGATGTGGCCGGTTTCCAGGTAGTCAGCTTCCGGCCCCCAGCTTGAATCGTCAATGAGGGGTGTGCCATTGACCGTGATGATGCGGCCAACGACAAGATCTTCAGCTCCCTTCATGGATCCTGCGCGGAACGTGACGCTCTTGACCGCATGCCCCACGGTGGGCGCCAACTGTCGTGGGTTTGTCACGTCAGGTGTTATAGATGACTTCGTAGGTGTGGGATTATGCGAGTCAAGCATCTCCGAGCTTGGGATCGCTGGAACAAAGATCAACACAGATTTACCTAGGTTCGACCCCCTCAATGTGAGGTAAAAGACCTACTTCCTGCCTACCCTAGATTGGTATTGATATGATAATCGAGGTGTTACAATGGAGGCGATCCGATCTGGTACTCGCCGTATGAGCTAGGGTTTAGGGCTTGACCCTCTAAAGTCATGCGAGTCCTCTTTATATACACAGAGGCTCGTTAGGTTACAAAGGAAACTTTCTCCACAAGGAATACGTCCACCGAGGCCTATTTGAAAACTACTTGGTCTTCACGTCCTCGGGATATGTCTTCTAGATCTTTCCCCTTATGGCGGTTCAATACTGGGCTTGCTCCCAAGTGGGCCTTTGTCCGTGCGAGTAAAGTAAGTCGCACTGGGCCGCGGGTTAACCCAGAAAGTATTCCCCCGACAGAAAGGTCTTGTGCCGGTTGTCAAGGGGAAAACATTGAGCACTGCTGAGTGTCCACAGAAGGTTCTTGAAAAAGCCAAGGTGGATGGCACTCGATATGCTTCGACTATAGGATCGATCACGTATGCCATGTTAAGTACTCGACCCGATGTAGCATTGGCTCTTAGTTTGATGAGTCGATTCCAAAGTAATCCTGGCAAGGATCATTGGATAGTTGTTAAGAGCATACTGAAGTATCTTAAGTATACCACGGACATGTTTCTTGTTTATGGAGGCTGTGGAGAGGAACTTGGCGTAACAGGTTACGTTGATGCAAGTTTCTGCATAGATCCAGATGACTCGAAATCGCAAAGAGGTTATGTGTTTAAGGTGAACGGAGGTGCTGTGAGCTGGAGAATTGGGAAGCAACCCATAGTAGCCCAATCTACAATGGAATCAGAGTATATTGCTGTAGCGGATGCTGCAAATGAAGCTGTTTGGCTGAGGAAGTTCGTCATCGAGCTTGGAGTGTTCCCGAGTGCGCCAGACCCTGTGAACATCTACTGCGACAACACAAGTGTTATTACCAACATGAAGGAACCAAGGTCTCACTCCACCGCCAAACATACTCTCCGACGCTTCCATGTCATACAGCAGTACGTCAAGGAAGGCGATGTAAAGATTTGCAAAATACACATGGACCTGAATGTTGCAGATCCGCTGACGAAACCTCTCCCACGAGACAAGCATGAAGAACACCGAGATGCTATAGGTGTTAAACTTTTACCAAGTTGTAAACTAGATTAAATTGTACTCTAGTGCAAGTGGGAGACTGTTGGAGATATGCCCTAAAGGCAATTAATAAAGTGATTTTATTTGTCATATCTCAATTGTTCATAATACGTTTTAATACCATGTTATAACTGAATTACGCGGAAACATTAATACACGTGTGGTATATAAACAACCAGGTCCCTAGTAGCCTCTATTTTTATTTAATTAAATTTAAATTTTAAAAGGCATTAAACCTAAATGGGCCTTAGAGGCCCATTAGGGAAAAATCCCAAAAAGGAAAAAGGAAAAAAAAGGGAGGAGGGCCAGCCACCTATGGGGCCCACCTAGGTGGCCGACGGCTCCCTTGACCGCGGGTGGCCATGTGGGGTTTAGTCCCACATGGCCTAGCCAAGGGAGATGGCCTCCCTCCTCCTCCTTTAAATAGGGGACCCCATGCCTTGGAAATTCACACCAGCTCTCCCTCTTCTTCTCTCCTACCTTGAGCGTGGTTCCGTTTCTGGAGCTGCGTACGGGGAGGGAAGTCTCTCTACTATACGCACACCGCCATGCTGCTAGATCCACTCTTCCACTTCCGCTGCTCTTCCGGATCTGGAGCCCGGAGGTCGTCATCCACACCGTACGTGTGTGGAACCGCGAGGCACCATTGTTTGGTGCTGGGACCTGTCTTCTTCCACTACACGACCCTGAGGTCGGCGTCGTCGTCTTCACCGACAATGTTTGTGCGGGAACGTAATCCCGCTTCCAGTCTACAAGGGTATGTATTCTGATCTCCTCCGTATTAGTATATCTGCATAGTATACATCCTGGCTAGTTTATGGTTATCGTCGGTAGGAAATTTTTTGTTTTCTGTCTTCGATCCCCAACAAGTACCACCACCCATCATACAAGACCGCGCCAGCGATGCCGCAGCTGGTCGTGGCGTAGAAGACACCATCAAGCCTAGAGCGAGCTAAAAGGGAGCAATGAAGTTAGGATTCGAGGGTGGGGTCGCGCAGGAGAAAACATGATGAGGGATGACCTTAGAGGGTAGGCTAGCGCGGAGAGGGTGACAGGCCAGTGAAGGCGGAGCTTCGAGAAGCGTGGGGCGACGATGCGGCTCCGAGCGACAATTGCAAGCGGTCCGACCGCTCGTGACTTTGGGGGCGGAGCGGACCTCGAGTCATGCGGCGGTGCGCCTCTTCTTGCTCCTCTCCGGCGGGCGGCGTTCTCCTCCCTCCTCCTTTCTTCTTCCCCTCCTTTCATCCACTTGCTTTTCTTCTCTGAGTCTATTCCAATAACTATAGGAGCTGTCGAAAATTCGCCTGCCCACAATGTCATCCTTAAGCTATCATTGCCCCATTGTACGTTATATGTGCACATTTTATATATAGTAGAACTAGAACATTATTGTTTCTCAACATGTGTTTTCAAAAATTTCAACCAAATGTCTGAAATTTCAAATAGCTCCAGCTTACAAGTTGGAAAGCTGAAAACATACCCTTTTGGTAGAACTTCCTAGAAAGTAGAAACCCTCACCTCCCCCTGAGTTTCTAGACAATTCTAGTCCACGACCGAACCGAACCGAACCATCCAGAAGCAGCCGCCGGCCTAATTCTAAAAGCTTCCCATCTCCGGCCTCCACCCCCACCCCACAGCACGCGCAGATCCGAGGATAGAAAATCAAATCCAGCCCGACCAAACCCTAGCCCCCCAACCCCATGGCGAAGTTCGGCGAGGGCGACGCGCGGTGGATCGTGCAGGAACGCGCCGACGGCGCCAACGTCCACAACTGGCACTGGGCGGAGCGCGACTGCCTGGAGTGGTCTCGCGCGCAGCTCTCCGCCCTCCTCTCCGGTCTCCCCGTCCTATCCGGCGAGGGCGGCCTCACCATCCGCACCACCACCCTCGACAAGCTTGACGGTGAGGCCTACGTCAACATCCGCAAGGGCAAGGTCATCCGGGTACGAGCTCTCCCTCACGCTCTCCTGGGAGGCCGAGGCCACATCTGAGTCGGGGGTCGCAAAGGTCACTGGCGCCGCCGAGGTCCCCTACCTTGCTGACGAGAACGCCGACGAGGATCCGGAGCTCCGCATCACTATCCGCGGCGACGACGGGCCCCTCGCGAGGCGTGCCAAGGATGCCTTCATCGCCCGTGGCAAACCTCTGGTCCTTGAGAAGATCCGGGAGTATGTGGCCACCATGGCAAAGGGTGGCCCCGCCAAGGACGAGCTAGATTCTAAGAAGATCCCTACCAAGCCGGCCGCAGCAACTGGTGGCACGGCTACCGCCCCTGCTCCGGCAGTGAAGGAGGCAGCGCCGCTTGCTCCCGCGCCAGTATCTTCTAAGGAGAAGAAGGCAAAGGGGAAGGAGAAGGAAGGATTCAAAACTATCGAGATGACAGAGAAGTTTAACTGTCGCTCGAAGGACATTTATGAGATCTTGATGGATGAGAACAGATGGAAGGGTTTCACGCAGAGCAATGCGAGGATAAGCAAGGAGGTTGGTGGGCAGTTTAGCCTCTTTGATGGATCCATCACCGGCGTCAACGAGGAGCTGCAGGAAGGGAAGCTGATCGTGCAGAAGTGGCGGTTTGGGAGCTGGGCTGATGGCGTGCATTCTACAGTAAGTTCTATACTCAAAGACATCATTTTAGTACCGTGCTTGGTTGTATTTTGTAAGTATACCGCTCCACAACAGTACTAGGAAACTGCACATCTCTGGTGCCTGAAATCCATCCACACTGAAACCACAGCTAGCCTTACCTGACTAAGAATGAACAAGTTTGGATGTTTGATATTCATTACTTAGATAAAGTTAGGCCCTGTGTTAAGAACGGACCATCTGGGAATGCAAATGAGCATAGAAAGTCGTTTTCCACCAAAGTGCCATCTCCGCCTTCCTTTTGTCTGTGAACTTGCGGGAGATCTCCTCCAATTATGATCCGGATTCCCAACATAAAACAGACACGCACACTATAAATTCCCATTCTCACTTCTCATACGTCCTGCCAAATACCATATAATTTTGTGATGGAATATTTTATCTGTAATTTAGTATTCCCATTATGAATATGTGAAACATTTTTTAAGCTTGTGATCAGTACTATTTTATACCTTCTTAGTTCTAGCCGTTAGGTCTGCAAGCCTGAATGGTAGGTGTCTTTTCTCCAAAAGGAGGAAGGTACTTCCTGTTGTCATACAAGTCTACAATCAGCTTAACGGTATAGCCATTAGTATGGAGTGATCGACGACTAACGGGGTGCAAGCTCCTAAGATTCTGAGCTCCTAGCACCAACTGGGAACTTACCTTGTTGTCACCTGATTCTATTCAGGAGGCGTAAATTTCATGTGCACGGTCATCTCCATGCTACATTGTGCCTCCTTAATATACTTTACAAGTTTATTTTTTCATTTTGTTGGTGATCTTCTATAGACATAAGAGACATAGATGTGCTCACGTGGAGCTCACCTGTAGACACATATTATCTTATCACATTTTTCCTCTGAAAAAATCACTTCATTGTGCTGCCTGGACTTGAATGCAGGTCAGGTTGGTATTTGATGAGCCAGAGTCAGGAGTTACGATCTTAAAGCTCAAACAAACTGATGTGCCAGAGGAAGACAGGTACGTCGAGTTTATCATTGAATTTTGAATCAGTTACCAGTTACCAGTTGTCTTTTGAATCTGATGAAACTGCCCTTGGGGTTCTCTCCTATTGCAGGTATGGGAACTCAACTGTGGTGGAGAACACCGAGAGAGGATGGACAGAGCTCATCTTTCAGAGGATACGTGCAGTGTTCGGTTTTGGGATCTAAAGAACTCCCGTCTGGATTCTGGATGTCTTGCCTTTTAGGAAATTATTCCCGCCTTGTCATTGCTCTCCCTGTTTTGCTGCCTCAGTTTATTTTATGCTGATAAGACACACAAACTTCGATAATTGCGAGAATTCAAAAATATCTGTTGCCCTGTATTCATCAACCTGTATTCTGCTGGACTGCTTGTGATGTTTTGAATTGGTGGTTCCTGTTGATGTTGGTGAAATTATTCATCAGCTGATAGATATGATGTTAGGACCTCTGATTCTTGGAACAGTGGTGTAGAAAAAACTAAGGAAAAAGTGTCAATGCCCTATCGAATTAAAGGAAAAGATAGCAAGGATTCATGTGAATAAAACAAAATTCAAATTGACCAAAGCTCGTACAAATTTCTTTTACTACCTCCCTTCCTTGGAAGGACTGTTTTTCTAAAAAGTCAATCGTTGTTAACTTCAACTAACGTTATAGGAAAAATTGTTGCAATTATAAAACTATGATGATATCACACCTCTAGGACCTTGAGGACGTAGACGACGTGGAAAATGTCATTCATGGGCATGGAGGACATCCTCATACGTCGGCAAGTGGATTCGACGACATTGGCGTTGGCAAGTGGTGAAGCACGCCGTAATTCATACCAAATGTCATCGATGTTGAGCACCAGACCAATAGAGGTGATTAATTGTTGGCTTCCTTCCCCCCTCCTTCACTCCCATCACCATGATAGTAGCCATAGAGGAAGAGAAAGTGAAGTCGAAACTATGCATTTTCTGGACTAGCGTGAAGCTTACCCTCCGCTGTCACCGTGGTAGCACAAAAGCAATGGCAAGGGAAATGGAAAACACCGGATCGGGCATGACAAGCATGACAGAGGCGACATCAATAGGGCAAGTTGAAGCCCAGAAGACCACACCTCACGTTGTTTTATTGTGTTCCAAATTCATAGACCACATAGAGGGTCACACCAGAAGTCATTACATTGGATCCCATGAGTGGATCGATCGGGACAAGGATAGCCACAGGGCCACACCAAGGGCCACACCAAGAGCTACACACCGAATCCCAAGAGTGGATCCATCGGAAGTCTTTGGATCGTTAGATCCTTACAGACCAACTTAGGGTTTTGCACCACCAATATAAATACCCCTTGTAAGCTGCCCGTTGGGATAAGCCAAGTCGCACTTTGTAAATCCCGCGCGTTTGTAACCTCACCCGATATAGTGAAGTATTGTTGGCTGGCGCCCGTGTTTTTTTTTCCTCCATTGTTGGAGGGGTCTTCCACGTTAAACCTCGTGTCCCCGTTGGTTGATCTTCCGCTTTCTTCATCGTTTGTTTGCTATCGTTTATAACAAGTGGTATTAGGGTTTCGCGATGACATCGATGAAGTTTGATCTACCGTTGCTGGACTACAAGACGAGATTTTCGTTGTGGCAGGTCAAGATGTGTGCGATCCTCGCACAGTCCAATGATCTTGACGATGCGCTGGATAAATTCGGCGACAAGGAGTAGGACAAGTGGACCGCTGATGAGAAGCGGAAAGACCGTAAGGCTTTGTCCCTGATTCAACTTCATCTATCTAATGATATTCTGCAAGAAGTACTGCAAGAGAAAACCGCAGCAAAGCTGTGGGCTAAGATGGAGGCGATCTGCATGTCCAAAGATCTAACCAGCAAGATGCACGTGAAGATGAAGTTGTTCACGCACAAGTTGCAAGAACGTGGTTTGGTAATGAATTACATATCGATCTTTAAGGAGATCGTTTCCGACCTAGTGTCAATGGAGGTAAAGTATGATGATGAAGATCTAGCACTTTTACTCCTTTGCTCGATGCCAAATTTGTTTACGAATTTCCGTGATACCATACTCTTAAGCCGTGATGAACTGACCACTGCGGAAGTTTATGATGCCCTGCTAACGAGGAAAAAGATGAAAGGTATGGTAGAGAAAGAGGAGTCGTCCTCCAAGGGTAATGCTTTACATGTCCGAGGGAGGCCTGAGCAGCGAGATAACCACTGCAACAACAACGGAGATAAGAGCAAGGGTGACAAAGGTCGCTCAAAGTCTAAAGGACGAGACAAGTTCTGCAGGTATTGTAAGAAATCTAATCATGTCATTGATGACTGTTGAAAGTTGCAGAAAAAGGAGAAAAGAAAAGATACTTACCAACCGAAAAAATAATGAAGGTAATGATACCGGTGAGGCTGCTGTTGTTGATGGTAGTTCTGATGGCGATTGCCTAGCTGTTTTTGATGCATGCCTTTCTCGTCAGGATGAATGGATTCTTGATACTGCATGTTCGTTTCATATTTGTTGTAACAAAGATTGGTTCAGTTCTTATGAGTCTGTGCAGACAGAAGATTTTGTGCATGTGGGCAATGACGATCCATGTCACATTGTTGTCGTTGGGTCTGTTCAGATCAAGACACATGACGGTATGACACGCATGTTGACGGTATGACACGCGCGTTGACTGGAGTGAAACACATGCCAACCATGGCGAGAAATTTGATCTCGCTCAGTACCCTTGATTGTGACGGGTACAAGTATGCCGGCGGGAATAGACTCCTCAAGGTATCAAAATGTTCTCTCATTATTATGGTTGGTGATATGAATTCTGCTAAATTATATGTTCTTAGATGTAGCACTTCACCTGGCATTGTTGCTGCTATTTCTAACGATGATCCAAGTAAAACTAACCTTTGGCATTAGCGACTTGGACACATGAGTGAACTTGGTATGACATAATTGATCAAGAGAGAACTACTGCAAGGCTGCAGTTTGGGTAAGATGCAATTTTGTGAACATTGCATTTTCAGTAAGCACACAAGAGTTAAGTTTAATGCTTCTGTTCACACCACCAAAGGTACACTTGTTTATGTACATGCTGATGTTTGGGGGCCGTCTCGTAAGACCTCTTATGGTGGTGCTCGTTATATGCTTACCATTATTGATGATTACTCTAGGAGAGTTTAGCCTTATTTTATGAAAAATAAGGATGATACGTTTGCTGCTTTTAAAGAGTGGAAAGCTATGATAGAAAGGCAAACAGAAAGGAAGGTGAAATTGCTTCGTACTGACAATGGTGGCGAATTTTGTTCGAATGCCTTTAATGATTATTGCAGGAAAGAAGGCATTGTCAGGCACCTCACCATCCCGTACACGCCTCAGCAGAATGGTGTAGCGAAGCGGATGAACAAGGCCATCATCTTCAAGGCTCGCTGCATGATATCGAACGCTCGCATGAGTAAGCGTTTTTTGGCTGAGGCGGCCGCCATCGCATGTTACTTGATAAACAGGTCACCATTTATTCCCCTTGACAAGAAAACTCCGATCGAGGTATGGTCAGGTACTCCTGCTGATTATTCACAGCTTAAAGTTTTTAGTTGCACTGCTTATGCTCATGTTGATAATGGAAAGTTAGAGTCGAGAGCTATTAAGTGTGTGTTCATTGGTTATGGTTCGGGTGTAAAAGGATATAAGTTATGGAATCCCGAAACTAACAAGGCATTTATGAGCAGGAGTGTTGTTTTCAATGAATCTGTTATGTACTTTTATAAGTTGTCCTCACATATTTTGCCAGATAGTTCTGATGAGGAAGAACATCAGGTTCGTGTCGAGGTGGAGCACTCTGTTGAAAAGGAAAATGTCACTGTTGACAATGATGGTGCTACTACAGATGATTCTGATCCTGATTCTGATGATTCTGATGATTTTGATAATAATAATAATGTTCAGAACTCACCTCCTGTTTTGCAGCCACAAAATCAGTGTATCGCTGCTCGTAGACAAAGGAGGAATTGTGGTCCTCGACCACGTTTAATTGAAGAGTGTAACATTATTGATTATGCTCTGAGTTGTGCAGAACAGGTGGAGCATGGACATGAGCCGTCCACGTATACTGAAGCTGTTGGTTCGGGTGACCGCGAGAAGTGGATTGCCGCTATGCAAGAAGAGATGCAGTCACTCGAGAGAAATGGCACATGGGATGTTGTGCGCTTGCCTAAGAAAAAGAAGGTTGTCCGCTGTAAGTGGATCTTCAAGAGAAAGGAGGGTTTATCTCCTAGCGAGCCTCCGAGGTTTAAGGCAAGGTTAGTTGCAAAAGGCTTCAGTCAAATTCTAGGTGTTGATTATAATGATGTTTTCTCTCCAGCTGTAAAGCATAGTTCAATTTGTACATTTTTCGGTATTGTTGCTATGCGTGATCTTGAGCTTGAGCAGTTAGATGTAAAGACTGTGTTTCTGCATGGAAAGTTGGAAGAGGAGATATACATGGACCAGCCAGAAGGGTTCATAGTGCCTGGTAAGGAGGATCTTATTTGTAAGTTGAAACAGTCTCCTCGTCAGTGGTATAAAAAGTTTGATTCTTTTATGTTGTCACATGACTTTAGGAGGTATGAATTTGATAGCTGTGTGTACATTAAGTTTGTTAATGGATCACCTATATACCTGCTATTATATGTTGATGATATGTTGATTGCTGCCAAGAGCAAGAAAGATATCGCTGCTCTCAAATCATAGTTGAGCAGCGAGTTTGAGATGAAGGATCTTGGTGCTGCTAAGAAAATTCTAGGTATGGAGATTACCCGTGACAGAAATTCTGGTTTGTTGTTTCTTAGTCAGCAAAATTACATTAAGAAAGTTCTTCATCGTTTTAACATGCATGATGCAGAGTCTGTTAGTACTCCTATTGCTCCTCATTTTAAATTGTCAGCTACACAATGTCCTAGTACGGATGAGGATTTTGTGTACATGTCTAGAGTTCCATATTCTAGTGCTGTTGGTTCTTTAATGTATGCCATGGTTTGCTCACGTCCAGATTTATCATGTGCTATGAGTTTGGTTAGTAGATACATGGCTAATCCTAGTAAAGAACATTGGAAGGCTGTTTAGTGGATATTCAGGTACCTTCGCGGCACATCCAATGCTTGCCTGAAGTTTGGCAAGACTGATGAGGGACTCGTAGGCTATGTGGATTCAGATTTTCCTGCCGATTTGGATAAGAGGAGATCCCTCACAGGTTATGTGTTCACGCTTGGTGGTTGTGCCGTCAGTTGGAGGGCAACGTTGCAATCTGTTGTTGCCCAGTCTACCACTGAAGCAGAATACATGGCTATTGCCGAAGCATGTAAAGAATCGGTTTGGCTGAAAGGTTTGTTTGCTGAGCTTTGTGGAGATGATGCTTGCATTAACCTGTTTTGTGACAGTCAGAGTGCTATTTACCTTACTAAGGATCAGATGTTCCATGAGAGAACAAAGCACATTGACGTCAAATACCATTATGTGCGTGATATTGTTGCAGAAGGCAAGTTGAAGGTATGCAAGATAATCACTCATTATAATCCTGCTGATATGATGACAAAGTCAGTTCCTGTTACTAAGTTCGAGCTTTGCTCGGGCTTAGTAGTATCACTATCTAGCCCAAGAGGCTATTTGGCGGCGAAGGTGTTTTTTCTTTCTTGTTTCAGGGTGAAGGTTCTCGTTCATGCTACAAGATGGAATTTGTCTCAAGGTGGAGTGTTGTTTTATTGTGTTCCAAATTCATAGGCCACATAGAGGGCCACAATAGGAGTCATTACATTGGATCCCATGAGTGGATCGATCGGGACAAGGATGGCCACACAGAGAGTGGATCTATCGGAAGTCTTTGGATGGTTACAGACCTAGTTTGTCGGATCGTTACCGAGTTGTACTGCAGCCAACTTAGGGTTTTGCACCACCATTGTAAATACCCCTTGTAAGTTGTCGGTTGGAATAAGCCAAGTCACACGTTGTAAATCCCCGGCGTTTGTAACCTCACCCGATATAGTGAAGTATTGCTGGCTGGCGCCCGTGGTTTTTTCTCCTCCATTGTTGGAGGGGTTTTCCACGTTAAATTTCAGTTTGCATTTTTTATTTTCAGTTTTGCATAAAAAATTAAAAACACATAAAAACTTGCAATCATGGTTCTTGGAAACAAACAAGAAGTGAGTTCTCCATTAAGTTCCACTTCTAATTTTAAGCAACATCCTGGAGAAACATTAAAAGATGCTTGGGTAAGAATTAATAGGATACACTATGAAGATCCTACACCTTGTGAAGATGAAAAGCTAAATCTTTACTTTTATTATGGAATATATCCTTGGTATCAAAATGCTTTAGATGGGGCTACAGGTGAAGTTTTGTCTTGTCAACACCACCTTGTGTAGCCATGACACTTAGAAAATTTTTGGTAGCTTTGTGGGTAGTAAGAAAAAGGTGGAGGATATCACAGTAGCACTTGCATTATCTATAGATAAATTTGAAGCCAAATTAGAGAAACTACCAAATAAAGAGGATTTTGAACAACTAGCATCTTATTCTGAAAACATTATTCCTAGGATAGACAATGAATTAGTTAATGTTATGCATAAACTAAGATTATGTGCGAGGGAATTTCTTGAAAAAGATGTTTACCTCAATAGAATTGAGGAAAAGTTGGTTCGTGTTAGTGATTCATTAAAGAAAGATCCATCATTTAAACATGAGAAGGAAGTTCCTGTAAGAAACAAGTTTGGGTTAAAAAGGAAAAGAAAGTTGAGAAAGTTAAAATGCTTAGTGAAGTCAAGGAACCATTGCTTGACTTAGAGAATTGTAGCTTGCATGAATTAATATCTATCTTACAAAAATTTGCAAGTGATCCTTCCATCAATGTTAACCAAGCAGGTTTTGGTTCTTATATTGCTAATCATGTTTTAAAAGAAAAGATTGCTAGGTACAACCAAGAAGCTATGATACCACCTAAGCTTGGGGATATATGGATTCCCAAAGTACTAGTAACCATTGGAAAAGAGACACACCATGCTATATTAGATCTAGGATCTAGTGTCTCTGTTTTATCTAAAGAATTATATGAAGTACTTGAATTAAAGAATCTTGAAAAATGCTCTATTGAACTTGCACTTGCTGATGATTCCATTAAACATGCTTTAGGAAAAGTAAGTGATGTTATGGTAGAGTTGCATATGACATTTGTACCTGTTGATTTTCTAATCATGGATATGGGGAATAAAACCTCTAGTCCAATTATTCTTGGAAGACCTTTTCTTCGTACCACAGGTGCTATCATTGATTCAAAAGAAGGGAATGTGAAGTTTCAGTTTCCACACAAGAAGTGCATGGAACACTTCCCAAGGAAGAGGGACACATCAAAGTTCAAGCTCCCTCATGAGCTTCGTCCACAATAAATATCAAGTAAGAAGCCTAGCTACATGGCTATAAAGAAAGCGCTTTACGGGAGGCAACCCGGTTGTTTTTATTTTTGATTTTCTTTGTGTCCTCTTGCTGTAACAAGAGACTTAGTTTTTAGTTTTGTTTCTGGAATTTTTAATAAAGTGCCAAGTTTTACCTATTTTGGTTTGAAAAAGTTGCTATTTGCATTCGGAGATTTTATTCCAGCACGAATCTGTGCACGGTATGATTTTTAATTCCTATTCTGTAACTCCGAATGAGCTGATATTTGAACTGTAGTTGCAACTTTTCATCCTCTGTAAGCATGAATTTTTTCAATTTTTCGACATATTTAAGTAGGGTAGAAAAATACGTTTTGCTGCTGCTGTTTTTCTGGACAGATTCTGTCCCATTTTGTTTGATGCATTCTTTGAACTTTTAACTTGAATCTTTTTGATCCAATTGAGTTTATAAGTAGGCATACAACATTATACACTTTCTGGACATTCATATGAATTTTTTTTAAGGATTTTATGCAGCAAGCAATTCGTTTGTCTATCACTACTAATGTCCCCACAGAAAAGAAATGGGAGAAACGGTGTTTTGAAGTTTTTTCACAGGGATTAGAGGAGATGCACCAAGAGCTATCCAAGGATGGTGAAGACCATAAGCTTGGGGATGTGAAGACAACCCCACTGGACCAACACACTCTCGGTTTGCACACGTCTAACTTCTGTTTTTCGATCAATGCACTTTATCGCATAAACTTGGAGCGTCTTTTATTTGCTTTTATTTCGGTTTGATTTTTGTTTGTCTTGAGACCACCACTATCATTTATATATGAGAGAGCTACTGGAAATTTGGGTTGAATTAAGTTGGATGCTATTAAAAAGATTGGGAAAGGGATGTTTGAGTTGATTCAAAAAGATACATATAGTTGCATGATTCATATGCTTTTAATGAATATTAATTTGCAAGTGTTTTATCAAGAGCTATCTTTTATTCATGTTTTGATGCTGAATGTTACTTTACTTTGTTTAACATGGATTGGTTAGTTCTATGGACACTTATGCATGCATTTAGACGGTCAACTTTCTCCCTCTTGCTAGCCCAAAAATTCCAACAAGTAAAAACTTGTTTTCCAACACCTTCAACCAAAGTTTTTCCAGTGAGTCCACCATATCTACCTATTAGCTTTATGCTATTCCGAGTATGTTTATCATGTTATTTTGTATTATCTATACTTCTGAATTAAAATGCTTATGTTATTGATTGTTATGGGAAAAGTTGGTTAAAGAGCTCTCACGAACTTGATGCACACCTTACTTTTATTGCACTTAATAAACATGACCCATTGTGATTAAAATTATGAAGTTGTGAGCTTGACAAGAGTCTTGGTTGGGAGTTAGCTCATATGTGCTGTCACATGGCAAGCTTTCAACGTGCTCTTTATATTTTGTTGATATCATGTACTTTTGTTTATGGATGCTTATCATGGTGCCAAATAAATGCGGAAACTTAGTGAGTTTAATGAGTTTGTATAAATGGCTAGAGAGACGCCTGGGCCGCTAATCTAAGCCATGCATCATTCATGGTGGAAATTTACTTACATGCTATGGTGAACCTTCAGTGATGCACCCCACAATAAAAAGCTATACCAATAGTAAATAAAAAGGGTGTGGAGATTGTTCATTTTGTTTGTTTGTCTTGTCATTTTGACATGGGCTTGTTCCATGTCCTGGGACAAGAGGTACCCCAGTTGACGCTCTTGATGACGCTATTATATTACTTACAATGACCTAACTTGAACTTGCTTTTGTGTCCCAAGTTGAGTAACACCGTGGTGTAGGTACTCGTATTCACGGGGCATGAGACATTCAACCCATACTTTGTCAAGCACACTACTCATATTTGCTTTCACTTTAAACTTTAACCATTCAAGATGCTATGATAGGGGTAATGAGAGCTTGACACCAATACCACATTGCAAACATTAACTTAAGTAGAAGCATTTGGAAGTTAGATGAAACTTATTCATGTTTTACCTCTACTCATTTATATATCTTTCCAAAGTGTCCACCTTTTATATTCAGATTTATAAGAATACTCTATGACCATTATAGGATGTTTTTACTTTTCATTATGCATACATTTGGTCCATAGTACTTTCTTCTATGTTACACTTTGTGAATTATCATTGAACATCCTTACATTGAATATTTGATATCACTTCATAATCTATCTTGTATATTGCTACTCCTTTGAAGAATGAATCATTTGACTCTATGTAGCAATAGTAATCATCTTTGATATCCTTTGATAGTATTAAATTGCAAAGTCCATGTTAGTTTTATCACCTTCATACTCGAGGACGAGTATAGGTTAAGCTTGGGGATGTTGATGCATGTAAAATGCATACATGAACTTTGCATTATATTACTTATATTTCAATCATATTTGCATCATATAAGGGTTATATCATTGTTTTATATTGATTTTGGGAATATTTCATATTCTGCACAGGCAGAAAACCCTATTTTCTATATTTTGATGTTTCAGGGACCCAAACGACGTCCAAATGACCTGGAAATTTACGAGCATCAGTTTTTGGAAGGAACAAAGCGTGGGAGCGAAGGAAGCGAACAAGCGGAGGCCCGAGGGCCAGAAGAGGGTGGCCCACGCGGCCAGATCTGGCCGTGTGGGACCCACCATCTGGGCCTCGTGGCTCCGTTGCCGTCGATCTTTTTTCCCGAGCCTCCGTCTTGACCTAAAAACGACTATAAAAATAGTCCCCGACGCCTTCGGAAAGGAGCGCCGCAGAAACACAGAAACCACGAAACAGAGACCTGGAGTTGCAGATTGGAGGGGGAAAACTCCGGCGGGGCGCTGCCGGCGTGGTCTCCATCTTCTCCAACGACTTCTCCACCGTCTCCATGATGAAGAGGGAGTAGTCCACCCTGGACTATGGGTTTGTGGAAGTAACTTATGTATCTCTCCTCTCTTGAGCTTCACTAATTAGTACCGTATGAGCTGCTGAACATGATTACGGTCATCTATGTAATACCTTTGTGGTGGATCTTTTATGAGTTAATATATGTTTGAGATTGCAATAGTTTTGTTTCAGTTATGAAAGTAGATGCATATTATGTACCCCGTTCTTGTTTACTTGTTTGATCAAGCATGTGTATGAGAGCGTGTGAGGGGGAACGTGTGCATTAGTTGGAGTAACGGGGGTGGCTAGTGCGTGAACGTGAGAGAAAGTTCCGCGATCCACTTGGGTTTTTACCTTACTTTGTTGCCTCACTAGGGATAAAGAAAAATACCTTGCTACCGGAGATGTGGGTGTGACCATTGCCACTACTCCATGACTAGATCTAGCATGTTCTTATTTTAACTTCATGTCATGATACTTAATGCTATGCTCTGATTTATCTTAATTACTAAGGTGTTATGATTTAGTTCGCATCTTGGTGGAGTATAAGAGAGATTAATAAAAAAAATCTCTATGTTAGGACGTGATGCCCATATAATTAGTAACTTGTCATGAAACCTTTTTGTTGCAATCTCATATGTCAATTCTAGTGTTCCATTGTCTACCACTTTATTAAAGAGAGAGTGCATTTGTGAAACCATGAACCCCGGTCCATTTTTAATCATAAGAAACACCTTTCCAACAACTTTTATCCACTTTACATTTTCTGCCATTTAAAAATCCGAAAATACAAAAACACTTTTACATCTTGCATTCACAATACAAAACCCAAAAATATCATCCATCATTGTTTCCACCATCCTTGCATATTTATTTATCATCATTGCATATTTATTTACTGTTTTGCATTCATTTTATTTTGATATCATTCTCACACCTTGTGCTTGACAACCACTTGGTGAGGTTGAGGGCCAAAACAATTTACTTTGTTTTGTAGGTTTTCAAGAGAAGGATAAGAAGATAAATCTTTCACTACTGATTCCCCGAGAGTTCGATATTAAACCCTCGAGTCACCCCTCGTGGGGAAAACCGTCTTCCCTATACTATACACTCTGCACTTGGAGTTTCAACCTAACCCATATTCTTTTGACGCAGGTAACTACGTCAAGGGCCATCACCTAGCTACAAACCTATCTACAATAATACAGACCTCCGTCCCCGTCCATGGTGGTCGAGGAGGGAGGCTGGAGGTTGATGGAGCGGAGATGGGCAAGGAAGATACGACCACGGTGGTCAAGTCGCCATAGGGCAAGATGATAATCTATATCTTAATTGTCTTATTCATGTTGCAGATTATATATACTTAAGTTGTCGTTCCTGCGAGAACTGGGGTCCCCACATGCCCGTCTAACATGGGCCACATCCGCCTTCCTAGAGAGACGATGTAGCTGGAGCCAAGGGAAAGCGGAAGAAACCTCGGGACACGCAGATCGACAATGTCAAGGCCGAGATTCAGGATAAGGAGGACCATTCCCGGGAGCTAGGCCTCTTCGGGGGACACGTGTCAGGCTTACCCCGGTGTGGCGCAGGTCCGGGCCTGCGAAGCGTCCTTGCGCGGGGCGTGTGGCGTCAGCAGTGACGCAACTTCTCCACTTCGGAGGGTCACTCCTAGCTCCCTCGCACCATCCCAAGGCTCCCTCGCGCTGTCCCAAGGAGGAGGGGTCGCTTCTGCATCGACACGTGTCGCGGCCCCTCGCAGTGCGTTGTCGTCTTCGGCTCGTCCGTTACTCGCCCTTGGGCGGACCCTAATGGGATTGATTTTCTTAGTTGAGCCCGCCCCCAGGACCCGAGCAAGCTTTGCCCTAGACACAAGGTACCTCAGGCTCTATTTCGATGTTTCTCGACGGTTGTGTAATAACGGGGAAGCCGGTGACATCCAACGCGTCCGACCAATTGGAGGTCGTGATGTGGTATGTGAAAAATCTAACTCCACAAGTACTAACGGGTTGTGACTTGGACGGATGGCGCGTTCGAAGTGAATTTAGAACTGATCCCGGTCAACGGGCATCTGGACTGGCAGTGGTGTCAAGTCCAGACCTAGATACCCCTATAATCCGTCGATCGCCCTTCACTTGGCTCGGACCTACATGGACACAACACGTTGTCTGGACCATCCCGGTCCTTGCGGGTGCCCTTCCGAGGGATCCTCGTAGGGCTAGATTCAGCATGGAGCCCACCACAACCGTTATTCGAGAGAAAAAACGGACTCTCAGTTTGAAGACGCAAAGATCTCACCATGTTCCTATTGAGGTGCGGGATACAGGAGCGGTGGCCCTCTCATCCTTAAATAGGAAACTGAGAAATACTGACCGAGGAATATTGACGGAGGACTACCGACTGAGAACTACTGATTAAGAAATATACTGAGGACTACTCACCGAGAATTACTGACCGACCACTACTGATCAGGACCGAGAACTACTGACCGATCAATACTGACTGAGAACCGGGACTACTCACCGAAAACTACTGACCGACCACTACTGAATGGGGATTACCTACCGAGTACTAGTGACTAGGGACTACTAATCGAGGACTATTCACGGAGAACTACTGGCCGACCACTATTGAGGACTTCTGACCGACCACTACTAATAAGGACTCTTCAGGTAACTTAGGTAAAAAACTTTGCAGGAGAGAAATCAGTCGGTAACCTTGTCGTATCTAACTATTATTGTCTCCAGCTGAATATTTAGGAAACATGCACAGGCTGGTTTTGCCTCCATGTTCTTTTCCTCATCAATTTAACATCATATGTATCCTACCTTTTTCCTTCTAAATACGTGTCTGTTTTTTCTTGTCAATCTAGATCGTTGCTTTTTTTTTTAAAATCAATACCATGATATATTTATAGTAGTGAATAGTACATGGTAGAGATACATGTGCTGACTACAGCGATTGCAAAATAAAGTATAAATGAAACGAGCAAATATTCGAGATCTTCAAACTCTTTCTTCTTTCATGACACAATCTTGAACTTTCTGAAGGCAAGCGTAGAAAAATGACAAAGATAGCAAACCACAGACCTGTAAATACCAACGAGGGGTTTCCCATATATTTTTGAGCCGCTGTGCCAAAGTTACGTGCCTGCACGCAACCATTAAATTAATCAACCAACATCAGTAAGAGTATAAATGCCTGTATTTCAGGGAAAACAACCGGACAGCCTGACCGACGTCGCTGAGAGCCGAGAGTACAAATCACCATTGTCGAGGACGTAGCAGCCGGAACTGATATTGCGAGGACAATCCTCCTCGCGGCAATCATGAGAAAAAAACAATCTGAAATCGATATGGCGAAGCAAGATCTGAAGGACAAAACCTAGACATATTTAATCATCCAACACCACCATTGACAAGGGTATACATCTCGGGTACCCTACCGTGAGGGTACCTGGTGCACGTGGCGACTAAGGCCCAATAGCGAAGAGCCACTCGAAGCCCAAGACCAAGACCCAAGAAGATGGAGTACCCACCAAGATTAGTCATAGACATAGTCGGTTTAGGCTTTCCTTACGTGTAAATTAGGTCGGTTATGAACTCCCGAGACCCAGCCTATTTAAAGTCTGGGAGGGGTGCCGATCTACGACCAAGCCATACTCATACCACCAAAGCTCTAGCGAGATCGACGTCTCGCCGGAGCCACCTTGTAACCGCATAATCTCACACGATCAATAACAGACAAGCAGGAAGTAGGGTCTTTACCTCCACCCGAGGGGCCTGAACCTGGGTAAATCTTTGTCTCTGCTTGTCAGCCGACGAAACTACCAGTACTACCACGTTTCTCCCCATAATCTCAACCCTAGGTCCTTAACCATGGGATTTGATGAGTGTACCCCTCGTCAATTGGCGCCGTCTGTGGGAAAGAATAGTGCTGGACTCACGGTTTCTTCGGTTCCATCGGAAAACGGCGACTCGCCGATCGGATCTACAAACGGCAACTCGCCGGCTGCATCAACAAACCAGAACTGCCGACTCGGGCAGCACACGGCAACTCGCCGACTCACTCGACAAACGGCAGCACGCCAGCTTCACCTGCAAAAAGTGCATCAGATCCTCTGATGGATTTCGAGCCACACTCGCCAGAATTCCAGGAGGCCTTCTCCGATCTCGAGTCAGGTTTGGGTTTAACCGTTGGTTCGTTCAATTTTTTCGTCAACAAGCTTGGTGTGCAGGACTTGACAGATCCACGCCAACTCGCGACTTCCGCACCCGAGGCTCCATCGGTTGCGGCTCCTTCGACTGCGGATCCTCAACTGCGTCCATACCATCGTCTCCTCCAAGCTTGCTCGTCTGCAACAACCATGTCCACACGAGAGATCAACGAGCTCATTGAAGAACTCCAGGCGAGGAGGCCGAATCAGCATACCGCACAAACGATCCCGAGCTCGATCTCCCACTCGAGGATAGTTTCGACTGGGATCTCCCTCAGCGACTTGACGAGCCTGAAACTCATATCGACAACTACGTCGACTCCGAGATCTGCAACAACAACAACCTCGACTTCGAGATTCATAACAACTTCGCCGACGCCGAGATGAGCATAGGCGATGAAGGCATCGACAGCGAGATCCGTCCAGACGGACCACTCGATGGGCATATCGACTCCGACATGAGCCTTGATGACGACGTCGAGTCCATGATGGGACTCGAAGACACATACACATACCCTCGGGTGATACCCCAGCAGGTCTACGTTGCCTTCGCCGCAGAATCATCTGATGCTGCGGCCAGTCGCAGGCCTACAGAGTTCCCGTGCACGGTTACTATGCCGGACGGAGTCACAAATCTCACAATTACTGCTGAGATGGCAGCAAAAGCAGATAAAGTTATCAAGGAGTGCACAATGATGCCAGCAGACGCAACACGGGAGGAGATGCTGACCTTCCAGTACTTCAACTGGCAGGAATCACTTCGACTGAAGCAGATAAGAGCAACACTCGAAGAACGCAAAAAGCAGGCTAGCTTGTCGAGTGTGCGCAGAAGACAGCTCTCCCTGAGCTCCACCGGGCGAGCAGACACAAGACCCAGATCAAGGCTGTCACACCTCTCGCCGGATGAGAGGGCGGCACTCACCCGCAACTTAGGCAACTCTTTCATGACATACGACGAGGAGGGAGTGCCAGTACCCAAAACAGCTGCGGGTGCTCTCTTTACCGCTGCAGCATACCTAGAGGCAATCAAGCCTCCAGCTGATGACCCCAATGCAAAACTACATCGCCAACAGATCAAATCACTCGCCTTAGCGGCGAAGGCCATACGCCAAATTCCAAAAACTCCAGGGGGAGTCGAGACCGTGCCCTAGTTGACACGCGTCGTGAAGAGCATAATCACAGTGGTCGCCGCCACCACTCGAAGGAAAGAAGCGGCTCACGTAGGCGCAGGTCCAGGAGCAGATCACGCAGATCTTACAGTAGCGACTCATACTCTGATCGAGAGCCTGAGCCACATGGAGCTCTGTGCTTCACTCGACGCGTCCGCGAGACACGGATGCCCAAAGGGTTCAAACTCACATCTGAACAGCCCAAGTACACGGGTCGACAGGAACCTTCGGGTGGCTGGAAGACTACAGGCTGGCTGTCGCGTGCCAGCGAGGCACAAACATCACAGCCATGCAATACATACGACTCATGCTCGAAGGCACAGCCCGCGACTGGCTCAAGGCCCTACCTCCATCAACATACGACTCGTGGGATCACTTCCGCACTGACTTCATCAAAAACTTCGAGCCTCTATGTGAGCGCCCAAAAACGTTCGAGGAGCTGCGAGCTTGCGTTCAACGGTCAGACGAAACGTTGAGGTCATACATCAGACGATGGACTGAGATACGCAACTCAGTCGGAGTAATTTCAGAAGATATGGCCATGGACGCTTTCATAATGGGCCTCGCCAGGCGGGACTTCAAAGAAGCACTTGGTCGCAAAAAGCCAACCTCTGTGGCTAACCTCTTGATGATCGCGACTGAGTGGGCAGACGGAGAAGACATGGCGCGCACCACACGCGGGTCCTCACCCCGTGACAATCATGAAAGTGGCAGTCGAAGCCGCAGAGACTCATACAGAGACGACCGAAGGCGCAACGTTCAAAACGTCACTACGACGACGACAGACCCGATTCATGGCGGCTGGGTTCTCCACCCCCGCAACGACCAAGACAGAAGCGACCGACGGTCAGAAGATCGGCGGGACAGTCGAGATGATCGGCGGGACAGTCGAGATGATCGCCGGACAGTCGAGACCGCGGCCAACGCAGTGATAGCTACAAGAGGAAAGACTGGCGCAAGTCACGCACAATCCGAGCGATCATTCGAAGAAAAGATGGATGCTGATTGCAGATTCCACCTGTACAAGGGGAAGACGGAAAACTGCGCTCCAATCACTCGATGAGAAACTGCAGGGAGTTCGACCAAATGGCGACTGATTACATAAATCTCAGAAAGGCAGCAGCCACACCCGCACCCGTAGCTGCGCCGCAGCCAGCCAATGTACCCGTTCTGATGCCACCACCACCACCACAGCCTGCAGCAGGCGGAAACTCGCGGGTGCCATACACAAGTACCTCGGGTGGACGAACCTCAGTACCCTCCCCCAAGGGCAGATGTACATGATACAGAAAGGTCGCCCTTCCAACAGGGAGCAAAAACTTCGCACTCGACAAGTAAACATGGCGGTCATGTCACCTCCTGCGTAACTGAATTCTTGAAGGGATCGAAACTGCAATAAGCTTCAGCAGAGAGGACCACCCCCATCGGTCGTTCGTCCAGGGCACTCTGCTCTGGTACTCGACGCACAAATTGGAGGCTACGCCATGTCCAAGGTCTTCATGGATGGTGGCAGCGGCATAAACATCATCTTCGCAGATACGCTCCGCAAAATGAACAGGTCAGTCGAAAACCTGCCAAGATCTTCAAATACCTTTCACGGTATCGTCCCAGGCAAAGCAATAAGCCCAGAAGGCACCATACAACTCGACGTAACGTTCGGGGACAAGAACCACTTCAGGACAGAATCGATTGAGTTCGAAGTTGTCGACTGGAAGTCACAATACCATGCTATACTTGGACGCCCGACGTTCGCTCGATTCATGGCGGTGCCACACTACGCATACCTCCAGCTAAAGATGCCTGGACCAAAAGGAGTAATCACAGTCAAGGGAACTTCCAAAAGTCTGACTCTTGCGACCGAGAGTTTAGCAAAATCTCTGAGATGTTCGGCATGGAAGCAACACTCGCTGATCTAGCGGTCTCCAACGATCGAACACTTATGCCGAGCACAAAAAGGTGGCAGTCGACAGAGCATTCAATGCCACCAATGACACAAGATCGCATCAGGTGCACCCGACTGACCCGACCCAGTCAATGTCTCGTCGAGTCTGCCTATCGCATAGGAAAGCGCGCTCGTCGAATTCCTCCGTGAGAACTGGGATATATTTGCATGGTGTCCAGCCGACATGCCAGGTATTCCCAGGGAATTCGCCGAGCACTCTCTCCAATTATTTCCAGATGCTAAACCAGTCAAGCAAACAATGCGCCGCATATCCGGCCCAAAAAGAACGCAGTCGAAGCCGAAGTCGACAGGCTACTCGCAGCAGGTTTCATCAGAGAGATCAAGAAATCACAATGGGTGGCCAACCCCGTACTCGTAGAGAAGAAGCACACAGATATCCTTCGGATGTGCGTAGATTTTACAGCACTCAATAAATGTTGTCCAAAGGATCACTTTCCACTACCTCGAATCGACCAGATCGTCGACTCCACCGCCGGGTGCGCTCGCTTGTCCTTCCTGGATGCTTACTCGGGTTACCACCAGATAAGGATGAAGGAAGAGGATGAAGAGAAAACGGCGTTCATAACCCCACTCGGGGTCTACTGCTACACAACAATGCCTTTCGGGCTCAAGAACGCAGGCGCAACCTACCAGCGCATGATGCAAGACTGCCTCAAGAAGCAAATTGGGCGAAACGTCCAGGTCTACGTAGATGACATCGTCATCACAACAAGGGAGGAAAACACACTACTCGATGACTTGCGAGAGACGTTCGCAAACCTCAAACGCTTCCACATCAAGCTCAACCCGAAGAAGTGCACGTTCGGCGTGCCAGCCGGGCAACTCTCGGGTATCTAGTCTCGGCTCGAGGAATCGAGGCAGACCCGGAGAAAATACAGGCCATCTTGACGATGCAAAGGCCTTCAAAGCTCCATGACGTGCAAAAGTTAGCGGGTCGAGTGGCAGCACTCAGTCGATTCATCAGCAAGCTAGGCGAAAAAGCACTCCCGTTCTATCGACTGATGAAGAAAGCAGATAAATTCGAGTGGACGCCAGAAGCCGAAGCAGCCTTCACGGACCTCAAGCGAGTCCTCACAAGCCCTCCAATCCTCGTCGCACCAAGGGAACGCGAGCCACTATACCTATATGTCTCCGCAACTAACAGGGTGGTGAGCACCGTACTGGGTCGAACGCAGGGAGGAGGGACACACCCAAAGCATACAACGTCCAGTCTATTACTTGAGTGAAGTGCTCTCCATATCAAAGCAGCGGTACCCGCACTATCAAAAGCTGGCCTACGCCGTGTTCATGTCCTCAAGGAAGCTGACGCATTACTTCCGAGCACCCGATCACTGTAATCAGCACCTCAGGGATCGGGGACATCCTCACAAACCCCAACGCAACTGGGCGAGTCGCAAAATGGCTCATCGAGCTAGCACCACGAGATATCAAGTATGATTACCCGAAGGCCATCAAAGCACAAGTCTTACCTGACTTCCACACCGAGTGGATCGAAGCTCAGCTGCCAGGAGCACCAGATGTGTCCAACTCATGGACTATGTACTTTGACGGCTCAAAGAAAACGAAGGCGCAGGCGCAGGTGTCATCCTCATATCACCAAAAGGCGACAAGCTTCGCTATATCCTGCAGATGGGATTCGAGTTCCCATCCAATAACGAAGCAGAGTACGAGGCCCTGATCCATGGCATGAGGATGGCCAAAGCCCTCGGGTGCACTCGACTGATGATCTACGGTGACTCGAATCTTGTGGTGCAGCAAACAATGAAGGCCTGCGATGCAATCGCAGATAACATGATCGCCTACCGTGACCTGTACAACTCATGGAGGGCAGCTTCGAAGGCTGCGAGTTGCGGCACATAGGGCGTGAGAGCAATGAAGAAGCAGATAAGTTAGCCAACATTGGCGCGACCAAAGCACCAGTTCCACCTGGTGTCTTCTTCGAGCGCATCGAGCACAGTCCATCAAGAAAAAGCGAGCATCTCCTACATCAGCCGCACCAGCCAAGAGCAAAGCACCTAGCACAGAGGACCCGCCAGTCGAGGTACTCCTCATCGAGCCAACTTGGACTCAACCTTTCCTCGCATACATACTCCGCGGCGAGGTACCTGAAGACATAACAGAGTCAAGACGCGTCACTCGACGATCTAAAGCATACACTGTCATCAACGGTGAACTTACAAACGCAGTATCAGGTATGTTCCAACGTTGCATAGCATTTGAAGATGGCCAAGCCATCCTTCGTGATATTCATGCAGGTACCTGCGGGCATCATGCCAGCAGTCGATCACTCGTAGCCAAAGCCTTTCGCGCAGGCTTCTACTGGCCCACAGCACTCAAAGACGCGGAGGACATAGTCAAAAGGTGCATCGGCTGTCAAAAATTCGCCACAAAGCCGCACGCACCCGCATCGGCGTTGAAGACAATACCATTGGCCTGGCCCTTCGCCCAGTGGGGGCTCGATATGGTTGGGCCACTCAAAAAATCCTCCCATGGAGGGCATACTCACCTTCTGGTGGCGGTCGACAAGTTCACCAAGTGGATTGAAGCAGTCCCTATCACAAGTTCGACTGCCACTACAGCAGTCAATTTCATAAAATCCATCATATACCGCTTTGGTGTGCCAAGTAGCATCATCACTGATAACGGTACAAACTTCACGGCTGAGGAATTCCGATCCTTCTGCAAAGAAGACATTACGCTCAATTATGCATCTGTGGCACACCCGCAATCCAATGGCCAAGTCGAAAAGGCCAATGGACTTGTGACGAGCGGAATCAAGAAACGCCTCCTGGTGCCACTCAAAAGGGCCGCGGGTGCTTGGGTCGAAGAACTCCCGTCTGTGCTATGGAGCCTACGCACAACACCCAACGCCTCAACACAATTTACCCCATTCTTCATGGTCTACGGCGCAGAGGCAATCCTGCCATCAGACGTAAGGTTCAATGCACCAAGAGTCGAAGCATACAACGAAGAAGATGCAGATGAAGCACTCGAAGATGCAGTCGACTTGCTCGAAGAAGCACGCAACACGGCGCTAGCACGCACAGCTGTCTATCAGCAAGATCTCCGCAACTATCACAGCCGTCGACTGCGTACCAGATCCTTCGAGGTTGGCGACTGGTACTTCGACTGAAGCAAAAGAAGGTGCATAAACTTGCTTCTCCATGGGAAGGACCCTTCATCATCACCGAGGTCATTGGTGGTGGAGCATACAGACTGAAGCACGCGAAGACAGGCGAACTCTCGCATAATCCTTGGAACGTTGCGCAGCTGCGCCGTTTCTATGCTTAGATTGCTCAGTCGCATAATGTAATAGGCACATATGTCGGATGGCTGCAGGTTTCAGACGCGCTCTTTTCCTTACCAGGGTACCTAAGGGGACTGGAAGGTTTTTAATGAGGCGGCTGCAGCTTAACATTCAAAAATGGAATATAGTCAATGATTCCTCATATTTTCCCTGTTTACTACTCGCATAACTTATTCGCACAACCTTAGCCTCACCCGAGCACTCGGGGGCTGCGCTACCTCAAAACATGAGCTTCGCTCCTTCTTCAAACATAATACCCCAGCAGCACTCGAATACTCGGGGGCTGGGTCGTAAACATCATACAAACAAGTTGCTCAATAACATGAGTTGAAGCTCCAAACATCGCAAAATTCATAGCCTCATTCGAACACTCGGGGGCTGTAGAATTCATGTTATATATTAAGTGTTTGTCATAAACCCCGTTCGATACACTCGGGGGCTGCATACATACAAGTAAACAAATATACATTATGTATAAGTGGCAAAACTACACTCGGGGGCTGTCCCCTGTACAGAAAAACCTTAATCTTCCGGTTCGTCCTTGACGGAAGAACAGGGCCCATAAGTTGAGCGTGATAGCACTCAACCAACACCTTCGCATATTCGGCTGTATCGTCAAGATGCGACTGCGACAAAGTCGATCCAGGCACGGGTGGACGTAACTGCATATGTGGACGCTGGCTTCAGATATATGTCATCGTTGCGTTGGCTCCATTCACAAGCTTCTGGGTGACAAAATCTCGAATGGGGCCTGCACTCCGGAAAAGCCCGAGCAGCACGTGGATTCCTTGAGGTTGCGGCCCTGTCGGGAATAGGGTCTGGTTGATTCGACTGAAGGCCGACCTGCATAACTCGAGTAGCATAGTGCTCCGCCACACTCGATCCTTTAGAGTTGCGAGTATGCGGGCTCGGTGCTTATCTAAGCGAAAGTGCTGGCGGCCCGTCGTTGGTTCGTCAGTCGCATTATTCAACTGCTCATCCACACGAGCCTGCTCCGCCTGGAAATCTGGAACAAAACCTGCAACAACGCACGTTGGGTGAACAAAAAGGCAGACTATGAACTCTTGAGATCAAGGTAGTCATGCTTACACTCGAGTTGTCTGTTCACAATCTCCATCTCGCCAAGCACATAGTCCTCACGCTGAGTGGGTAAAGCAGGCCTCGCCCTCATCATATAACGCATTACTGCGGCATCGTTTGCCGCTTGAGCTCGGGATCGAGTAGGAGCACTATGCCGCGACGAGCTAGATGAAGTAGCGGCTGACTATTTCTGTTCCAAACATCATAAAGTTTCATGAGAAACTCATCACAAAGCTCAGGCAAGTAACAGTACATAGCCCTACAGGCGGAGGCATGACAAAGGAACCAAATCCATACAAGTATAGCAAAAGCATAAGCATACTCGAGGTATCATAATAGTATAATTACAGTCCAGCAAAAGGGAAGATGGCTCTAAATTCTATGACGCAGACTCCGACCTAGCCCTACGCGCGCTATTGGCGACCTCCGCTGACCGGCGCTCCACGGAGTCATAAAAATTTCAGCGAGCTGCGAGGCTGGCTCGTTCAAATGCTTCAGAGACACCAGTTTCCCATCCGGCTTCCGAGGGAAATCAGACAGAGCGCCTTGAAGTCACCCTCTATCCCATGACCTAAAAGGGGCTTGAGGGTGGTTTCTAAGCCACGTACCGTCAGGGTGCGAGCAAAATTCGTCATCGTGGAGGTTCTCGGGCCGAGGACGTCGGCAAAGCCTTCCACGGTCGAGGGAGGTTGGCCAGACGGGAACACGCCCTTGTATACGGCGCCGAGTGTGCTCGTAGACTTGGCGAGTGCATCCTTAGCTTGGGCGGAGATGACGTCTAGGTCGCCGATAGCACGGTCGAGGGATAAATCGCCACTCGCCTGGTCTACAGGTGCAGGTGCGCCAATAGCTCCTTCAAAAATCAGAAAGAACAGAAACTCTTACACGACATTCAGCGGCAACAGAAGTAAACAAAAAGTGGCAAATCATACTCACCGCCCATGTCTCGGGTGAGGCTAGCCAGACGCTCAGCATATTCTTTCTCGCGCAAGGCAGCGGAGTTCTTGGCATCATCCAAAGCCTTCTTCGACTCAGCACGCTGCTTGGCGAGCGCATCTTCTAGATCCTTCACCCGGGACTCAGCCGATGCCTTGTCATCTGAATTTGATGGCAAGAAGTAATTCAAGCACTCAGCTATGCAAAGACAGTGCAAAAGGGACTTCGGGTTACAAATCAAAATACACTTACGGGTGAGTTGCTCCAAACTGATGAGCAGGCTATCCCTCTCTTGCTCCAGTTGGACAAAAGTTTTGCCCGATTCTACCAAGTTGAGGTAGTAAGGCTGCAAGCACACGAAATCAGCATAAGCTATACATAACCAGCTCCGTATGAGGACTCGACAAAAAGACACTTACGTGTTCTGTCCAAGGCACGGGCTTCGCGGCTGATGTCCCGACCTCTGGAGCTGCAACACTCATAGCTTTGGCCGTCTCAATGGCAGTAGTTGCGGCTGCTGATTGAATGACTTCTGGAGTCACATGAGAGGCTTCCAGGTGCTCTGGAGTCGTCATCTTCTCGGATGGGGGAGTCATCGGGCGCACAGTCACAGCACTGCGAGTGACAGAAGAAATGCAACATAAGCAAGACTGTCAACAAACAAAAACTTTAGTACAACAAACTCAGATGCATACCTGTGCTTTTCTTCCTCCTCACTATCAAGGTTGTCAAAGTTTGGGCCTCCAAAAAGTAGCTCCTCACCCGACATAGGAGGAGGAGCTGAGCTCAACGGGCTCACATTCAAAGGAGCAGCTGTGGTAGTCGGAGACGAGCCCGAGTCCCCGTCATCTCTCACATCTAACTCCTTCGCGGGTGAACTCGTGGAGGAAGACACAACTCGAGCCGCCCGACGGCGCTTGTGAGTATGAACCTCGCTCACATCATCAGTCGCGGAAAGCTCCTTGGCCTGTATTTCTTCTGCCTCTTCCTCTTCGACCTCTTCTGTGGGAGATGTGGTAGCCGAAGGTAGAGGCGATTCATCTCCTCCCTTTGCTTCTACCGTTTGCACCTCCGTTTCAGGAGTTGGGGCATCTTCGGGAAGAGGAGGAAGGGTCGATGCAGTCGAGTGGCCCTGCATACAAATTACAGCAGTCGAAAGTTCCAAAGATGCACAACAAAATAACAAAAGCAGGAGATCATAAACTTGACAGTTCTCTAACCTCCTCCAAAGGCCTATCAGGACCATACGGAATGACAGGGCAGTCAACGTTGCAAGGCTCGCTGGACTTCATGCTGGTGATGGACCGCACGTGTGACACCAGTTCGCTCTTCGACAGCTCCTCCTTGCTCATTCGGGTGGTGTCGAGCGCACCCTCATACTCCCACATGGGGTGGGCGCGAATGCGGAGCGGCCATATCTGCATCTTCACAAAGGTGGCAATCAAATGCACACCAGTTACGTTGCCCAGCAGCTCTCCAATCTTCGACAGCAGAGGCGCCGCTTCTGCCTTTTCTTCAACCGACAGCGGGTGGTCCCAGGCCTTCATCCTCACGACTATGTGATGACGTGAAACACACGTTCGTTGGGAGATCCCAAGAGGAAGGTATAATGTAGTCAGCATCAAGTTTTCCCTCAAAAAGAAACCAAGGTTATCGAACCAGTAGGAGCAGCAACTCTTCAGAAGGTTGTCAACGGCGCCAGAAAAATAGCTATCGCAGGGAGTCTGGACTGTTGACATGGAATCTGCACACAACACAATCAAACTACTTTGCCCCAACGAAACAGTGAGGTTGTCAATCTCACTGGCTTGCTGAAAACAAAGGATTACACGTATGGTGTGGAAATGAGTATTAAATTGCAGAGAATGAAAAAGGAACAGTTTGCAGTTTGTGGTTGTTTAATCAGTGTAAAAGAATGGACCGGGGTCCACAGTTCACTAGTGGTGTCTCTCCATAAAAGATAACTAACATGTTGGGTGAACAAATTACAGCTGGGCAATTGACGAATAGTGAGCGCATGACAATGCATATACATGACATGTTGGCTACTATGATATTTAATTGGGCACTACGACATAATACATAGATCGTTATCCAACAACATCTATGACTAATAATCCACCGCCGGGTTGTCATCCGAGTCCCCCGTTGGTATTAAGTTGCAAGCAACGGATAATTGCATTAAGTAAAGTGCGTAATGTAAACAAACACATATGTCCGTGGACATAGCATCGTTAGGTTATCCCTAGTGGCAACAGCACATCCACAACCTTAGAACTTTCTGTCACTGTCCCAGGTTAAACGGAGACATGAACCCACTATCTAGCATAAATACTCTCTCTTGGAGTTACAAGCATCTACTTGGCCAAAGCATCTACGAGTAACGGAAAGCATGCAAGATCTTAAATAACATATAAGATAGATTGATAATCAACTTGACATAATATTCAATATTCATCGGATCCCAGCAAACACAACATGTAGCATTACAATAATATGATCTTGATCATGTAGGGCAGCTCACAAGATCTAAACATGATGGCACCAAGTGGAGAGACAACCATCTAGCTACTGCTATGGACCCGTAGTCCAAGGATGAACTACTCACGCATCACTCCGGAGGCAGGCATGGCGATGTAGAAGCCTCCGGTGATGATTCCCCTCTCCGGCAGGGTGCCGGGAAGAGGTTCTGAACCCTCCCGAGCTAGGGTTGACGATGGCGGCATCTCTGGATCTTTTCGTGGATATTTGCTCAGGTACTTAGGGTTTTCGCGTCGGGGGAATAAGTAGGAGAAATGGCGGTGGCTGCGGACCCCCGAGGGGCCCACACCACCCTAGGGCGCGGCAGAAGGGGGGCCCGCGCCCTAGGTGCGTGTGGCCTCCTGGTGGCCCTCCTCTGCTGCTCCTTCGCTCCGTCAGGTGTGTTCTGGAAAAATAGGGACCCTCGTGTAGTTTCGTCCAATTCCGAGAATATTTCCAGACTAGCTTTTCTGGAATACAAAAACAGCAGAAATCAGGAACTGGCACTTCGGCATCTTGTTAATAGGTTAGTCCCAAAAAATGTATAAAAGTGATATAAAGTAGATGCAAAACATGTAGCAATTGGTATAAAACAAGCATGGAACATCAAAAATTATAGATACGTTTGAGACGTATCACTATGCCAGCAGTCAAAAAAGGCGGGACTCCTTCCTGGTCGACACGCACGTAGAACCACCTCTTCCTCCACCCTTGCGCCGAGTCGACTGGCTTCAGGGCGAAGTAGCGAGTGTCGCTGCGCACCTGGATCCCGAAGCCGTCAACAGGATAGGTACGGCCGCCTCGGTTGTTGGGTCGGACCATGAAGATCGACTTCCAGAGGGCCCAGCTGGGAGAAACTCCCAAGAAGCACTTGCACAAAACCATAAAACATGCAATGTGCATAATGCCATTCGGGTGAAATCATGGATTTGCACCCCGTATACATACATCAATCCACGAACGAAGTCGTGGAAGGGAAGCAAAAAACCCCTAGGCAGAAACTCCGCAAAACAAACGCGCTCGTTAGCGCGAGGCTCGGGGAGTACCTCCTTGGGCGATGGCGCGCGGACGAACAGCTGGTCCGCGGGTGGCAGCATTCCCTCCTCGCAAAACTTGTCCAGATGCGCCTCCTTGATGGTGGACTTCGTCCAATCGCCGTCGCTCTTCTTGAGGTCGACGGCCACTCCGCCCACTACGCACACAAAAAGAGGAGCCATCATCACGCCTCCGTAAAAAGTGGGCTAGAGTGGCAAATCAAGTCCAAACGGCACCGTCGTTGGTCAGCTCTGCACAATGGGCCCACCTATGTGTCACATCCCATCCATCACAGCATAGCGCACGCCACCGCGTGTCAGGCAGCGCAGTCGCCGAAAACGTCATCCCTGACGTCATCTCAAAACGCTTTGATAAGAAATACATTCGAGTCTGCCCAACACATATCGGTCATTCGACTGCCTTGTTTGGTTCGGGTGTGGAAACGCAATGTTAAGGCAAAATTGGTCACTCGACCGTTCCTTCGACTGAGGCATATTACTCCCATCGGGAGCGTATTAAAAAATTTCTTTGACTGGAGATGCTCAAGATAAAATGATTTTGAGATTATCCTCCATTACAAGCAATACAGCATAATCTCGGGGGCTACTCCCATCGAGAGCACCGTTGTGCACCCGATAGAATTACGGCAAAAATTTCTTTGATTAACATATGCAGGGTAAGAAGATTTGAGATTATCCTCTATTGCGAGCAATAAAGCACAATCTCGGGGGCTACTCCCATCGGGAGCGTTGTCGCGCACCCGATAGAATAACGACAAAGTGTCAGTCGACAAACGTCTCGACTCAGTTCATATACAAAATCATACTCGAAACATTCCCGAGTTGCGTCCGCCGCAAATACCTCGGATGTTGCACGCATAGTACAAAGATAAGACCTGCCGAACTTTCGAGCTGGGCTAAGGACTGTTCCAGCAACGTAAATCCTTATACTTTCCGTGTCAGCAGACATGATGAAAAATCCTGACGGACACGTTGGGTAAAGTTCAAATCTATACTGCAGATCGACTCAGTAAGACCTCCGCGGTCTAGTCGAATCTGACTAGTTTGTTCCAGATTTAAGTCCGGGGACTCGAGTTTGATTGAAAGCTAGTAAGGTTTACCCGAATGTGTAGTTAACCAGTCCCGATCCATCGAGTGTACTAGGCCTGCTAAGCTATTATCCCTTGATCATCATAAGCAAAAACCACAATCGATGTGACACTCGACATATCCAACATGTGCTATTCATACAGGAATTCCAATTATAATATACAGAATACAAAGCATATGACGTGCACTTACGAACGAGTCCATGCCCGATTCTTTGAGTCAGACAAGTACTCGGGGGCTACTGACAAGGGTATACATCTCGGGTACCCTACCGTGAGGGTACCTGGTGCACGTGGCGACTAAGGCCCAATAGCGAAGAGCCCACTCGAAGCCCAAGACCAAGGCCCAAGAAGATGGAGTACCCTCCAAGATTAGTCATAGACATAGTCGGTTTAGACTTTCCTTACGTGTAAACTAGGTCGGTTATGAACTCCGAGACCCAGCCTATTTAAAGGCTGGGAGGGGTGCCGATCTAGGACCAAGCCATACTCAAACCACCAAAACTCTAGCGAGATCGACGTCTCGCCGGAGCCACCTTCTAACCGCATAATTTCACACGATCAATAACAGACAAGCAGGAAGTAGGGTCTTTACCTCCACCCGAGGGGCCTGAATCTGGGTAAATCTTTGCCTCTGCTTGTCAGCCGACGAAACTACCAGTACTACCACGTTCTCTCCCCATAATCTCAACCCTAGGTCCTTAACCATGGGATTTGATGAGTGTACCCTCGTCAACCATTGACGCCGGGAAGGAGATATCGTCGTCCAACGAACATTCGAAGATTACTTATTGTACACGATACCATCTCCATTGATAAAGAAGACAAATACTAAAACCCTAACCCTAACTATTAAAAAACATTATTTTTATTAGGAACTCAACTCATAGATTGGGTTCCCCACCCTCCCGGGAAGGTTGGCCGGAATCGGTGCCTTTTGTTCTCCAATCATTGCTTAATCTGAACCGTTTCTTGTATTCTGTTCTAATTAAATAGTCAATTATCGTGCGGAAAACACTTTTTTTTTGCTCGCGAGCTCCAATGCTCCCTCTAGCTAATTTTTTTCTTCTAAAATCTAATTTTAAGTTTTAGAAAAATCTGAAAAAGTCCATGCATGTTGCTAATGATGTATCCCACAAACGTGTAGAATTTTGATTTGAAATACTTTATATTCTGGGATACATAAAAATAACAAATCTTGTATAATTTGGAGATTTGAAAGTATGTACATTTTAATCCACACATTTGTCATTTTTGTGTAGAATAGAACAAAATATAAAATGTTTCAAACAGAGATTTTTCACGTTTATGGGAAATATCATTGACAACATGCACGATTTTTTCCAAAAAATTAAAACTTAGAAATGTGATTTTGTTTTGTTTTTAGGGATCACCGGAGGCCGGAGCAAGAAATCTCTACTCTCGTTCGTGGGCCTATTTCGATCGGAACTAAACAGCTGAAGGTCGGTAGGTGTGTTGTGCTTTGAGTACGTTCGTATTTCGGCCTCATGGCAATATATCATCTCCTCGTCAGAAGCCCACGCGCGGAAGGGAACTAGGGTTGGAGGGTGGAGGCCACCATTATATAAATCGTCTCATACCCTCTCCCCCAACACCACCAGCCGCCGCCGACACCAATAGGCGAGATCGCCGATCGTCTTTCCTAGCCGCGTTTTCCTCTACGAGTTTTTCTTGCCCTCTGGCATATCTCTTCGGGGTCTGTGACGTGAACAATTTGTCCGTACCATCTGATATCTCTGATGATTCACATTTGCTAATGTATCTCTGAGGCCCCTAGATGTGATATTCTCTTCGTATTTTGTTTTGGTTTTTCTCGCACTGTTCTTCCAATCGCCGTACATCGCGCGCACCGATTAATCCAGACAACAAATTAGTCTCTGATGCGCTAATTTCCGTAGCGACTTCAGTGCTGTACGTTGCCGAGATCGAGCTGGATATAGTTATCATGCATGGGTCTTTGTTTTAAGTATGGCCTGTGCATCCCTATCTCCTACACCTTGTCAATTTGTCATCTACTCCCTCCGTTTCAAATTAGTTGTCTTTTATTTCTACAAAAGTAGATGTATCTATATTTGTAACATGTCTAGATACATCCACTTTTGTATAAATGAAAGACAACTAATTTAGAACGGAGGGAGTAATATACTGTACGTACATGGTAATCTTGATTTTGCTGCTAGGCAACAAATTAGAGTCTCTGATGCGCTAAATCCCGTAGCGACTTCAGTGCTGTACGTTGCCGAGAGAAGTACGGAACAAGCTTCATGTGTGTGCCACTCTCACGTACGGCATGCCCGTCTCTTTGTCCGACAGTTTTATGTCCTTGTTTTTTTTTATGGAACATTTCAAAACGGTACAATTGTTTTTTGGTTGCACATCTTTAGCTACCCTATCCTTCTCCATTGAATCTATGATCAAAGAAAATCAGTTTTATTTCGCGTGGTCAATTTAGCAGGATCCTTCTGGTGAAAGAGAACGTCAATACGACCTTATAAGGTGAAAGAAACCGGTTTGGTGAAAGAGAACGTCAATACGATCTTATAAGGTGAAAGAAAGCGGTTTCATAAATACTACTCGCTCTGTTCTAAATTAGATGACTTTCTATTCGTACACATGTGGATGTACCTATACTTAAACATGTCTAGATACACCTGTATGTAGACAAATGAAAGTCATCTAATTTAGAACGGAGGGAGTACTACCTCTGATCCATATTAGATTTAGACAAATCTATGCCCACTAATATGGATCGGAGGGAGTAGTATTTCTCAAACATCTAGTGTCTCATAACCATTTTTCTCAGTTCGTAATATTATCGGCAGTCTTCTTCTGCTCTGCGAATAACTGGAGACATGTACAATTATGACAGCCCTTCAATAATTTTATAAAATGCTATAAAGCCATTTCCAGGACAAACGACCAGATTCACACGTATGCCCATGAGACGGATTTGTGTTGTAGAAGAATCATTCTAAAAACGTTTGATGCATTACCTTTTAGACCATTGACTTAACAAACAACATTTAAACACTAAGAGCAGTTTACACGGTAGCAGTTTGGGCATTCTTGCCTTCCATTTCCCTGCAGCCACTCGTGTCTTAAACCCAGCTGAAAATTCTTTCATTGTCGTAGAATTACAGTCACCTCATTTCAGTTTTCCCACTAGTGTACTTTGAGCATCTCCAATATTGTACATGGTACAAAAACATGCCTTCAATAGGGCGAGGCTTGTAAATGAACCTATTGAACCTACTTCTCCACTTAATTGAATCGGCAGAACACCTGCCTAATTGCTTGAAAGAAAAAAAATAAAAAAGCTTACGTGCGCGGGAGCGCTCGTGTGGTATCCGACCAGCGCAGGCTTGCACCCGTCTGCCTCCGCCCCCCGTGGCCGGCGACGCTACCACGACCGTCCTGCCTTCCTTGAACTGTGGTCTCCGCCGGTTCGCCGCAGCCCGCGACCATCCCTCTAAACCCCCGCACACTGTAGCTCGTTGTTGGTGAGTGTCCCCACCCCTCCCGTTAAGTCCATCCTCGACGGCCGCCTTCTCCGCCGCTCCTTTGCGCAGCGTTGCCGACGCCGTCTCGGCTTGGCGCCGTCTGAATCGGATGGGAAGGAAGGGAGAGGACAGACATGTGGGTAGGTCCCACCCATGAGCAGCGCGAGCGCGTCAACATGCCCCCTTTCCGCCTCCAATAGCTTCCATATCTGTAAATTCTTGTACTCCAAATTTTGGGCAGCCCTAAAATACGTGATAATATACAACATTTTGCTACCCGAAAACAAAAGGTAGCCGCTTGGAGCCCCAATCGTCAACAAGGAACTTTCCCCTTCCCATTCCCGCGCAACCATCGGGCTCGTGCTGCGTCGCAGCCTTCTCTAGATCCTTTGAATCCCACCTCGTCGCACGCCATCTCCCCTACTGATTCCCCTTCGCAGCTGGCCATCCCCACCGCCCCTACCACCATGAGCCGCCTATCACCACCTCGGTGTGCCATCCCTCTGAGGATCCATTGCCGCTCGCACTTGTTGGTGAGGTCAACACGGTTGCACGCCACCTTGTCGACCGACGGGTTGCAAACACATGTTTTTGTTGTAATTGTTTATGATTTTTATTGTAATCATTTATGATTGGTGTAAACACATTTTTTTTTACAAAAGGAATATATATTAATATCATGAAGATACCGATTATACCTAGCCTCTACACTAAGGTAACGCCAGGAACTAGTTGAGTTATCAAGGATGCACATAGTGAAAAAGGAAAAAGAAGAAAGGCCTTGCCATAGTGATCAATCATTCACAGTAGTTGGACCCAAACTACCACCAAATACAACACCCTGACAATAGAAGTGATTCTCCAAAAACGACGCCTGCAAAAACTCCAGTCACTAGGCTCACAAGCATCACATACTCGAAACAAACATGAATCAACCCTCACAAGCATCACATACTCGAAACAAACATGAATCAACCCGCAGCAGCCTATGACAGCCTGTGAAGCAAAGTGTTCATCACATCTAAGCCCTCGCCTCCGCCATCACTCTGGTCTTTCAATCGTAGCCATCTAGACATCCCCGCATACAGTCCAGTGGTCCAGGAGCGCTAAGCGCCAACACAGGACTCGTCGGACTCGTCGGTGGCCAAATCGAGGACGACTGGCAGCGTCAGACCGACAAATTGGACGGAAGAAGCCTACTAGGGCCACAACCCCTCCGCCTTTATTCGTACCCTGAAGCACCGCTAGGGACATGCCGTCGCGTCCAACGCCCGAGCCACCACAACATGGGATAGATCATGCCGAAGTTGGGCCGCCACTGCAGCAAACCCGGACGATCTCGCGTCGCGCAACCCGCCAGACCGGCCGGACATGGTGTCACCTTCGTGTCCCGGACATTGATAGCCCTGGCGCATCGCCGTGAAAGACCTCTGCAGCGCTACCATGCCCACGCAGGGCAACACCTCGACTCGGTGGCGCCGTCCCACGCTAGACCAACGTGAGGAGAGGCGAAAGGAGCCCCCCCCCTCCGACGCCGGCCAGGCTTTACCCAGCCGCGACACCAGTCGCGCCCAATTGCCGCAACTTTTGAATATTTCAGTTTTGTTTGATTTACATCACTCGTTGTCAACTGTTCTAATCTTTTTTTGCGGGGAGTCAACCATTTTACGGTGAACTAAATCAAGCAATAACAATTTTATTTCAAAATCGCTCAAAAGAAGGTTTGACGATTGCACAAAACATTATCTAGTGACATATCTCAGAATTACATGTACTCGAATGATTCTTCCTGTATATTGCGAAGAACCGGTGATACTGACGACATATCTCAGCATGACATTACTCTATGCTTCTCTCTGAAGAACTGGTGATGCAACGTGAAATCTAGTCAAAACCAGAATCTCCTAGAAAACTGGAGGTACATAGTCCTATAGTCTGATACATACTGTAGACCTGGTTATATCCTTTTGTCTTCCTACTAGGGATCTTAGCGCGGCAATGCCGCGCGTGTTCTTTTGAATTTGAATTTGAAATTGGTGATGTTGTAAAGTTGTCTAAGTTTGAAAATAATTGAAATTGAAAAATGGTTCCGTTTTAAAAATGGTTGGATTTTGGAGATTGCTCAAATTTGGGAATTATTGCAATTCAATTTCAAATGTGTTTTATTTTTTTAGGTTAAAATATTCGTAAGTAGTTAGTTTTTGTGTGTGTGAGTTTTTTCCCATATTTTAGAGTTACGTTAAATGTTTAGTAAGTTGGAATGGTTTTATATGTTTGTATTTTGTCGACATATTTGTTTGGATTTCATAATTGGAGGGTGTGTAGTATATGGTCGTTTGTTAAAATTAATTCGTAGTTAGAGAAAATTCATTTGGAATTTGTGAAAATTTTATTCAAATTACAGTGGTGAGATGCCATAAGTTTTTATTTGAACTTCATAATTCGGGAGAATGGATTATGTGAGATAATATGCGATATATATATATTTTAGAGGATTTCATTTTTTTCCTTTTTTTTAGCAAATTCAATTTTTCAAAATGTGTTGCATGTATTTGTTTGTGAGGATTATGATATATATTTATTGTATAAGAAACAATTTGTCATATCGAGTATTTTTAGACAAACATCTATTCCAAATGTGCTAGTTTTTTTGTAGGAAAATTATAATTTCCCAACAATTTTGAATGCTCAAATGTGTTGCTTTTGTTTTAACTTTATAATTAGGGTGAATGCAATTTGTGAGATATATTTGAGAGTGTTTCTAATTTTGTAAAAAAAATAAATGCTCGAATTTGTTGTTTATTTTAAAATATCTATTCCGAATGTGTTAGTTTTTTTGTAGGGAAATTATAATTTCCTAACCATTTTAAATGCTCAAATGTGTTGCTTTTGTTTTAACTTTATAATTAGGGTGAATGTAATTTGTGAGATATATTTGAGAGTGTTTCTAATTTTCTAACAATTCTAAGTGCTCAAATTTGTTGTTTTTAAAAAATATCTATTCCTACTGTGTTAGTTTTTTTATTGGAAAATTATAATTTCCTAACAATTTTAAATGATCAAATGTGTTTTTTTTGAACATTTATTTCAAATGTGTTAGGTTTTTTGTAGCGAAATACTGTGAAATTAAATATAGTTACAATAAATATTATTACAATTGTTTTGCAAATTAAAATGTCTTGCATTTATTTTTCTTTTTGTTGATCATCAATTCAATGTTGTTTTATTGCATAACAAAAGAGAAGCTAAAAACAAAAGAAAATAAATACAAAGATGGGGTTAAATGTAGGCGAGGTGTCATTTTTTTTATAATTTTTATGTTTGGTACAATTAAGTAGGAATTATAGTTGGGCAAGTCTGTATTAAAATGCGTTAGTTGTAAAGATTTTAATTTGTTGAAAATGTTGGTATGTTATTTTTTAATTTTTTTTATGGTTCTAAAGGTAATAATTTTACAATTTGCATGCAATTTGAATTTCGGGTTGGAAGGTATAAATTTTACAATTTATATTTAAGAAAATGTGTTAGCTAATTTTTTATTTGATTAAATTGTTGTTAGGTAAAAAATACCGTTGTATCCTTCGGAGAAATCGTTGCTTCGGCTAAGTTTTAAATCGAAATAATATTTTGCAGGTTTATCGTAAAATATATTTGGGAAAGACTCGAATATTACATTCTGAAAAGATTGCAGGAATATACATGTACTAAATTACTATTCATTGTTTGGAATGTGCCCGAATATTCAGCAATTTTAATTTTTTTTCTTATAAGATGCACAATTAGTGTTTGGAAGTGTATTAGTTCTTGTAATTTTTTTTTGTTAAAGTTGTGTAATCATGTAAGGAGATGTGTTAGGTGTAAAGATCCTATTTTTTTTTTACAAATTTTGGTATTTTTTTATTTTTTTTGAATTACGAATTTACCATTTTTTGTTAAGTGTATTAGTTCTTGTAATTATTTTTTGTTAAAGTTGTGTAAGCATGTAAGAAGATGTGTTCAGTGTGAAGATCCTATTTTTTGACAAATTTTGGTATATTTTTTGAATTACGGCTTGAAAGTAATGAAATTTTCATTTTATTTTATTTTTTCTGTGTTAAAAATGTGTCCTGTGGCTGACAGGTGGGCCGCGCTGACGTCGGAAGCTGACGTCAGCCGGCGGCGGAGACGCGGAGCTCGCGCCCGCGGAGCAGAGCACGCGCGGATCTGCTGGCCGCCGTCACGGGGAAGCGAAGGGGCGGCGCGGCAGGCCATATGGTCGCCGGAGACGCCGCCGACGACCATTTCCGCGGCGGAACACGACGATCGCTGCGGCGGAGATCCCGGCGCCCGTGCGGCGGCCCGGCGGCTTATTTCCGGCGAGGAGGGAGCGGACGCGGTGGCGAAGCTCCCGTGGGCGAGGGTTTGCCCGGGGAGCAGCGATGCGAAGGCGGCGCGCGGCGGCGCCCGCCGGCGATCCCCAGCCTCGCGGGAGAGGAAGGAAGAAGATAGGGTGTGTGCACACTTTTGCAGAAAGGACCCTGGTTTCGTAAATTTTGCAATGTGGTCCTTCCGGGGGGTTTTCTGTAAATGGTCTGCACCAAAGCTGTGCGGGCGTTGAACAGGACGCGTGGCGCAGTACGATTGGTAGAAACTCGGCTGCTACAATAATACTGTAGCAGCGCGAGCGCGCGCGTATCTCGGCCGTCCATGGACGCGATCGGACGGACGACGTTTTACAGCGACGTGAAGGCCAGAATCGAAGGTGATTCTCACCTACTTTTATATATAGTAGGATTGTGAAGTGCAGATTCTAAGAGTTTGGCAATAGCTTGCCATTGTACATTTTCTCGAGCAATTTCTTTGCGTCCGGTCGACGAAGAAGCCCCTTGTTGTTCGGCACACCAGTTCCAAGACAAATTGGGCAAACCAGCTTGCCCCGTCCTGCATGACATAAACTACATAAGTGTTCGATTTACAAATAAAACTGTAGAGTGGAATTTTTTTGGCTTAAGAGTTATCAATGCAGGCCCTCCATCCCTGTAGATCTAACGGCGTGTATGGATCTATACTGTTAGAAGAGTTAATGGCACCTGCGTTCACATAACTCGACGTCAATGTGCACTTAAGTTACACTTCTCCAGAACGTGATTATTTGGTCACACAACTTGACAAGTGCGTGCACGCAGCTCACTGACCCCACTTGTCAGTCCGTTTTGGACGGTAAATTTTTAGAAAAACCCCTGGAGTAATATTAATTTTATAAATGGTCCCTGGAGGACCATTTTGTAAAATTAGAAGAACCATTTTGTAAAATTAGGAGGGCCATTTTGTAAAATTAATATTACTCCAGGGGGTTTTCTGAAAATTTACTGTCCAAAACGGACTGACAAGTGGGGTCAGTGACCTGCGTGCACGCACTTGTCGAGTTGTGTGACCAAATAATCACGTTCTGGAGAAGTGTGATTTAAGTGCACATCGACGACGAGTTATGTGACCGCTGGTGCCATTAACTCCTGTTAGAATTGGGCCAGCTATTAGGCCACCAGTATGACCAGCACTGCTCGCTCATCTTCAAGCAGTAATTATTCAGTAATTCTGTTCGTCCGCACATCAAGTCTCCTGTTGTTTCAGTAGTCGCCGCCGTGCGTCGGCCGCATACTCCAGATAACTCCTTGTCCTCTTTACAACTCCGTGCCGCCGGATGATTTCGCCGTCCCCAGAATCCTCGGCCGTGCCTCGGCCCCCTGGAATCCAGCGCCCCAAGATCCAGCGTCAGATGTAGACCTTAGTTGTATGACCGTACATATCTATGTCGATGCCCAACATCTTATTCTATGCAGCAATTACTTGCATGGTTCGTGGGAAGATTTGCCAATGGCAGAAACTGTATGAGATGTTTTTTTTCGAGAATCATACAAAACAAATATGAATTTTAGCAATTGTATATGTTGCTAAATCTGTGGGCAGATTTCCTTAGGTTGATGTAAGCTTGGCAATGGAGTTTCTCCATGTTTCAGTTTTTTCTGAACTTCCATGTCTATAGATGGATCGGGAATTCAGGAACGATCTCTAGCTTCGTATCTTCATGTCTTCACGATCCGTTCAGATTCATTTGTTCATCGTGCGTGCGTCGGTGCGAGGGTAATGTGCGCCTCGGCAGGAAGTACGGAGACGTGGCGTCGACGGGCATGAGACCAGCTAGGACAGCGGCAACAAGAGCGACGACGGAAAGCACGCCGGTAGAGAGGGACGCGGCAGCGAGCTCAGCCGTGGCGGCGGCGGCCAAGGCAACAGCCGGAAGCAGCAGGTCTCATTATTTTTAGAACGGAAATATACTGCTCGCTGTCCCTTGCAGTATAGGGTCCCGTAAAAAAGCTCCGCTATTGGTACTATGAAGAAAACTACTCGCTCTGTTTCAAATTAATTGACGCCGTACTAAATCTGCGTCAATTAATTTGAAACAGAGGGAGTACTTGCCGTACCAGATTCAATGTATATAAATAATACCAGAACATTAGCAAGAATGCAGATCATACCGTAGCAGTTTGGGCATTCTGTGAACTCATAAATATCTTTAGCTCTCTTTCGGTTGAGGGCCTTCCATTTCCCAGTGCCGCCACACATATCACCTGAATCCAGTTGAAAGTAAATTATCAAAGGGAACAGTTTCCAAGTTATCAGGCCAAGAAAAATTGGACTACCAATACAGCTAGTATCTCTGATTACGGGCAAACAGTCAAGTCTGTCAAAGATGTGAATGAAAACTCAAAAAATGTGTATTTTCTCTGAAATCTCTGATCATAGCTAGTATTGGTTGCAGTTACCACAGAATGTAGCTGTTCTGAAATACATGCTGCAACTGTAAGCCAATCAACAAAAGACATTTTTTTTCAGAACCTCTATTCTTATGACTGATGAAAAAGCATGTAACCTCAACAAGACATAATGGCACAGAAAGGGATCTAACTCTTACATATTATAGCGCCGCCCCCACCACAATTCCGGCATACTGCCTTTTGCATATCTGCGGCAAGTCCATTTGGTGTATAGAGTGTTGGGCCCGACGCACTGATCAATGTTACAGCACATAGGCAAGCAAGACATTTTCTTCTAGAAGGACTAGTTTCTTCATCCTATAAGAGAAAAAAGGTGCGTCAGGCTTTTAGCAAATGGTGCCTGTATAAGGTTACTGGTAAGTGTAAGGACTGGGAAATCCAACTAGCACGAAATTGCTACTCTGTGATATACAACTACTCTGTGAGGTAAGGTTACTGGTAAGTGTAAGTTACCCATACACCTGTTTAGCTCTTTAGACATTGTTCCACAGTATTGGATTGATATACAACTACTCTGTGAGGAAAATAAACATTTCACTCAAATTTTCATCCTCCAACAGCATGGTTATGCTTGCCACATGCGACAAGTCACTGCTCAAGAGAAAGCTGGTGTGCATTGCTAGTCTACACCTAGGTTCCGGACAATCCGGTTCTATGCTTTCCGTTTATTAATAATCCTTGAGGTTTGATTGTATAATCTGCAGTTCTATATCTTACGTGTATCACTCTTCATAATCCTTGAGGTCTAATCTGTAGTCCTGTATCTTACATGTATCACCTCTTCCGTAACAAGAACCTTGATTCTGAAATATGTGACTGATAACCAGTTAACCACTAACTTTAAGACAGTAAGGTTCTAACTGACTACTACTATCAGCATAATATCATAGCAGTCTTTTGCATGGTCCACCTGTTTTACTACTCAAATTATATAGCTAGAAGTTAGCTCCAATTTGAACACTAGTGATACTAGACTAACACCTGTTTTAGTACTCAAACCGGAGAGTAACTGGAGTTGGAAAGAGAAGGCAACACGTCGCACAACCTTGCCACTGGTGGCCGACTTGCTTGTCGCACATTCCTCCGAATTATCTGGTTTGGAGCAACAACTGATTCGGTGCCGCACTGTAACATTGTCAAAGCACACAAGTTAGTCCCAGCACCAAATTCAGCAGATATAGACTCCTCCAAGGGAGCCGTTCTCCTTTAACGACAAACAAATTAAGCATAATCCTCTATCACGCTAAGAAGAACATGCCCCAAATGGAGCAGCACTCCAAGACGGTCCTGGTACAGAAGAACTTTACCTTCCCCCGGCCGGCGGAGGCCACCTCTAACGGCAGCGGGACGGGGGCGAGAGTATAGCGACATCGGCGGCACCGGAGCCGTCGCCGGAGAAAGGAGGAAGTGGCAGCTGATGCCGGCCATTATCGCCGCTCTCTCACACACACGTCTCTGCACTCGGTTCACCTGTGGCGTTATGAGGACCAGAAGAGGGCCACCGCGCTTGGAGATTGGGGAAGCCAAATATCTGGTCCGGCTGGCTCGGTTGGACCGCGTCGTTACTGTTCGAGTCCGGCTCAGTGGCTCACGGCTCCGACCTAAACCTTTGCGTCTCACGGCCGAACCGGAGGGGCGAGCTCGCATAACTCGGCGGCGGCGGCGGTGGTCTGCGATGTCGGCTAGGAGCGACCGCGGCTTCGGCTCCGCCTACGCGACACCGTCTGCGATCTTCGGCGACCTCTCGCGCGAATCCACCGCCTCCGTGTCTAGCAGCGCCGCCGGTAGCGGCAGTAGCCCGGCGGAAGGCATGGCGAAGAAGAGGAAGCCGCCCTTCCGGCCTGCACCGGACGACACCAAGCCCGTGCTCCGCGACCCGGTTCGTTCTTCCTCCCTCCTCGAGCACGCAGCCATAGTTTTTTCCTTGACTTGGGATGGCCATCGTATTCAGAATTTGGGATTCGCTGCTTTGTTTTGCAGATCTCGCGGTCGGACCCCGTGGAAACGGAGCAGGCCGTGCTGCGGCTGCCGCCCTTCCCCTGAAGACGAAACGCGTCTTCATGGTACGCTACTCTGCCCCTCTATAGTTTGGTTACCAGCATCTTGTAGTTTTCCCGCATTCTTTACCGGCTCTGCTTGTTGGGAACTTGGCATGGTGGTGATTAGCTATGACAGATGAGATATGAATCCGAATGTGTGCAATCACAGCATAATGTTGTGTCTTGACTCTTGACGCTGCTTACAGTGGAGATATGAGGCCGTAGTCTTCTGTATCAGACATTGAGTATAGGCGATCAGGCATGGTTGATGTTTGCCCTGCAAATAGGATTTTTCGCAGGTGCACAAGTTGCTCTCCTCTTTCCCTTCCCCTCTGCTACAGTAGAAGAGAAGAAAAAGGGAGGAGCCCCGTTTCCCTCTCCTTGCCGCCGGCCAGACTGCGGTCACCTCACTCTCCGCCGGCCGTTTCGGTGGCGTGAGAGTGGCGTGACCGCGGATCTGTGCTTCCGGCGTGTAATTAGTAGGGTAGGTTTGCTGGCCGGCGTCGGGATGGTGGTGGAGTTGACGCCGGTGTGGAATAAGTTTTTCCAGCCCTTCCTCCACCGTGACGGCGTTCTTTGGAGTGGCGTCGCAGGGCTGCGAGCTTCGGGTTCTCGTGGATCCGTCCGATCTACGAGGTTTAGGTTCCTGGATATGGCCGGTGAGGCGAGGTCGCCGGCCGCATCATCGGATTTTGTTCTCCAGCTCCAACCTCGTCGTGCCGGCATTTCCTCCATCGCTGCCGTGGAGCTCGTGAGATCCAGTTCAGGAGGATTTTTCTCAGCTGTCCCTGCTCTAGTTTTCTTGCAGGTCAAGAGGCTGGTGGTCGCCGGCGACTCTGACCTGACCGCCGGTTGGATTCGGGGCGTGTCCCCCGCCGATGCGTCTTCTCTTCGTCCCAAATTCTGGCGTTCGTGCCGGATGGCTCTTGCGGCGACATTAACGAGGCGTCGTCCTCTAGAGTTTCCAGCCGGTGACTTAGCTGCGGCGAGCTTGGACTTTGGTGTCGTCTTCTCGGGGATGACGCGGTTCCGGCAAGCGGTGGCGGATCGAGCTCGTTGCAGACAGAACCAAGGACTTAGGTGTTATTTCGTATTTTGTCAGGGTTCTTTCTGTAATTTTGAGACATCTGTTCATGTTCTGGATGGCTCTTGTACTGTTTTCCTTACTTAATATATCCAGATAGTTGTAGTAAAAAAAAAGGATTTTTCGCAGGTGCTGTAGGTAGTCTACGGCCAGTTACTACTCTTTATGTGCAAGGTTTATCCAACAAGTTACCAGATTGTAGGTCAAGCATTTCGACTAGTAGCCTTGGGTGCTTCCCCTTTGTTATTTAGAACATACTACAGTGTGTCCTCATATTAAGTTGATGGAAGTCATCATTCGCTTGGCTTGCTTAGCTTGATCAGTTGGTTCCTCAAGGACTTCACACCAAAATGTTTGCTATAGGCTGAACCGACGACAGAAGTATTGTATTTGTAACCGCCATATGTGACAGGATTTCAAAGCTTTTCCCTTGTTTCTACTGCTGATAAAATGTTTCTGGCAGATGGCTTGCCAAAGAATACCTTTGTAGTGACTGGAGGTTGTTACCACTTCCTCCTTTAAAATAGGCATTAATCACTAATGGATGCAGTAAGCCAGTAATCATAGTTCATATCGATGGCATGTGGGGTCAGCAGGTGAGAATATGGAGCTTGGCTTATCCGGTGAACCTGATTCTTACACCAGGATAGTTCTCTTTATCTCTGGTAACACATATGCGGTATCTTCTAAAGTGGAAATAAGTTGGTTAGTGTCGAGGTATTGGTAACGCGGAACTATTATATGGATTCATACGTACCGTAGAGGAGGTGGGGAAGAACGTAGAGGGTTCCAGTGACGGGATTGCACACACGATCTTACCCAGCTTCGGATCTCACGACGGTGGCGAGATCCTACGTGCTGCTATAATTCACTCAAGGAGAATATGTGTACAGGTTACAATGAGATTGTATGCGTGCCCTAAGGCTGCTGGAAGGCTGGCTTATAAAGGCGCCAAGCCTTCCCCTACAAGGAAAGCCTTAACCGACCTAGATCACGAGTCCTAGACTAACACGGTAACAAACCCTAACTTGCTCCCTAAGGCGAACGCAGCCAGGCCTTCGTCTTGGACTTCACTAAGCCAGCCCAGAGCTTATCCTTGCGCCTAAGCCCATGAGGCCTTCTCCATTAAGCCCTCCGGCTTTATCTGATGGGCCTCCTTGGTGGGCCAGGTTTTATCCACCGTGGCAGGTATACCCGTTCGGCATAACCTCCACAGTAGTCCCCGGAAAGGTTTAAGTTCTTCGTTTGCCGTCTTTGTGAAACACGGGCTTTCGCCTTTGCGCAAGGCGGACAGAAGAGCTTGGAGCATTCCAAAATGAGACATTCAGTCTGCCTTAAGGATTAAGCCGAACTCTCCTGCACTTTGAACAATCTGGCAGAAAGATTCTGTCAGCGTCGAGTCTTGTCATGACGTCACCGCAGTCAAAGCCAGTCCACGACAGTCTGGACAAGCAAAGAGACGTTGTGACGCCATTACTGCTATTTTTCCGCACACGATCTCCGAGGCGTGCGGGAGAAGATGCCCATTATCTGACCGTTGCGGGACGCGTGGCGAAAATCGCGCGACGTTATCTCACCGCACTAATCGCGGCGCACGGCCCCCATAAAAGGGGAACTGATTTTCTCCATCTGGTTCATTTCCCTGTTCATCGTCCTCCTCGCGCCCATCCCATCTGAACTCCGGCGAGCTCCACCACCACCACCTGCGCACCCACCCATGGAGAGCTCCGATGCGACCGCGGGAGCGGCAACGGCGGCGTCGGCGGCGACGGAGGACAAGATCTGGCCATGAGGGGATCGAGCACCGCGGATGCATCTGCATCTCGCGCGGCAGCGGCGACAAGTTCTGCGGCCACCCCATTGAAGCAGAGAAGAATGCCCAGCCCTCCGACGAGGGCGATGCGGCGGAGGCAGAGGAGGAGGGAGAGGAAGCATCATCCCGCAACTGGGCAGCTTCCACCATCACCGACGCGGACCTCACGCAGCTGGAAAAGAGGGCATCCTCCCACCAAAGGAGAACTGCCACTGGCGGTCAGCGTACGGCCACCCTGCTCCAGATCCCGCCGGCGATGAACGAGTGCTCCTCGTCTCACATCTCCTCGCGGTTTGTCTTTGCCTCCGCATCCTTTTTTCCAATCAGTCTTAGACTACTATGGCCTTCAGCCTCATAGCGTAGGCCCCAATAGTATCTTGTACATAGCTGGCTTTATGGCTTTATTCGAAGGATACCTAGGCATAGAGCCCAGCTTAGAATTCTTCAAGTACTGCTTTACTTGCAAGCGCCAAACAGAGAAGGAAGAACTGCTTTCCTTAGGAACAGTTAGCATCAACCTTCGTAGAGGCAGAGACTGGTATCCTAAGGCGCCAAAAATAGATTCCATTAAAGGCTGGAATAGCTCCTTCTTCTACTGCAAAGACATGGCGCCAGTAGGCAAAGACATAGGACTTCCTCGCTTTTCTCCTTTGCCTGCGGAGCCCGCCTCTCTTGGGGCGAAAAACCGCTGAAGGTCCTTCCTGACAACCTCCGTCGCATGCAAAGGCGGATTGAGTACTTACAAAGACTGCTGTGCCCAAACTCACGGGCGCAGACACCATCCTATGTTGGTTGTCAAGGCGAATCCAGCCTTTGAAAGATCGCAAAGGCCTCTTGCCACTACACGGACCAGAAGAAAGATCCCCTCCGTGTTAGTGAGAGTGACCTTACGCACGACGCCCTGTGTATCGCTTTAAGAGGATTGCCAAGGAAAGGATCCAGCTCACAGAGCAGCGTCCTATGTACACAGCCGCCAACCCGCTCCAAGGTAAGGCATTTACCATTACTGTTTTTATACTTCCACAATGTTTGCCTTACTAACACCACTTTTGATTTCAGCTCGCCCTTTTGCCGGATAATCTGCTGGCTCCTTTGTTTTACGTGCCTGAAGCGGCACCCGAGCCCCAAAGACTCGGAAACGAAAGGCTTCAGGAGCTACTGCAGCAACTTCAGCAGCAGAAAGGCGGAAGCGTGAGAAAGCCATCCCTGTTAACGCCGAAGTGCTCGACATTGAGGACGATGAAGATGCGGCCTTCAATGCTCCAGTACAGAAGTAAGCCGAACCTCAATTTCTTTAGTAAGGCGAACAATGTCTATGAATGTTATCTTATTTTGTATGTGATTTGCAGGATCAAACCAACTGCGCCTCTCAAGAGGAAGAAAGTAATTTCTTCCAGGCAAAGAAGACTGAGCCTCTCCAGCCATCGCTCCCCCCACTCCCTCCGTTCAACAAGAGACAGCCCAGGCCCATCTGAAGATCATCATATAGATTGGACTCAGCCGTCTTACCTGATAAGACGGAAACTGAAAAGTTGGCCAGGGCTGCCGCTGCTGGGAAGGCGGCGGTACTTCAGTCAGAGAGCCGAACGAGCCCATTACTCGTGAGGCTATCCGCAACATGGTGAAGCAAGAGCTCTTTGACGACGAGGGGTACATCTTACCCAACATCGCCGCCATGCTTGCCGATGAGAAGGAGCGCAACGAGCCGCCTCCGAAGCTAAGGCCAGTTGGCCAACATTGACCATCTTGAACCTGGAAGATAATTGTGACGAGCTGTACGTCACAATGAAGAAGAGCTACAAAGCCTTGAAGGCCATGATGCAGGTAAACATTCCGTCTTTATGTACATACTAGTCCCCGGGCATTACGTTGTGCTTTGACTAAGCCGACGTAATGGCCTTTCTTTAATGTTGATAAAGACTCAGTCCCCAAGCCCTTGTAGCTATACTTTATTGTCTTTACCTTTGTTACTTACTACTGCCCTTGCCTTAGCAGAGCAGCGAGCAGCTTACATGCGATCTGTGGTACTCCTGAGTAACCAAAGGCAAGTGCTCAAGCAAGCCGTCGCCAAAAATAAGGCGAACGAAGGTAAATGTTCTTTCACATGCATTGTGTTTAATTCATTTTAAGGCATAAGATGCTCAACACATGCAATGTGTCTTTCACAGCTGTTGTGGCGAAGGCAAAACAGATCGTCAGCGAGACTGGCGATATAGAAGTTGTGAGGCGGGAAAATGCCGCCTTGTTTAAGCAACTGGAGGAGAACCGAAAGACGGCCGAGGCCAATCTTAAAGCCGTCCAAGACAGCGCCGCTGAAGGCAAAAAACTGAAGGCAGAACTTCTGAAACTGCAGCGACAGGCTGAAAAGGATGGGCTCCTAATCCAGAGCTTACAAGGTCGTCTTGAACGCCAAGCTGATGAGAGCACCGCCATTGACGAGAAACTGCTAAGTAAGCCTCTCTTCTTTTACTTTCGCACTTTCTGTCACTTTTGCCTTTGTTCCAACACTTCAGTACGCCTTAACTTTTTTCATTCCTCCTTTCCACAGTTCCAGCTGGGTTTGGGGAAAGGCTTACCTCTGAGACGCGCCTGGAGCTTATCTTGGAGTGTGGCGAAATTGTGTCAGGGCTGTATGCTGCGGGAAGAGACGTTGTCGCCAACATCTTCCCAAAACAGCTGCCCCAAGTGACAAACACCAGCAACTTGCTGCCACTTCTTCAGAACTGCGTCCCAGAGGTGGTGGAGCGTCTTCGCTCAGCAGCTAGAGGCGGAGCAAAACTTGCTCTAGGACTTGTTCGCGGCCACTACCCCGAAGTCAACATGTGGCGCGTTATCAAGTGTTTCCCAGCCAAGGACAGAGACGGCAACGAGCTCGTCAAAGAAAAGGTCTATGCCTCTGTCTCTGGCTTTGCCTCAGCCGTTGAGATGGTAGACTTGTCTATCTTCTTCTCCAAGAAGCCTGTGCCTCCCCGTCCTGACGACGTGTCTGATGACGAAGCCGAAGCACCCACCACTGGCAATGGCGATGAGTCAGAAGACGGAAATGAAGAAGAAGAAGGCGAGTCTGAAGCTACGCTGGATCCATCCAAGTCCCCTGCGTCTTCGCCTCCTCAGTCCCCTGCATAAGATGCAGGAAAAACTTTGCATTAAGCGTGTCATGAAAGATGGCACAAAAGACTTGTTAAGTTATGTTTTGTAATGGCAGGAGCCTTTTTATCTGTTGAACATGTTTGTTTTGCAACGCATGCACTTATTTTTAAAAGGCTTGCAAACTATGCTCCTTATCCGTCTTAAGTTTTCTGGCTTATATGCTTTAGCCTTTTCGTATGCTGGCAGAACCTAAGCACGGAACACTTCGCTGGCAACAGGGTTAGTAACCAAACTGTTTAAACACAGAAACGGCGCCGGCTTTTGGTGCGTAAAGCATCTACTAAGACAAGCCAGCATATACGCGATCAGATAAATACTCTTAGACGGATGCAATTTTAATTTTTGTAAGGCCTTAAGGCAAAAGCATCATGTGAGTAACCACAAGCACGAAGCCAATTCGGGTTAACATTGATATTTTTATCGAAATATATGATCAAATGGAAATAAAAGACGGCGAGAACTCATGCATAAAAATAATTGAGGGAACCAAAGACTTTTATTTCATAATCATATATGGTGTGATTACAATAGAATTGCTAAGTGTAAAAAGGACGTAGCTGCTCAATGTTCCAAGGACGTTTCGTCTCCTTGAGCACTGCTTCTTCGTTCCTTTTCCTTTTGCGGCCTCTTTTCTTCTTCTTCTCGATATCACGGAGGTCCACAAGATAATATGCCCCGTTCTTAAGCGCTTTGCTGATAACGAAGGGTCCTTCCCATATGGGAGATAGTTTGTGCTCCTTTTGCTGAACAAGGCGAAGCACCAAATCGCCTTCTCGAAACGATCTCCGTCTTACCTTGCGACTGTGGTAACGCCGCATGTTCTGCTGATAAATGGCGGAGCGCTGAAGCGCTATCTCACGCTCTTCTTCGAGAAGGTCTAAGCCATCCTGTCTGGCTTCTTCTGCGTCTGCTTCAACGTAGGCTGTTACACGAGGTGTGTCGTGCAGGACATCTGTTGGGAGTACCGCTTCAGCGCCATATATGAGAAAGAAAGGGGTATAGCCTGTTGCACTGCTTGGAGTTGTGCGTATGCTCCATAAGACAGCAGGTAATTCTTCTACCCATGCTCCAGCTGCTCTATGCAAAGGCACTCTAATCTTGGCTTTATTCCCTGTAGAATTATACTGTTGGTTCGCTCAACTTGGCCATTCGATTGTGGATGAGCCACAGATGCTAAGTCCAAACGAATACCAACTTCACCACAGTACTTTGCCAGTTCTCCTACGGCGAAGTTTGTCCCATTGTCCGTAATGATACTGTGGGGGACGCCAAATCTCGTTATAACCTCAATGACGAACTTCTTGGCTGTTGCCCCATCAAGCTTTTTTATGGGCTTAGCTTCAACCCACTTGGTGTATTTATCCACCGCAACTAAGAGATGTTTGACGCCGCCTCGCGCAGTCCTGAATGGACCTACCATGTCCAGTCCCCAGACCGCAAATGGCCACGTGATTGGAATGGTGCGCAATTCCTGGGCTGGCATCTTTGGCTGTCTTGCATACTTTTGGCATCCAACGCATTTCTTGACGAGTTCTTCTGCGTCTTGCTTTGCTGTGAGCCAGTAGAATCCATGTCTAAAAGCTTTGGCGACAATTGCTCGGGCAGAGGCATGATGACCGCAACATCCACCATGGATCTCTTCTAGTATCTCCTGTCCTTCTTCCGGCGAAACGCATCGTTGATATACACCTGTGGTACTCCGCTTGTATAGCTCTCCATTTATTATTGTGTATGCCTTAGCTCTGCGCACAACTTGCCGCCTTAATACTTCATCCTCTGGCTCTTCCTTGTTAAGGAGGAAATTTATGTAGGGCTGTGTCCAATCTGGCTTCACCAGCATGACGGAAACAGACTGCGAAGCCATGGGGTCATCCTCATCTCCGCCTTTAATAGACGGCACGTACAGGTGCTCCAAAAATATATCGGAGGGCACCTTCGATCTTTTCGAGCCCATTCTGGCTAAGGCGTCCGCTGCTTCATTTTCCTCCCTTTTGATATGCTTGACTTCTAAGCCGATAAAACACCGACCAAACTCGTCTACCGTGCGTCGGTATTCAGCCATTGTAGGGCTCTTCGCGTCCCATGCCCCTTCTAATTGTTGAACAACGAGGTCTGAATCGCCATAGCACAAAAGACGGCTAATGCCCAAATCCTTTGCGACGTGCAATCCATGCAACAGAGCCTCGTATTCTGCAACATTATTAGTGGCATTGAAGTGTATCTGCAAGACATAGCACATCTTGTCTCCTTTAGGGTTCTTCAGTACCACGCCAGCTCCCGATCCCTGCAACATTTTGGAGCCGTCAAAGTGCATAACCCAATATTCTCGTCAGGGAGGGGAAGTTCATCCATTGCTTCTGTCCAGTCTGCGATGAAATCAGCTAAGACTGGGATTTGATGGCTGTACGTGGCTTGTACTGGATGTCGAAGGCTGCCAATTCAATTCCCCACTTAGCCACACGTCCAGTGGCATCGGTGTTGTTTATAATGTCACCCAATGGCGCCTTACTGACTACCGTGATTGGGTGCTCTTGGAAATAATGGCGTAATTTTCTGGCTGCGAAGAAAACTCCATAAGCCAGCTTCTGATAGTGAGGGTATCGTTGTTTGGATTCGGAGAAGACTTCGCTGATATAATATACCGGCCTTTGTTCCGGTAGCTCCTTCCCTCTTCCTTTCGCTCAACAACAACCACTGCACTAATAACTAGGTTGGTAGCCGCCATGTAAAGTAGCATCGGCTCTTGTGGTAGAGGAGACGCTAATATTGGTGCTGAAACTAAGGCGTCTTTTAACTGTGCTAAGGCTGCATCTGCCTCTTCAGTCCAGACGAACGTCTTAGTTTTCTTCAACAACCTGTATAGGGGTAAAGCTTTATCCCCAAGCCTACTAATAAATCGGCTTACAGCTGCTGCAGATCCTGTGAGCCTTTGGACATCTTTAAGACAAGTAGGCTTTTTGATGTCCATGATAGCTCGAATCTTTTCTGGGTTAACCTCAAGACCTCTTTCTGAAACAATGAAGCCTAAAAGTTTTCCTGCTGGGACGCCAAAAAAGCATTTTCCCGGATTTAGCTTCATGTTATATTTTCTAAGTTATCAAAGGTTTCTTGAAGGTCAACGATGAGATCGCCGCGTTTTCGCGACATAACGGCAATGTCATCGACATAAGCGTGAACATTGCGGCCTATTTGATCGTGTAGGCAACGTTGTATGCACCGTTGGTACGTTGAGCCAGCGTTTTTAAGCCCGAAAGGCATAGTTATGTAGCAAAACGTTCCGAAAGGTGTGATGAAGGAAGTCTTAATTTGGTCAGACTCCTTCATCTTAATTTGGTGGTAGCCAGAGTAAGCGTCCAAAAAGCATAGTAATTCAGAACCTGATACAGCATCTACGACCTGATCAATTCGCGGCAATGCGAAGGGGTCTTTAGGACAGGCTTTGTTTAAGCCGGTGAAATCTATGCACATGCGCAAGTCTTTCACGTCCTTCTTAGGTACTAATACAGGATTTGCTAGCCAATCTGTGTGGATAACCTCTCTAATGAAATTAGCGGCACTAAGCCGAGCTACCTCTTTTCCTATTGCTTTCTTCTTCTCTGGACCGAAGCGACGAAGACCTTGTTTTACTGGCTTGGCACCTTTGGCGACATTAAGGCTGTGCTCGGCAAGTTCCCGGGGTACTCCTGGCATGTCTGATGGTGACCATGCAAAAATATCCCGTTGCTCACGGAGGAACTTGACGAGCGCGCCTTCCTATGCGTCACTGAGGTCCGCGCCTATGTTCGTCGTCTTGCTTGCATCAGCGTTGTCCAGCACGATCTTCTTCGAGTTTGAGCTGGCCTTGAAAGTGACATCCGAGGCGCAAGGAGGCTTCTTACCATCCGGCATTTCATTGGTGTTAACTTCTTTCTTGTACTGCTCCAGCTCTTCCTTGCTGATGACTGCTTCTGCTAAGACGGCGTTTCCTGCTTCGCATTCCTTCGCCTTCTTGAAGTCGCCATTGACCGTGATGACGCCGTTTGGTCCAGGTATTTTGAGCTTGCTGTAGATGTAACACGGGCGTGCCATGAATTTGGCAAAGGCTGGGCGGCCAAAGATTGCGTGATACGCACTTTTGAATTCCACCACCTCAAAGGCAACTTCCTCAGTCCTATAGTTTGTTTCGTCACCGAAGGTGACGTCTAAGACGATTGTTCCCATAGAACTGGCCTGCCTGCCTGGCACTATGCCGTGAAACTTGACTGTGCTATGTTTTAGCTGTGTCTCAGAAAGGCGCATGCGCTTTAAGGTTTCAAGATAGAGGATGTTGATGCTACTCCCTCCATCCATAAGCACCTTAGAAAGCCTGCATTGCTGCACAATTGGGTTTACAACGAGCGCGTAATTCCCTGGGTTCTGTGGAATATGATCAGGATGATCGTTGCGGTCCCATGTAATGGGGTGCTCGGACCAGTTGAGATACTGGGGAACCGCTGGCATAGTGGCATTGAGTTCCCTCCAGGCTGCCTTTTCCTTTTTGGCCGAAGGAGTGGCAAGGAAAGTGACAAGGCTTGTTTCGACCCTTGGAAACTTGTTGCTCCTCTTGTGCTTTGGCTCCTGATCTTCCGGCTCCGAAGCACTTTCCTCGTTGTCCTTCTGCTCTTTCTTGTCTTTACGGTTCTTGCGCTTGAACTGTTTTGCCTTGAAGCCAGCGTCGGATCCTTCTTGATATCATCGTTAAGGCGGCACTGCCTGTTGGTATGGGTGCATTTGCCAAGCTTGCTATGATGGGCACAAGGTTCATCTTTGATGTCGTCATAGGTGATTTTAATGGGTCTTGACCCTTGACTGTCATCGCTCTTCTTCTGCCATCTGCTAGCCCCGCTCTGGCCACCCTTCTTATTGGCAAAGGCTACCTCCTTTGATGGTCCTGGCGCATCGTTGGCTTCCTTCTTTTTCCGGCTTTGATTGTTGTTTCGCTTTTCCGGGTTAACAGCTATGTCCATGCGCAGATCGCCGTCGTCAGCTCGAGCGTCGTCTTCTGCTGCAGCGTAATTGTTCGCGCTGTCTAAGAGCTCGCCGAGGTGTTTGATGTTTTGGCTGGCTAACATATATCTCATCATGTTGCCTTTCTTCAGGCTGTTCATAAAAGCATGTATGGCCTGGATCTCAGAAACGTCTTCGCATGCATTCTTTGTCTCTGTCCATCGAGCTATGAAAGCTCTGCTTGACTCCCCCTCCACTTGAGCGCACTTTAGTAGATCTGAGTAAGCCTTTGGACGTTTGTATGTGCATGAGAAGTGTTGCATAAATGTTTTCTGCATGTCCTGCCAATTGTGGATACTCTTTTCTGGCAAAGTGTCGATCCACAACCGGGTGTTCCCTCCAACATGAGTGGAAGAAACGTACAGCTTGCGAATCGCCGGTCCAAAGCACACAGGGCCCAGGTAAGACTCTTCTTTGGCCGCTTTAATCTCATCGATACGGATGCGGGCGTCTGAGATATGAGTGTTTTCCTGGCTGGCCCTTTGTTGGATTGGCTACGCCTGGCTCCTCCTGACGGCTTTGGCGATGAGGGGAGCGGGAGCGAGATCGCCTTTGAGGCGGATCCCTGTTGCCCCTATTTTCTTCGTCTCTTGCCCGTGCTGCGAGCGGAGGTGGCATGTTAAGCAGTCACTCCCACGCCGTGCGTCCTTCCCTTGTCTTGATCTCTTTCACGGCGAGGCGGATCATTCTTCTTATGGCGCGTGTTATCCTTTTGCCGGTGGTCGTCCTTGCCTTTGTCACTATGGCGATTGGACCCAGTCTTTGACTCATCCCTGTGTTTGTCAGGAACTTTGTCCTTCCTAGGCTCTTTTACCCCTTATTGCCATGGTACTGGAACAGCTGGTTCCTCTGGATCTCCACCGCCGGCAACGGCTGTCTTGCAAAGACGCGTATCGTCCGCCAGTTTTGAGTTTGAGTCCGCCTTAGCCTGCTGCTCTACCCCCTTTTCGATGAGCATTTTAGAATAATGGTGGCGCTCTTCAATTGGGACTGCTTCGTCTCCATGATTTCCCTGGCCGCCTCTAGGTTTTTGGCCGGGGTGGAGAAGAATATGACTCAATCGGGGTTAACTCTGAAAGAGTATTTCTGCCAAGGCTTTAGAGGCTTTTGGGCAGAAGTCTTCTCGAAGTTTCCCTGCAGATCCGATGCAGAAGAGGGTCACGTATACTTCGTATTTTGCGGAATTTTTCAACATCGCGCTCACGCTGGTACTCTTCTCTTCTAGAGCCTTTCCAACTAGGATTAACTCTTTTTCTTGTCAGGAGGGACAACTTATACTTGATGTTGACTTCAGTCTCAGCCAGGAGCGCTTTCCGTCTTTCCTCAAGTCAACCGCGGTTGGATTTGGTCCCCAAAGGTGTTTTGAGGAGCTCCAATGCGCGCATGTGTTCCTCCTTTGACCGCTCTAGGTCTTCTTCAATAGGCGTAGCCGGGGAGGCCTTTTAGGGTCCAGCACATCCTCTGGCTTTTCCGCTTGTCACCAATGTGTTTGATGCTAGAGGAAACTTCAGCCTCGTCTGGTTTAGCCGCTGGCCGCACCATCCTTTGTAGCGATCTGTGCCGGGAAAGTCATTAAGACTTCATTTGGATCGGATGAGCCATGCCTCGCGCGGCAACCTGTGCTGCAAAATCTTCCTCCTTATGCTCGTCGAGATCTGAATCTTCCGCCATTGGAGCGGTGCCATCAGATCCGGCTTCTGAGTCTGCTCCTGTCTGTAAGGCAGGTAATATTGACTCAGGGTCAGATTCGGCGGCTTAGGGCCAGATGGTCAATGACACCGACAAAGCGAGTGGGGGCTCCATAAGATCATAAGAGCTGGAGTCAGAATCGCTTTGGGTATCAGAGTCACTCAGATCGCGATAGACAAAGGCCTGATCGATCTGTGTTGTTGCTCGATTGCATAATCGATGGGTGGTGGGTGGGCCAAAAGGCGGCGGATCCCCTGGGGAATCCATACGCCTCAGCCGTAAAACCCATGAAGTTGTTGATGGTGCCGAAGGGGACGACGAAGCTTGACACTAGTGCGTCGTTTGCAGGGACGTAGGACCCGTCGTCTTCGATGCACCCAAAGTTGTTGATGATGGGGCGCGACCAACTGCCATAGTCTTGCCGATCTCGCCCAATGCTCCCGTCTGAAACAAAACTCCCGACGCCTTGGCCCCACGGTGGGCGCCAACTGTCGGATATTGGTAACGCGGAACTACTATATGGATTCATACGTACGTAGAGGAGGTGGGGAAGAACGTAGAGGGTTCCAGTGACGAGATTGCACACACGATCTTACCCAGCTTCGGATCTCACGACGGTGGCGAGATCCTACGTGCTGCTTAATTCACTCAAGGAGAATATGTGTACAGGTTACAATGAGATTGTATGCGTGCCCTAAGGCTGCTGGAAGGCTGGCTTATAAAGGCGCCAAGCCTTCCCTACAAGGAAAGCCTTAACGACCTAGATCACGAGTCCTAGACTAACACGGTAACAAACCCTAACTTGCTACCTAAGGCGAACGCAGCCAGGCCTTCGTCTTGGACTTCACTAAGCATCCCAGAGCTTATCCTTGCGCCTAAACCCATGAGGCCTTCTCCATTAAGCCCTCCGGCTTTATCTGATGGGCCTCCTTGGTGGGCCAGGTTTTATCCACCGTGGCAGGTATACCGTTCGGCATAACCTCCACAGTTAGCATATCTGCATACATATGTGTCTCTGATAATGATTGTATTTATTGTTGAACTATAAAAAAAGCCATACCCCCCCCCCCCCCCCCCCCCCCCCCCTTCAAATGCTCATTTGCCGATGCTTGACATAGAGCATCATTTGTTCTACTGATTGTTTACATGTATCTTAAATGAGTAATGTGATGCTAGTTCATCCCTTGCTGACTATTCAAATCGAATGATTTTTATCTGTTTTTTTATCAGATCCCATGGCACGGATAGTACTCACGAAGTAGCTGAGATAAGGTTTTCTCTGATTTTATTCTGCGCGAGTTGGCTCTTCATGGCAAAGACTGGGGCTAATATTAGCGTGTTTCTTCCAGAACCCTTGCATTTCTAGTCCTTTTTGGGAAGGGAGTGTCTTATAGTTTTAATGTAGTTCCACATGGGGTTTTAGGATAAGAGATGAATTGCTTCGAATTGCAGATACACATCATAGTTGTACCCTTTCGATGACAGTTCAATTTTTCATACAAGTGGAGGTTCCCTACTCTTTCAATGACAGTTCATTGGTTTAATATTATTTAGCTTTATAGATTATATTTTTCAATTATTTTTTATCTGGTTAGTTCCCTCCTATGTGAGTTCCTATTTCAATATGAAATGAGTGATCAAATTAACGACACCATGCCTAATCTTCGTTAAAGGAGAATGAGTCATCAAAAGTCCTACACGAAAGTTTTCGGTGCATCCCAACAAAATTATAGAAAATTCACACAAAAGGAAAAGTTCAGAAAGCAGAAATTTTCTTGTCTATCTACTACTATTCAGGGAAACATTAATTCCTTCGGTCACTGGTCTGCATTATTTTCCCTGAAATGGGATCGGACGCAGAATGCACTGCTATTACAGTCATGGTCACTGTCAATCCACCTGCAAAATTAGGTTCAAGCACTAGCGACGATTACAACTGTTCGTCTCGCGGTCTTTTGTGAAATCCCACAACACAAAAGAGAAGGTCTGCACGGACAAGTTATTATATACAGTATAAAATGATTATGTGCAGTGGTCAAAGCACCGATCTATCGTTTGATAGGCTCGTCGGTGTTGTCCACTTGGACCACTTTCAATTATGGGATGCCGCTCTTTTTTTCAGTAACCAGGGGCAACGAAAGACGGAAAGAGGCAAACCAACGAAATAAGTTGGTGCACATGGGTACCAGCATACATGATATGCAAAAAAAAAGAGTACAAAAGTTCTCAAATTTGTAAGTAGGGCAAACATGATCGTACTCGTATAAAAAGATTCAGCAGAGAATGACTTTCATTGCACCCTGCGTCCAGATTTGCCAAAAAAAGCACTATATACATGGGAAATCAGTTTTGCCTAGTAGGTGTAGATGCACCCACTATTTAAAATGTAAAAAAAATACAAACAATTTTTTGGGGTGTATATCTAAACATTCATATTGACACAAAAAATCTGTTGAAAAAAGACATTTTTTGGCTTATGTAAAAAAATCTGGTGCTCCAAAATGACTTTTCACGCCCCTTTTTTTTTTTTGTCTTTTTTTACACAGTCAACGAAAATGTTGTTTTTTTCGCGAAACTTTTTGTGCGGATATAAAATGTTTGGATGTAAAACCAAAATTTTGATTGGAATTTTTTGACATTTTAATGCATTTAAAGATATTTCCACAATAGGTGCATTTTAGACCTACGAGTCAAAACACCGTGTCCTATATACACGCTATATTCATCATAGATTTATTTTTTTTTTGGCCATGAAGTCAATGAGAATCATTTCTTTGCACACATTTTTATACGAGTACAATGCTTGATCTCGTTAGATCCCCAAAACGATTCAGATTTTTGAAAATCACTACATTTTTGTTGGCGTATATAGGGTGCGCTAGTATCTGAGAGTCACTAGTCCAGGTCCCACAACCTAGTTAGTAGGTACTCCTTCGTGTCGCTGATTTAATATGACAAGTAATATGAAATGGAGGGAATACTTCGTTAGTTATGGCCTATGGGACGAAGTGTTCAAATTTTCAGTTTTTTTTGTGTCTTTTTCGCATTTTGTTTCCCTTCTCAAAGATTTTTTATTTGCTAAATAAACTGGCTACCGAAAATGTTAAAAGTCTAAGTCATCACAAAACCAACGCAACGCTGTCAAACCCGTCTATTAATAGACTTGGGGACTAAGTTTAGGACATGAGTTATGGAGGTGTATATATAATGAGGGGCACTGCTATCTTACGGGTACTTGTGGGAAGGGTCAATCCCGCCCACTGGGTCGGAACAGAGAAGAAGAAGGGAAGGGGGAAGAGGAGCTGTCGGAGGGGACGAAGAAGGTGGATCCGCCGCCACCACGTCACCGGCACGACATCCACTCCCGCGCCGTCGGTACCGGTCAAACCAAAGGTCTCCTCGCCTGCGGTCGGCACGCTCATGCGGCGGCTCGCCCTACTCGGAGCTTCGCCGCCGCCCCGGGCAGCCCACCTCCCCCACATCCTTTTCTTCTCCGGCGCTGGCGAGCCCCAACCCACACCGCTAAGTGCTTTGCTCCTCGACGGCTCGCTCTAGCCGAGTCGACACCTTCTCCATCGTGGCTCCCTAGCGGTCACGGACGACGACTCGAGTGGATGGCGCGGTGGCTCTTGCTGTGCGGCTGAAGAGAAGGAGGAGGAGAGGAGGCGAATTAAGAAGAAGATGGATGATGCAAGGACCAAGGATGAAAGGATGGGATCAGGACGGGAGAGGATGAGGGGTCGAGGGGGTAAAGGTATAAGAAAGAAAACCATCCACCCACACGTGTCTTGGGTGGGGCCCACGCGGAATGCGCGTCAAGGCCGCACCCGTGGACAATGTCATGTGTAGAAGAGTATTCGCATAATGAGATAAAAACATGGGCTCTGGTCATAACCGAGGAATGGAATACGAGATTTTTGCATTTTTTTCAAATCACAGAACAATTATTTTGATGAAAATTATAAGAATTTAAGTGCAATTTATCATGGGTTTTGTTAGACCGGACCCATAATTAAGAATGAAACTTATGCGAGTTTTTGTGCACACTGTGCAAAATGGATTCCGAATCTAAAACAAGGACTAGATCTAGTCTATCAAAGACCCATTCTTCTCTCTTGCAATAGCTAGTTCTCAATTTAACAAAATTTGACTCTAAACATTGTCCTAGGTGTGCTATTAAGAAGGGTTTGAAAGTATTTTGGCTACCATGTGTGTCTGTGTGTGTGTGCTGGGGGGGGGGGGGGGGGGGGGGGGGGGGGGGGGGATCGAAACCTACTATATGTATGCGATAAAACTTGTTTTATGGTTTTACTTTGATTTTGTATATTTAATTGACCAAGTTTAATTGTGTTAGCTTAGTCAATATTTTTCTTTAATGATGTGTGGACATGTTTGCTCAAATAGACAAATGATGGTTCATTGCACTCTTGAAGCGTAGAAAATAACATCATAATTCTAAATATGGATGGAATGGTAATAAAAATGAGAAATTAAGAAAAGGGAAAACACTAGGTCACTAATCCCTATTGATTATTTTTACTGTGTGGACACCTTCTAAATTGGTAAGACTCTATCATCACTAATTTTGACCATTGATTAAATGAGCTATTCAAAATTGTTTCGGGAATTATCTTGGCTTGACTTAAGAGACTCTTTTTTAGATTCAATGTGAAACTTTTTACTCATTTTGTAGAAATTTACCATGAAGATTTCTCTAATTATGAGTATAAGCAATAAAAGATAATCTTGAGCTATTCATTATTCATATGCCAAAAATTAAAAGGCTTAGCGATTGTCTAGATATTTGAAAGGCACATCATGTTTTCTACAGTTTATCGCCTCATGAGCTGCCGTTACCTTTACTAGTGGTGTCAAAAATAGTTGAAAAGTTGAAAGGCATTTTTACGCACCAAAGATCATCAAAACCGAATTGTGGAATTTTATTCTTTGCATCATTTTTTAGTGCGTGCTACCTTAAATTTTGTTTTTGTCCTCCTCCGCCACTGAACATCATTGATCGGCCTATTTAAGCCTACATCACACTATCTCTCGTGGAGACTGCATATGCGTCAGAACTCAGAATACACAAAACATTAAGATCCACACGCACCAGGCATAGCAAAGCAAGCCATGGGCACGTTCATAGGCCATTTCGTCCCCGGTCTGGCCTTCGCCATCCTCGGCATGTGGCACACGCTGACACCATCAAGGCCTACAAGCTCAAGGGCGCCTCCGGGTTCCGCTCTGCCACGTGGTTCCCCTTCCCTCGCCGCTGCCCGGCCTGAAGCACCTGGAGCTCTACCTCCTGCTCGCCTTCTCCGGGCTCGCCATCATCGACCAGCTCGTCGACCTCCCCCTCCTCGCGCTCTCCCTCCAACCGGACACCCTCGAGCACGCCACCATGTACCTCCATCTCGGGGTTTACGCGTCGGTGGCGCTCGCGGCCGACGTCGCCGCCTCCACTTCCCCACACCATGGCGCGCTGGGCGACGTGGTTGCCGCGCTTGCGGCGTCCGTATTCGGGCAGGAGCTGTTCCTGCTCCGGCTGCATCCGCAGACCACATCGGCCTCGAGGGTCACTACCACTGGCTCATGCAGCTCGTGGTCACGGCGTCGCTTCTTTTCACTTCCGCCACCGTCGTACTGCCGCGGAACTTCCCCGTGGCGGTTGTGCGGTCGGCGTCCGTGCTGTTCCAGGGCCTCTGGTTCATGGTGATGGGCTTCACGCTATGGGTTCCGTCCCTCGTGCCGACGGGGGTGCCACGGCGCGGAGGGGAGCACGGCCATGCACAGCGCGGTCGCGTGCTCTACGAAGGAGGCGGCGCGTAGGGCGATGGCGATGGCGAACTTGCAGTTCAGCTGGGTGCTTGCCGCAGTGTGGGTCGTGACGGCGTACATGTGCCTGAGGGTGAACGGCCGCTGCATGGAGTATGTACAGATTCAGGCGCCTAGAGCAGACGGCCGCGTGCTCACGGCGAAGGGGAATCGTCGCAGAAGCGTGTGTTCCCCGTCTCAGAACAAGTGTAGTGATTAAGGAGGAATAATGTGAGATGGCTTGAACTGGACAGAGATTTAGTTGGCCCCCAAAATTCAGTACAGTTCCATTGTCGTTTGGGCTCTGTAATTTATACCCCCAATAAACTCGGATGTGAAGCCATCACGTTTTCTTTGCAATATGTTGACGGTGAAACTCGCGTTTCACCAATTTAGGACATGGACTACAAAAAAGGAACCAATCTAGGACATAAAACTGTTCTCAGACCACATGTATCTCTAGGACCACTTAAAGTGGGAGTAGCATAAAGTAAATATTATGCACATGATATCATTTTATGTTATTACCTCCATAATAAATGGTAAAACACTTTTGTCTCCCGAGCTACAATGCTCCCTCTATCAAAAATAAATCAAAACTCATATTATAAGTTTTAAAAAATCTGAAAAAAATCCCGCATATTGCCAATGATGTATCCCACAAACATGGGAAATCTCGATTTTAAATACTTTATATTCTGAGATTTTTTTTTACAAATATTGTATATTTTGGAGACTTGAGAGTGTGAACATTTAGATCCACACATTTGTCATTTTTGTGTAGATTCGAATAGAAAGTATTTCAAATCGAGATTTTGCAAGTTTGTAGGATTTATCATTGACAACATGCAGGATTTTTTTTCCAAATTTTTTTGAAACTTATAAATATGGTTTTTATTTATTTTTAAGTAAAGTGAACAATGGATCCCGGAAGTAAGAAATCTCTACTCATCATATTAGCCATTTCTCTTATAATAGCATCTCCAGCAGATACCTTATAAACCCATACTGCAAAAGCCGTATTAGGTTTCCCGAAAACTGTTTTACGGTTTGAAAATGCAACGGACATAACAGTTACCGTATTTTCGTGCCGCCAATTCTAAAAAGAGCCCCTTGTAGATTTCAACTGCGATCATCCAGTTCATCACAAAGACAACAACCATAGTTCTCATCACAAACATCACAAACACACTTGTACACAAATCTAAACTAAACTAAACCTAATCCTAGTAGTAGACTATGGCGAGCTGATACTTCACCCCGCGCTCAGCCATCGTAGTCGAGGTAATACTTGATGGCGGACTCCCTGATGGCTTCGAGGCGGCGCTGAGCTTCGTTCGCCACCGTGCGCTCGGCAGTAGGGAGGATTGTCGCGCCAATTTTGTGGCACTGCTTGATGTGGGGCAAGATGCGCTTGTCGAGTACATTGAAGCCAGCCCACACGTCACACCCGCTGCTCCGGTAGCGCCGCTCGCGGTCCCCGCACCTGCGCGGACCTCGCCGCACGGGGCGCCTCGTTGTCGTCGCTCAAGACAACACCGCCGGCAAGGCCGACACCGCACAGGAGCTCCCTGTCCCCGCGTCATGCGGGCGACGCGCCCTCCGCAGCGGCGCGGTTCTCCTCGATGAAGACCAGGCACTGTTCTCGCAGACCGTCCCAAATCGTGAGGCGGCGCTGCTCCTCGTCGCCGCCGTTCAGAGGCGCACCGGGGGCGCTTCTGCCGATGGTGCCAGAGTTGGGAGGATGAGACATCGGCGTAGGGATGGAGGGGGGGGGGGGGGGGGACCTAAATCGTTCATAATCCCCCAAATATAGATAATCGATTGCAGGGAAATTTACTGGGCACCCAATTTTTTCCAGGTCGGGCCGATAGGGGAACTGGTAGTTTTTTTTTTGAATTTTACCATATATATTTAACCAGCAAAGAGTACACAATTACATTGATTAAAAAAACAAAACTAAAAGAGACGAGCAAATCTATGAGATCTTTAAGCCCTTTCTTCTTCCATGACACAATCTTGTACTTTTCTGAAGGCAGCCGTAGAACAACGCCGAATACACCAAAGCACAGACCTGTGAACAACATCGGCAAGAGCATCACCACTGATATTCCAGGGACAAATAACAGAACCACTTTGTCGACGTCGTTGGGAGCCGAGAGAACGAATCACCATTGCCAAAGACGTAGTAGCCGGGATACATATTGCGAGGACAATCCTCCTCGCGGCAACCATGAGAAACACTCCAAGATTGATCTGGCGAAGAAAGATCTGAAGAACCATACCTAGACAAACTTAATCTTCCAAAGCCACCATTGACGTCGGGAAAAAGATCTCGCCGTCGAACGAAGCGCGGAAGATCACTTATTGCAGATGATGTCATCTTCATTGACGAAGAAGATAACAACCAAAACCAATCTCTAACATTAAGGACCTTTGTATAGCGCCCTGCGAAGGTCCAAGGTCCCCACCCCTCCTAGTGCCAGAGCGGCAACTAGAGGAGGCGAGGACCCGTCAATTCTTAGACGAGGACGACGATGAAGATGCAGATGGCGCCGGCGCAACCCTAGCCGTCGCCTCTCTTTTTTTCTTTTCGCGAACTGGAGAAGAGGGGAACTGGTAGTTAATAGTGATGCTATAATGCACTATGTTTTGCTATCATGAAAGGTACAACCATCATGTCTTTCCTAATTTAATATTGTGTCGTACTATCACAAATACGACCTAGTTAATTTAGTGTTGCATGAGAATTCACGATTACTGTAGGTTGCCCCCACTATGGAAGGCCAAGTCATCAACGACTGCGAGCCATCCCTATTGCGATAACATTAGGATAATCTGTGAACACAAAGCAAAGTTTCTTGTTACACAATCCGTAAAACTCTCGCATGCACTTGTTTTACCACCACCAATTCATCAACTTGGATGAAGTTATACAACATGTTGCATTCTAACAGATACGGTTCTAAAATGATATACCTTGACATCTAAACAACATTCTTGTTATTAAAATCTTTTTATCTTTTGATGTTGAATATGTGTCGAATGTGTACATGTTTGGTTATAGTTGGATTTGTAATTACGCGGTACATTTGGTGTTGGAGTCGAACGGTTGTAACCTACGTCTAATACATAAAAGCACCGTGGGTAGCAAAAATAGACTAGACGCAAACTCATAGGTTACACACGATAATACATTGGAGGACATTCCGGCGTCATGGCACGGTGCCGGAACGGCCGGGCATTGGTGGTCGTGATGTGTGTTACCTCGGCGGGCTTGTCATCGGTGGTACTTTGAACTTTACATGAGGAGGCGCGTCCGTTAAATATGGCCCGGTGCATTGAACCTGTCGTGTCTCGACGGACGGACACCGGGAGTAAAGAATACCCCTTTTTAGGTTTGGCACGGGGCGAGAAGGAGGCTGAGAATCGTCTCACCCGGGTGGAGCAAGCCGAGCTCTCCAATCTGACGTTCGAGCAATCAACATAGAGATACAGAGAGTTTACCCAGGTTCAGGCCGCCCGGGGGCTAAAAGCCCTACTCCTGCATGTCTGGATTGAGGTGTTCATCATGGTGTGGCTTACAATTGTGGTCTCGGGTGTGTACCCGGTAGGGTGGCGGCTAGAGGTAGACGACGAGCAGATCCTACCCGGAGGAGACCACCTCTCTCTCTCTACCCTCTATGCCTAGGCTAGTCTTGCTTGTGTTCTGCTTCGATCTGTTTTCCCTCCCTTCCTCGGTGGCCTTGATCCTCCTTTTATAGGCTAAGGGGAGACCACACAGGTCACGCGAGGGGCGTGGGGGGGGGGGGGGGGGGGTTTAGGCGGGAAAGCCCCCCGTTGGTCTTTGGAGGCGACATGGCCTCTTCTCGTCCCAGTGTCTCCTCTGCGGTTAGGTGAGGGCGTCCACCTTTAAAGAAAGCGGGACAGACAGGGTGTGACAGCCCCACTGACCACGCTCCATGGCGACGTAGCTCAGGCGCGCCTTCGTCTTGACGCTCAAGTCTTCTACAAGCTTCCAGCATGAGCTGGCATGCATATCATCTACGCCGTATGGTGGCGCACCCGGGAGCGAGTCAGGCCTCCTGCCGGGCGCTCGGGTCAGGTTCTTGGTCTTCGGGTAGCGGGTGATCCCGAGGGCCGTCTCCCAGTCCTTAGCCGCAGGTTGTCGATGTCGAGCTTGTTGGGTTCCCGCGAGGTTGGCAGGCGGACCCACCTACCAGTCTTGACTCATGGCCTTGTCCATCTTCTTGGTGGGCCCCCAGGTGGTGGACCCACTTTGGCAACATAACGGGAACCCCATGTTTCACTGTTGCGACAGAATCCCCCGGCATGGTCCCGGCGGCCCTTCCATCAGCTGCCAGGGCTATAACCAAAAAAGGGGTCAAAGTGGGTCCCCGGCGTCTTGTCTTCATTGGATGCCGGGGTTGCGACTAAGAAAAGTCAACACGAGCCCCCGGGTCTTATAGCCTTGGTCGTAGTGAACGTTGCGATTTGCGCGGGCCGCAAGCATTGTCTTGAATCCAACGGGAAGAAGCGCCTGAAGCGGGACGTCCCATCGATCCTCGCGTCAGTCGGAGTAATGGGGCCGTGATGTGACGCATGGGCTGCCTTATAAGCCACGAGAAGAAGGCGGAGATTCTGGTGTCAATGCCAGTATGCAACGCCTCGGGCATCGAGGGTCGGTCTGACCACGAACCGAAGCTCATCGCGAAGAGGACCCGAATGTCCAAAGCTCAGCCCAGCTCCGAGGAATAAGGGGAGCTTCTTGATACAGCTGAAGGGAGCGAGGAAGAATCCGGAGAGGATTATTCCGGCTCTAAAGACGAAGACGACAACGGGGCTGATGGCGAGGGCGATGCTGATGACGACGGAGCCGACAAAGACGACGAAGATGATAACGAGGAAGACCAAGAAGAAGACGGGGGAGGGGAGAAATGGACTCATCCCCGCGCCATTCCCCGGAGGCCACTGATGCACCTAAAATGCATCTACTTTTCCAAGCACTTTGCTTCATAATTTGCTCCGGAATCTTCCTATATTTGAATAAAACTGCTGAATCTGACGCTGTTTTTAGCAAAGTCTCTTTTCTGGTTGTTTTTGCAGGAAATTAAATCGGAGAAAAATACCACGTCAATTTTTATGGAAAAGAAGGGCATCGTGCAAAAGATGGACACGAGGAAGCGTCCGAGGGCCAAAAGAGTGGGTCCCACGCGGCCAGATTCCTTGGTCGCGTGGGCCCACCCATCTGGAGCCTCGGGCACCGTCTCTCTTTCGGCTTTCGCGTACCCCCTCATATATATATGAAAAAGTGACTGACCTAGAAGGGGAGGAGCTTTCACGAAACAGAGCGCCGCCACCACCACGATCTTCGTTTTCGGAGACAGATTGATCCAGGATTTCTCCCCCCCAGAGGAGGGATCCGGAGGCCGTCTTCACCGCCATCTTCACCGCCTTCATCTCCAGCGACCATGAGCTCCCTCACCATCACCATGTGTGAGTAGTCCGCTGTAGGCACATGAGGTGGATGGGGATTGGATGAGATTGATCATGTAATGATACCCGTTGTCTGAGATCTTAGGGGTTTATCTTGAGGATATTTTTGTGTTGTGTTGATGCACTTATGCTATGTTTAATGCTTGCTACTAGGTCCCGAGTGGCATGATTTCAGTACTGAACTTATTTTGCCCCATCATATATTTGAGTTTGGTATTTATCTGCAAAGTGTATCACCTGCTATTATGTTGAACCTGCGAACCCTAAAAGTGACATATAGGGAAAACAAGGGGGAGATGTTTTAGTTTGAGGATTCTATGTGTTCATGAAGTGTTAATGCGTTGTTCCGGGCTATTCGAAAGGGTAGACCTTAATTACCTATAGTTCCAAGTTGGCCCCGTTGAAATGGCAGGTAGGACAATAGATGTTGTGCAAATTCTCTTGGTTAGTACGCACAACTATTTACGGAACACATACCTACATATATCGGAGTTAGAGATAAGTCCCATTGCTATTTGTATCTTATTATATGATCAATCTTATTCATGCAACACCCGCTATCACCTCATGCCTACGTTTTAAATCTCTGAGTTACACTTTCACTTTTTCGGTGAAAACTGGGAAACCCTTGTTTACTACTGCTGTTTTATTTTGCTTGCTCGAATCATCCTACTGCCATAACTATCTCTGCTGCAAGTTTATTGATATACATGTGTGGTTGAGAGTGACGCCTCAATTGCTAAAGTCTTATTGGTATTCTTGTGTTCCCCTTGAATCGAACTATAAATTTGGGTAATACTTCCCAACGAAGATTTCAACGATCCCCTATACTTGTGGGTATCAAGACATTTTCTGGCGCCGTTGCCGGGGAGCCTAGCTTTATTGGTAAGACAACTTGTTATCATTTATTTGCTGCACTTGCTTGTTCCCAACTATGGGAAAGGAAAAGAATACTCCGAAGGAAGTAAGGCCTTCAACTACTCATAGAGGTACCGATCTGCTAAGTAGGCCAAACTTTTCACCTAATGCTGCTTCTGCTACTGTTGCTAAGAAGAAAGAAAAAGCTTTATCTAGTTCACCATTGTCTAAGATGTCTACTAGTATTGAAAATAATTTAATATGTGGTAGCATAGATAAAGAAGTGACACCTGAAACATCTGAGATAACTGAAACACCTGAATCTGCTATTGTTGAAAATGTGGAGTCTGAGTTGGAAGATATTGAATATTGTGATGATGAACATGAAACTTCTTCTGAGGAAGAAGATGCATTTACTATGGCTTTTATGGATTCGAATTATGATAAATTGGATAAACTTGATAGCTATAAAAATTCTCCTCTTGATGATTATTTCCCTGTTACTAAGAAAATGAATGCTCCAGCTATTAAAATTAAAAATAAAGATTTTGAGTTTAGTGTTGATCCTGAAATAATTGAAAAAGCTGAGAAGTTTAAGTTTTATGGGAGAGATGATGAGTTTCCTTTTGAACACATGGTTGTTTTGCATGATTTATCTGTGCTATTTGGTAAAGATGAAATCCACCAACGCTATTATTTCTTAAAGTTGTTTCCTTTTACCTTGGGAGGAAATGCTAAAACTTGGTATAATCATTTAGAACCTGGATCTATTACTAGTAAAGAGGAATGCTTGCAGCTATTCTATAATAAATATTTCCCTTCAGATAAGATCCATGGTTTAACTATTGAGATTAGCAACTTTTCACAGAAAGAGAAGGAGGATCTACCCCAAGCTTGGGGAGATACAGTAAGATGGTTAGGAAATGTCCTACCCATGGCTTCAAGAGTAATGAAATACTTGATATATTTTACAATGGACTAACTGAAAACACTAGAGGCTATCTTGATAGTATTGCAGGTAATGTTTTCAGGGAAAGGACCGTTGATGAAGCAACTGAGTTATTGGAGACTATCTCTAGAAATTATGAAGATTGGAATATTGAAGAGATGGATGGAAAAGAGATATTTCCAGAGAAGAAAGGAGGCATTCTTAAGTTAAACAAAGAGACAACGAAAGAAGCTTCCAAGGCTATAAAAGAGAAGGGAATTAAAACCTCTCATCTCAAGAAATTATCTGAAATGGGTGTCAAAACTTCCTATTGATCAGCCATGTTTTCCAATCCAAGTCAATGCTATTAGCTCTATGGAAGGTAATGAAAAGGTAACACCCCCTATTGATGTATCATACGTTAATGATTTTGCTTATCATAACAATCCTGAGGAGCATGGTATTAGAATGAGTATTATGGAAAACTCTCATAAAATTAAATTTCTTCGTGAAAATTTAAATGCTAGTGTGGGAGAGGTTAGAAGAATTATTAAACCTTGTGAGACGATGAATAATCGAGTTGAACAAATGGTTTCTCTTCAAAATCAATTATATGCAAATCTTATTGAGAAGAAACAGGTTTGTGGAGTTAATACTAGAGGTGGTGCAAGTACTCAGGATCCTGACTATCCTGAAGACCATCCCAAGAGGAAAGAGCAAGAGGCTCTCAAGAAGAAATCTTCTGCAGGAAAATCTCCCAATGAAAATGAAGATATTGATGATTCTCAAGAACAAGATAAGGAATTTCTATTTCTGATGCTGAGACTGAAGATAATAATGAAGAAGAGGAATCATCTCCACCTGAAGAAGAACAACATGAAGTTGAAAATATTGAAGAACCTGAACCTCTTGAAAAAGAAGACCCTCAAACATCTATTGAGAAGAATAAAAAGAAGAAGCATCCAAATCAACAAAAAGGTAAAGAGAGGGATCCATGGGTACAAAGACCCATACCATATCACCAAGAGGTAATGAAATCTTTGGATGATGCTAGGTATGAGAAATTTCTTGAGTTGATTAAAACTTTATGTTTGCAAATTCCTCTTGTTGATGCTATTAAAATTCCTCCATATTCAAAATATATGAAGATATTGTCACTAATAAAAGGAAGATACGTACTGATGCAATTACTGCTATGCTTGCTAATTATTCATTTGAGGGGAAATTGCCTGAAAAGCATGGATATCCTGGTATTCCAACTATTCCTTGTCATATTAAAGAAACTTATATGAAATATACATTATGTTGTCGGAGAATGACTCCCACGAAATAGGGATAGTCAAGCTCACGAAGAGAGTTCGAGTAAGGGGCTAAACACGTTGGTCAAACAACCCTCAACCTGCATGGCGACGGTGCTCGTCGAGCAAGCGGAGGGAGATCACTACAGAGATGAACACCAGCCCGTACCCAGGTTCGCGGCCCTCGTGTGGAGGTAACACCGCTACTCCTGCTTGTCTGTATTGCACTGCTTGTAGAGGTTACAGTACAATGAGCTTGCCGAGGGCTCTCTTTTGGCAATGGTGTACAAAGGAAGGGAAGCTATGGTCTTCTTCTTCCATGCGCGTATGTGGCTATGCTGGAATGAGAATGCGATCCCTTGCTACGGTGCTGCTCGTCCTCCTTTTATAGGCGCCCCGTGCTCCCTCCCTGCGCTTGCACTATGGTAGGGCTGTCACGTGGCGCAGAAGGTCGAGCGCGGTGCACCGCAGCCCGGTTGTCCATGGACGTGGTCCATGGGCGAAAAGCTGACTCCTGTAGCAGAGTAACCACCGTCCATGCAGGACGGCCAGCTGGGGCCGCAGAGGAACGTGGGGGTGCCCACGATGACGTTGGCCGTGGAGTGTAGCGCCGGCAGGTCCCCTTATCACCAAAGAGGAAACCTTGTAGTCCGGTGCGGATGGCACAGCTTTGTTGACCCCTTTAATCACCAAAATGGCAACTGCGGCGTCGTCGTCACCGCGCGCAGGGGCGCGCGTCACTCTGCGGCCGCTGCAGAGCCCATGTGCGCTCTGCAGAGGTTGCTTTGCAGCGAAGCGATCTCCACGAGGGCTTGGGCGCCCTGTAGAGTTCGGCGTTGACCTCTCCCCAGGGGAGATTTCCTTGAAGAGGGGTAGCAGTGGATATGGCCTCCGCAGGCCTCTACTGCCTCAAAAGCCCTCGCGAGGCAAGTCCTCGCGAGGCTCTCCAAGCCGTAGGCTTGGTCCTTAGCGAAAATTGCCATCAAGTGTCGAGGGCCGTAGAGGACAGGCCCAGGACACCCTGGATTTCACTGGGCCGACAGTAGCCCCCGGGCCCATGATGGGCACGATGTAGTCCAATGGACGCAGGCGAATCGTCATGGGCCCAAAGTGTCCGGCCGGCCTGAGACACGTGTAGGGCAGTTACGCCGCGATGACACGTTCTCCTCGGAGATGATGGGCGTAGTGGGGGGTCCCACCACGTCTCGGTAACTGCTCTGAGGGGAATAAAGCCTGCAGCGCCGGTTCAGGCAGCAGTTACTGCATCATTTGCGCGCCCGTCTCCTCGCTCTTGACGTCTGCGCTCCTGTGCTCCGACGCTTCTCCTCCTTCACCGAGCTTCTCCGCCGCCCTTCTTTCTTCGACCATGGGTCCCAAGAAGGACAAGGCGGCAATGGCGAACGTACCGGCCGAGGCGCAGCAGGAGGACGAGTTCACGCCGGCGCTGGTGGGGACTCGCATCCACACGGCGGAGGCGCTGGACAAGATCCGGCTGATGGCCGCAGGCAAGAACAACGAGCACGGCGCCACTGTTCTCAAGGCGGCACGCTTTGGCAAGCTCGCGGCGGGGCTGTATCCCATTTTCTTCCAGACCATTTTCCGGTTTGGTGCCGCCATTTTCCCTTTCCTGGAGGAGGTTCTGGCCTTCTATCAGATCCAACTTCTGCATCTGCACCCCAACTCCATCTTGATCCTCGCCATCTTCGCATATCTTTGCGAGGCGTATTTGGGGGTGATGCCTTCCGTGGCCTTCTTCCGGAGCTTCTACGCGCTCCGCTCCACGGCGCCTGGCGAGCGGTCTGGTTGTGTGTCCTTCCGCATCGCGGATGGGATGGGAGGCATCTACATCCCCATGTCCTGGGACGGCGACAAACCCGTCACACGGGTGACGAAGAAGGTGGACGATTTCCGCCAGCGGTGGTTCCTCGTGGACGCCAAGACGCAGAATTCCTTCTTCGACGTCCCTGAGGCGCCGCCGCTGAAGAACTCGAACTGGTCGAGTGCAACCTTCAGAGCCCGAAGATTGCTGACTTGGTCGCACGCATGAAGCTCGTCCGCGACGCTGGCCTCACGGGGCAGATGGTTGCTGAAGACTTCGTGAGGCGCCGTATCGCTCCTCTCCAGAAGCACACAAAGCCGATGTGGATGTATTCAGGCCCGGCGGACGCAATGCGGCTGCACTGCAGCTCCCACCTCCCCGACGTCGTAGCTTCCATAATGGGCATCCTCTTCACCGCCCCGGAGGTTCCTGTGCCGCGCAGTGAGCTCGCGAAGCCACTCCATCAGATTACCGAAGAAGCGCCTCGCGATCCTGGAGCTGATGCCGGAGTTCACCCCTCAGGGCCTGGCTGGGGAGGAGAAGAAGGAGGACGCGGCGCCCGTGGTGGAAGAGGACTGGGCCTCGGAGTCACCCGCCGCATCTGACGCCGATCTGGGCGTCACCTGTGGAGGGGCGAATCCCTCGGCAGGGGAGGCGAGCTCTTCGAAACCTGCTCCTCCTGAGGGAGAGTTCTGGAGATTTCGTCCAGCGGGGACGAGGATTTCCTTGTGGCCCCTTCGCGCCAGGTCGCGGAGGGGGAGGAAGACAGCGATGAGGAGGCCGTAGCGGGACGCTGCGATCCCCGCTCCAAGGCTTTTCACGACAGGGCCGCCAAGAGCCCAGTGGGCACCCCTCTCAAGAGGAAAGCTGAGACTGCTCCTGAGGGGCCCGGCTCTGGAGCTGCTTCGTCGAGGTCGTGGCGGTCGTCCACTACGATGTGGGTCGACTCACGCGCCAAGTCATCTGGGTAAGCGTTGGCCCCTGTTTTCGCATCTTTCGAGAGTTTTCTTGCTCTCCTCTTGATGGCCTTCATTGTTTGTTTGTTAGGGATCTTGTGACGGCAAAACGCCGGAGGCTCCGCAAGGCCGCGGAGGTCCGGGGCCTGGCCTCGGCAACCGTCGAGGAGCCTGTGGAGCCCTCAGCTGAAGAGGTTGCTAAGCCCGTAGTGACCGAGGCCTCGGAGCCGGTGGCGGAGGAGGCCACGAAGCCTGTGGCGGAGGAAACGTAGGGCATGTGGTGGTTACACCTCTGGCCGGAGCAGCTACTTCGTCTTCTACCGCGGAGGCGCCCCGAGGAGGAGGCGGTGGTGTGGACACCAACACCACCACGTCCCGTCACTCCACCAGAGCGGCAAGAGGAGGTCGCCGCGGAGGAAACGGGGAGCGGCTCGCCGGCGAAGGGAGGCGTGACGTTGAGATGGGGGAGAACATGATGGAGGAAAATGTCCCTCCGCCGCCCCCCCTAACGCAGATGCTGAGGGGGCGGCGGCTTCTTCTGAGGTCGCAGCGGGCTCGGCGGCGGCGGACCCCACGGTGGCTGGGCAATCTTCCCCAGCCCCTGAAGCTCGAGAGGAGGCGCCGGTTGAAGACGACGGTGCTGGAGCCCATGGCCCCAATGACGGAGAGGGCTCGCACAGCACCCCCAGGCCAAGGTTGACCCGGGCCCAAGCTTGGAGACTCCCACCCTCGAAACTAGTGCGCACGAGGGAGCCTCCATGTCTCGTAGGAGTTCGCGGGCTCTGGTCCTGGGTGGCAGAGCTGGAGCGGCGCTCGCCGCAGCTCTACCTTCCGCCTGGCGAGGGGTGCACTGGATGGGCTGGAGGCCCAACTCGCTCTCGAGGAGGCCGAGCTCGCCAGAGAGTATGACGAACTTGAGAGGGCGTGGACCCGCTTCTTCGAGGTCGTGGAGCAACGCCGCCACGACAACGAGGCCATGCAGGCGCAGCGAGAGGAGGCGCTGCGCTTCGCCAAGGAGGTCCGCGAGAGCGCGGTTCGCGAGGCTCAAGAGACCCTGGAGCCACTCCAGGCAGAGCGCCAGGCCGCTGCAGAAGATCGCGAGGCGGCCGCGGCGGAGCGCCAAGCCGCTGCCTCAGAGCGCGCGACCCTCGAGACCACGCTAGCCGCTCAGCGCCAAGAGCTTGCCGACCGCGAGGGGAAATTTGCTGCGGAGTCGGAGGCTACGCGGAAGTCTTTGGACCAACACCGCGTGTCCTTGGATGCCCGTGAGCAAGTACTGGCGCGGCGCGAAGCGGAGGTGCTCAAACGCGAGGAGCAGCAACTGCAGGCTGACAAGGAGCTGTCCACGCAGCGCGCAGATCTGAGGCGCGGGAGGGCAACTGGCCGAGGCCATAGGCAAGCATGACGAGGAGGTGGCCAGGCACAAAAAGCTTGTAGAGAAGTCCAACCGAAAGCTCGCCGCGAGGAAGGAAGAGGCTGAGAAGGATGCCGCCGCCAAGCAAAAGAATATCGCTCCGCCGTCGCCGAAGAATATGCCGGGAAGTTCAGGAAGCAGGAGGACCGCTTCAAGAAGAAACGCGCGGATGACAATGCCCGCATTGTTCAACTGGAGCACCAGAACGCCAACCTGAACTCCCAGGTGAGGCGCGCCAGGGACGGTCGTCGCCGCGCGGAAGAGGCTCGCGAACGTGCAGATCAAGACCTCGCCTCCCTGATGGCTGATATGAGGGAGCTGCGCGCAGGGGGCCCTGCTGTGGAGCGTGCTGCAGAGGATGAGCACAGCGTGCAGGCGGCGGGGTCCTGACGCAGCAGCGGGAGCGCGTGTTCAAGTCCTTGGTGACCCGGGGGAACACTCTCGCGGGGCAGCTAGGAGTGGATGCTCCTGTTGTTCCCGTCAATGGGAACGCTGACGCCGCCACATACCTCGCCTACTTCGATCAGCTCTTCACTGTGCTCGAGGGCCCTGTGGCGGAACTTGGCGACGTTGTTGATGAGGAGTGCCGCAAGCTCTTGACCGTGGCGATCGATCGCGTCTTCGCCAACCTCCAGCGCCTTCACCCGGCTTCGACTACGAGTCAGTGACCGAGCCCATCGAGGGGACCAAGCCTGGGAGCTCTCCAACTTGGTTCGAGAAGAAGTCAACGATTACGTCGACCGCTTCAAGAGGGTTGAGGCGGAGCAGGCCGCTGAGGAGGATGAAGGCGCCGAAGAAGAGAAGGCTGAAGAGGACGGCGATGGTGAACCCTCTGCCTAGGCCACTCCTGCAACAAGATGCGCTTGGCGCAATTATCTTTGTTTTAAGACTTGTTTTAATTCACGCTGGCTTGTAAGATACTTTGATCGTATGCAAACATGTGTGTGTGTGCCCCTCGAAGGGCCTTTTATCCCTGTTCCATGTCTTTCTTCGCTCTACGTCGTCAGGACCCATCTCTTTGCGCTATGACACCGCCGCTACGGTATGCCGGAGCGTGACTCGGCAAGGCCGGGGGGTGTTTAAGGCTTGGAGAGGTAAGGGCTCTCGAGTCGCGGTGCTCGAGGGCTCCCCTTTGACGCACAAGCAGTCCATGGAGTGTGAGAGAGAAAAAACCGCTCGAGGGCGACAGGTGCGTGAGAAAAACTCTGAGGGCGCGAGCGCTAGACTTAGCTTGGCGAGACTTTGGCCTCGTAGAGGGCGTTGGCTTCCCTGATGGTGCGCTCCCTCTAGGGGTCGGAGCGTGACTTCTCGACCTTGGGGAGGACTCTTGTTCCCTGTATTGGTTAGAGAGGCAAACCCAAAGCAGGCACATGGTAGTAAACACTCATGCGCGCTTATAGGCTTCCTCATGGTATCTCGCGAGGAGAGTAAGTACCAAGGTCCTTTGGTGAGGTGGCGTGTTTTGGGAGCAAGCCCATGGGCCAGAGCTCTTTGGGGAGGTAACAGGCGTGAGAGCGTGCTCACGTGCTAGAGCTCGGATCCTTTGGATTTTGCGGTGCTGTTGGGGTGCTCTTGAGGCACAGTCACCGTACTCAGCCCCCGCTCGCGAGGTGCGCATGGGGAAGAATATGAGCGCGAAATGAACTAAGATGATGAAAAGTAAAACTCACCACCAAAATATTACATAGCGGCGCCTCAGCGCAATGTTTCATTGAGAAACGAATTGGTTCATTACACTTGGTGTGACCAAGATAAAGTTTTCCATGTCGAGGCATGGGGACCACATTCAGTGGCTGAGACTCTTCACGGCCTGCGGCGGCACGTAATCAGGAGAGCTCAGAGGGGCTGGCCCTCGGGAGGAGAAGCTTTTGTGAAGCTTGGAGGTGAAGTTGTGTGCTTCCCTCTAGAGACAAAAAATGTCTGGCGTGACTATGATCACGGGTAGAACTTGCGTAGATGCGCGATGTTCCATGGATTCTTGACCGGAATGCCGTCCTCCGTTTCGAGGCGTACCGCGCCAGGCCTGGCGATGTGTGAGACCCTGTAGGGGCCTTCCCACATTGGCGAGAGCTTGTGGAGACCTTCCCTGGAGAGGATTCTCCTGAGGACGAGGTCGCCTGTCTCGAGAGTGCGCGGACGTATGTGGCGGCTGTGGTAGCGTCGCAGGTCTTGCTGGTACTTGGCTGCCCTGAGGGCGGCACGGCGGCGCAACCCGTCAAGGAGCAGCAGGTCGTCGCTGTGGAGGTCTGCTTGATCGTCCTCGTTGAAGGCAAGGACCCGTGCGGATCCATGCTTGATCTCTGTGGGGAGGACTGCTTCAGCTCCATACACGAGAGCAAATGGCGTCTCACCAGTGGGCTTCGTGGGGTTCGTGCGGATGGACCAGAGCACGGACGGGAGTTCGTCTATCCAGCCCTTGCCGTAGCCCTTCAGGCGATTGAAGCTTCTTGTCTTGAGGCCCTTGAGGACCTCAGCATTTGCTCGCTCGGCTTGGCCGTTGCTCTGTGGGTGAGCCACCGAGGCGAAGCAGAGCTTGGTGCCGAGGCTCTCGCAGTAGGCCCTGAAGATGCCGCTGGTGAATTGTGAGCCATTGTCGGTGATGATGCGATTAGGCACACCAAAGCGGCAGACCAGGCCTCTGATGAATTTTACTGCGCCCTGGCCGGTATGCTGCGCACTGCTTCAACCTCTGCCCACTTGGTGAACTTGTCGACTGCCACGAAGAGGAAGCGGTAGCCCCCTTGTGATCTCGGGAAGGGTCCCAGATGTCTAGCCCCAGACCGCGAAAGGCCACGAGAGCGGGATGGTTTGGAGTCCCAGTGCAGGCTGATGGACTTGCTTGGCGTGGAATTGGCACGCATCGCAAGACTGGACGATGGTGGTGGCATCTTGAAGCACTTGGGGCCAGTAGAAACCGCTCCTGAAGACCTTGCCTGCCAGGGTGCGTGCAGAGGAATGGTGGCCACACTCTCCACTGTGAATGTCTCTGATCAGCATGCGGCCTTCCTCGGGGGGGACGCACTTGAGTGCAATTCCATTTGGGCGCTTGCGGTACAGGTCTCCCTCGAGGATGTAGTATGACTTGGCTTGTCGAGCCACTCGTTCTGCCTCCGCGTCTTCTTCAGGAAGGACTCCCTTCAGCAGGTAGTCTTTGAGTTCGTCAACCCAGCCTGTCTCTTGATGCACCATAGCCAGCAGCAGACGCTCCCCTGAGGATGGACCGCAGTTGGGTGCCCCACCTACAGGAGGTGGTGGGAGTACTTCGTCTGTGCTTGCGGCTGCTGCTTCTTGTGGCTGCTTTATGGACGCCTTGGAGAGTCTCTCTTCAAAGACGCCGGCCGGCTGGGCCTGCCTTCGTGATGCTCGCTTGGCGATGTCATCTGCCTCCTGGTTCTCCTTTCGCGGGATGTGCATGAGCTCCATGCCCCTGAAGTGCCATGGCAGCGGCCTTGTAGGCGATCTCGACAGCGCGCGTGGCGTCCTGTACGTGACCACGTATGGTGATGGTGCCACCACTGCCAGGGATCTTTACCATGTTGTAGGCGTGGTGCGTGACGGCCATGAACTTTGCGAGGGCGGGGTAGCCGAGGATGGCATTGTAGGGCAGGCCAATATGCGCGACGTCGAAGTCAATTAGCTCGGTGCGGTAGTTCTCTTGCGTGCCAAAAGTGACCGCGAGCCTTACTTGCCCCAGAGGCGAGATTGAGCCGCTGGTGACCCCGGTGAAGGGCCTGGAGGGCATGATCCACTCGTAGGGCACTTGAAGCGTCTCGAAGGTCTCGACGGAGATGACGTTTAGGCCTGCACCCCCATCAATGAGCGTCTTGCCGACGGCGATGTTGTTGATGGTGGGGGTGCACACCAACGGGAGGGTGCCCACAGTCTTTGTAGACTTGGGGTGATCTTTGGCGTCGAAGGCGATGGTGTACTGGGACCACTTGAGGGGCGGGACGTCTCGACCCCGGGAAGCGCTGCGTTGAGCTCGCGAGCGAACTGCTTGAACTGGTTGTTCGACTTGGGCGCCTGGGATCCGCCGAGGATGCATGCCATGGCACCCTTGGGGGCTTGGTAGCCTCCAGGCTCTTCGTCGGGCAGATTGTTGTTCTCTCGGCGGCATTCGCCTGAGTTCCCTGAGGCCTCTGGAAGTTGCCCTTGCGTCCACCTTTGCGGTAACCACGGCCTCTACCGCGGCCACCGCTGCCTTCTTCTTGGTCACGCTTCTTGCTCAGCTGCTTGAGGTCATAGCAGTTCTCCGTCGCATGGCCGCGCATGTTGTTGTAGATGCAGAATGGGCGGTTGTCCACCTTTTTCTCGCCAGCCTCTGGTGAGTCTTCGCGAACATGCTTGGCGTCGGGTTCAGCTGCCAGGACTGCGGTAGGCTTGCGCTTTATCTCGTCACGCCTCTTCTGGGTCTTGGATCCCTCGACAGGGTCGTCTGTTGAGCCCACCTTGACGAAGAGGAGCCCTTCCTCTGCCTTGGCGCATTTGTCTGCAATGTCGAAGAGCTTCACCACGGAGGAGAGGGTATCATGGATGCCGAGCTTCTCGAGCATCCTGTGGTTGGTGACGCCCTCTCTGAAGGCCGCAATGACATGCGAGTCCGGGATGTTCGGAATCTTGTTGCGGACTTGGCTGAAGCGCTGGATGTACCTGCGGAGGGTCTCGCCAGGCTTCTGGCGCACAGCTCGCAGGTTGTTGTAGATGAGGGCACGCTCGTACGTGCCCTTGAAGTTCACAACAAACTGCTGGCAGAGCTCCTCCCACGAGTCAATGGAGTCCTCGGGAAGATTCAGGAGCCACGACAAGGTGGAATCCTTGAGAGCATAGGAGAACCAGTTGGCCATGACCTTGTCGTCTCCCCTCGTAGCTTGGATGGATGTGGTGTAGAGCTGCAAGAACTCGATGGGGTTGTTCGTGCCGTCGTAGCCCTTGGGTAGGTCAGGCCTGAACTTCTGTGGCCAGACGACGCGACGCAGGTTGCGGGTGAAGGCCGCGCAACCTGTGGCGTACGAGGCGATGCCACCCTGAAGAGCATGGCGGTTCTGTCGCCCTGCTTGGCCGATTTCCTCGACAATGCGCTTCTGGAGGTCCTTCTGGCGCTCCATCTCTACCCGCGCGTCTGGGGTGTTCGCTGCACGATTTGGCAATCGCGCGGCGAAGACGCATGGGACGCGGCCTTGTGCGCCGCAGCTGGAGGCGGACCTGGCGGAGGCGGTGGCGGAGGCGGCGGTGGAGGTGCGCCATGCGCGGTGGTTCCAGCGCGTCCAGAGTTGTGGTGCACCAGAGAGCGCGACGTCGCAGGAGCAGCGCGCGGTGCTGCCGCGATGTCGACAAGGTGCTGGAGGCGGCCGAGCCAGTTGTCGTGCGCCTCGGCGGCGGGCGGTAGCAAAGAGCTCCGCGGCCATGAGTAACGCGGTGTTCGGGCTAGGCGCTGGACGCCCAAGAGTGGAGGCGCTCTGGCGCTGGGACGGATGCGAGGACTCAGCGTCCTCACCGTGCCTGTGGTCGACGTCGTCGTCGAAGCGGTCGTCGTGGTGGCCGTCGTCGTCCTCGGGGTGCTCCACACGCGGTTCAGTGGTGTTGCGCCCCGTGGCGCGGCTGGCACGGGGACGGCCGCGAGGGTTGGTGGCGTTGGCAGCGGCTCGGTGGTTGCCCTGCCTGATGCCCGCCGGGTGGCGCGAGCTGCACAAGTGTCCGCCATGGTGCAAAGGTCGATGAAGGTTGAAGACGCGCCTCAGCCCCCTACCTGGCGCGCCAATTGTCGGAGAATGACTCCCACGAAACAGGGATAGTCAAGCTCACGAAGAGAGTTCGTGTAAGGGGCTGAACACGTTGGTCAAACAACCCTCAACCTGCACGGCGACGGTGCTCGTCGAGCAAGCGGAGGGACATCACTACAGAGATGAACACCAGCCCGTACCCAGGTTCGCAGCCCTCGTGTGGAGGTAACACCGCTACTTCTGCTTGTCTGTATTGCACTGCTTGTAGAGGTTACTGTACAATGAGCTTGCCGAGGGCTCTCTTTTGGCAATGGTGTACACAAGGAAGGGAAGCTATGGTCTTCTTCTTCCTTGCGCGTATGTGGCTATGCTGGAATGAGAATGCGATCCCTTGCTACGGTGCTGCTTGTCCTCCTTTTATAGGCGCCCCATGCTCCCTCCTGCGCTTGCACTATGGTAGGGCTGTCACGTGGCGCAGAAGGTCGAGCGCGGTGCACCGCATCCCGGTTGTCCATGGACGCGGTCCATGGGCGAAAAGCTGACTCCTGTAGCAGAGTAACCACCGTCCATGCAGGACGGCCAGCTGGGGCCGCAGAGGAACGTGGGGGTGCCCACGATGACGTTGGCCGTGGAGTGTAGCGCCGGCCGGTCCCCTTATCACCAAAGAGGAAACCCTTGTAGTCCGGTGCGGATGGCACAGCTTTGTTGACCCCTTTAATCACCAAAATGGCAACTGCGGCGTCGTCGTCACCGCGCGCAGGGGCGCGCGTCACTCTGCGGCCGCTGTAGAGCCCATGTGCGCTCTGCAGGGGTTGCTTTGCAGCAAAGCGATCTCCACGAGGGCTTGGGCGCCCTGTAGAGAATTCGGTGTTGACCTCTCCCAGGGGAGATTTCCTTGAAGAAGGGGCAGTAGTGGATATGGCCACCGCAGGCCTCTGCTGCCTCAAAAGCCCTCGTGAGGCAAGTCGCCTCGCGAGGCTCTCCAAGCCGTAGGCTTGGTCCTTAGTGAAAATTCACCATCAAGTGTCGAAGGCCGTAGAGGACAGCCCAGCACACCCTGGATTTCACTGGGCTGACATATGTGATTTAGGAGTTGGTGTTAGTGTTATGCATTTTTCTTTATATAAGAAACTTAACCTAAATAAATTGGTTCCAACTGAAGTTTCATTGCAAATGGCTGATAAATCAACTGTTGTGCCTATAGGTATATGTGAGGATGTTCCTATCTCTATAGCTAATTTGTTAATTCCTACAGACTTTGTTATATTAGAAATGCCTGAGGATGATAATCTATCTATTATTCTTGGAAGACCCTTTTTAAACACTGCAGGAGCTGTGATAAATTGCACTGAGAGTAAAGTGACATTTAATGTCAAAGGAAATGAGCATACTATCTATTTTCCCAAGAAGAATCCTGTTACAATGATAAACAAGAGTGTGAATTTTATTCAAAGAAATACTATTATGATTGGAAACTTTGAAATTGCACTACCACCTCCTACACCAAAGTATGATACCTTGATGATTGGAACTATTCCAATCAAATATGAGGTATCTTGAATTTCTTCTTTATATATATAAAATAAGAATCATGTATTATATCTTTTACATATTATTAATGAGACTTGATCAACCTCATTACTAATGTGGAAATGATGCAAATTTGATTCCCATAAAAAATTGTATTGCATTTTAATTTTATTTATCCTAGAGTTTTGGAGCATATGCATAATCATAATTATTTCAGATTTCAGAAATTCCAGAATATGAATTTTGAAAAATTCTCTTCAGAAAATTTTCTCGAAAAATTCCAGAAAAATTTGGAGGTAAGTTATTTTACTAGAGGGACCAACAGCCAAGAGTGGGACACCAGAAGGCCAACAGGGACCAAAAGAGGGTGTCCCACGCGGCCAGATTCCTTGGCCGCGTGGGACCCACTAACTTTGGCCCCAGGTGGAGTTAGGTGAGTGCCTTGTGCCCATCTCCTTCCCCTCGATAGAAAGCCAACTCCAGGTATTTTTCCCAAATTTTCCCGAGCTCCTTCTTCCTGCTATCCTTGGATCTCCAAGTTTAGGGCAGATTTTTCAAATCTGTTTGGTGGTATGTGACTCCTCCACCCATCCAATTACTTTTTGTTCTTATGCTTTATGTATGAAGTATTTTGCTGCACTATGTGTCACCTAATATGCTTGGGAAATCCATGGATTTAAGTTTTCTAGTTGATATTGATGCATGATATTGATGTGGAGACTAGTTGTGGATGGCTCAATGTTGTTTTAGAGTGTTACATCTTAATTTTTGTTGGATATTATTTTTGGACAGCAAGGTTTCATCATGAACAAAGGTAAATGATTGTTTGGGATGACTTCGAGACCAAGGAGAAGATCATCTAGAGTTTCCGAGAATTATGATGACAACCACCTTTGGGAGGATGGTGCGGTATATGCAGGGGAGAGGCTTCGGATTCATGCAACAAAATGGCAAGACCCCGTGGTTCTTGATCATTGGGGGATAAAGGAGGACTTCAACACCTTCGCCGCTGCAGCTGGCTTACTCGAGTTCTCCCTTCATCCACGGAACACATACGAGGAACTCTCGCGAGAATTCCTCTCCACATTCCGGTTCGAGGGGCCCGAAAACTACAAACACAATAAGAAAAGTAAGCCACCGTCTCCCACCTTTGTCATTAAATTTACTATGAGGGGGCAGCGCTTGGTTATGTCACTAGATGAGTTCTACAATGCTATTCGTGTAGAGAACACGGGTAGTTGGGAGGAGACCCATGCTGATTCTAACTAAGAACTTGTTGCTTTTTGGCGTAGTATTTCTGTGAACATTCCTGATAGACTTAATAGGGTAAATTCACTTGCATACAACACCCCGGTTTGAGATACTTTGCCTTGTTCCTTGCAAGAGGATTTATTGCTAGAGATAACACTTCTGCTTGCACTGGACCCATGATTTATTTACTTAAATGTGCAAAAGAGAACATACCGTGTGAGTATAACTTGGGAGTAATTCTTGCTAGGTCCTTGCACTTGGCTGTGAGGAGGAATAATACTGATTGCACTCCTATTTATGCTGGTGCCATTGCTACTTTAGTGTAACACCCCGGCCACCCCCGGGTCGGGCCTGTCACCCCTGGCAGCTCTCTAGGATCTCCAGACTGGCCCCACAGATCAACACTAGTCTTTTCTGCGCACTTTGTCCTCACTCGTGCGCACCCGGGAACCAGTTCCCGGTCGGTCACCCATCCTTAGAGTGCTCCGGGCCAAGCACGCTTAACCTCGGAGTTCCTTCCAGATGAGCTTCCGGAAAAGAAGTTGCAACTTGTTGATATGAGTATTCTATCAATTCTGTTAAGCCCTGAGCCAGGATCTCACATCCTTCCCCCCTTAGAAGACCGACGCCCTCGTCAGTCAGCCCCCAGTCCAGGAACTTCCCCTCTTGGTACACGTCTGTGCGCCCAGTGCCGGCACATGCTCCACATGTCCGCGCCCCTGACCCGCACACGCCCGTGTTGCCACGAGGGTCAGGTCTGATACCAAATTGTAACACCCCGGCCACCCCCGGGCGGGCCTGTCACCTCTGGCAGCTCTCTAGGATCTCCAGACTGGCCCCACAGATCAACACTAGTCTTTTCTACGCACTTTGTCCTCACTCGTGCGCACCCGGGAACCAGTTCCCGGTCGGTCACCCATCCTTGGAGTGCTCCGGGCCAAGCACGCTTAACCTCGGAGTTCCTTCCAGATGAGCTTCCGGAAAAGAAGTTGCAACTTGTTGATATGAGTATTCTATCAATTCTGTTAAGCCCTAAGCCAGGATCTCACATTTAGTATATGAACACATTAAGGAAGAGAGAGGTTTTGATAATAACATGGGTAGCCTAGTGAGAGAGTCTAATTTACTTGATTTTACTTTCACTTCTCACATGGAAATGAGTGAGAGGCATGAGGATCATTATATGTATAGCTATAAGAGTTCTAATGGACAAAATGTGTCCATTAGGCTCCCTCGTGCTGACCTTTTTGACAGGACTATCGGGAAGTGGACCGTGGAGGAAGTGCAACCCCAAGAGGAGCCCCAACATCCAGGAATGCAAGGCTACCAATATGGTTACTTCCCTGGAGATGGAAGTGGTGGGTACGATTACCATCGGGATACTAGCTTGATCGCAAGCTTGGGGGAGTACTTCTCTCCCTTTCCATTCGTTGTTTTATATCACTTTCATCTTGTTATGTTTCAGTTTCTTGTTCTGAAAATCACAAAACACAAAAAGATTTTAATTGTTTCTTTTGCTTATTTACTTCTCGTCGTTTACTTTATGCATCTAAAAACTAAAAAGAACAAAAATATTTTCGTTTTCTTGAATCCAAAGTAAAAACGGAGGTGCAGGAATTGCTGAAATCTGCTCACTGTTTTATTTTTCATTTTTTTTTCTGTAACTCCGAATGAGCTAAAATTTTAACCACTACTGCAACTTTTCATAACTTATGCACCCGTAAAATATGAGATTATTCTGAGGTGTTTAGGTAGGGCAAAAACGGTTCTGTATGCAGTAACGGTTTATGGCAGATTTGAGTTTTTACTGCGCAGTTCAAGTGGGGAGAGGAGAACAACGATGATGAGTTGATGTGCATGAAGTGGATGAAAGGTATGACACCTTTGCCGTGCTTATGTGGACTTTTTAATAACAGCAAGTGCGCACATCATAGTTTTTTTAACATATAGGGAAGTGGTAGCAAATGTTTATCTTCTCCGTGTTCTAGTATGTTATATGATGATGCAAATGAGATATTATTTAGTGACAACACTTGGCTGTGGATTGAGTAACTGTGGCTCTAAACAAAGGTCTACGCATCCCATTGTGCTTGCTAAACTTGCCAACCAAAGAGAAAGTAAAAGAGTTTTTCAAATGTTAAACATGAAGTCATATGCTTGACAAGCTTAGGGGTTGGGAGTTAACTTATATGTGCTGACACATAGAAAGCTTTCAACATTGCACTAAATTACATTTAGTTGATATCATGACCTTTTGTTTATGGATGCTTATCATGGTGCCAAATAAATGCGGAAACTTAGTAAGTTTGAGGAGTGGGTATAAATGGCCAGAAAGACGCCTGGGCCGCCAACCTAAGCCATGCATCATTCATGGTGGAAATTTACATCGTACCAAAGTGAACATTCAGTGATGCACTTCATAATAAAAAGCTACACAAATAGTAAATAAAAGAGTGCTGAGATTGTTCATTGTCTGTTTGTCTTGTTGTTTTGACATGGGCTTGTTCCATGTCCTGGGACAAGAGGTACCCCAATTGACACTCTTGATGACGCTATTATTACTTGCAATGACTTAGAAACTTAAACTTGCTTTGTGGCCCGAGTTGAGTAACATCGTGGTGTAGGTACTCGTATTCACGGGCATGAGGCTCTCAACCATTAGTTGGTCAAGCATATGAGTCATAATAGGGAACACCAAATGGATTGATAAAACTGAGAGCAAGGTTGTAAGCACAATGAGTTCACTAGTCAATAAAACAAAGAATCAAAAGATCTCAAAAATCTTGACATGATTCAATCAAAAGCGATGCAAGAACCTTTGTCTATTTCTACAGTTGGGCAAACTCACCCAAGTGCTGACACTTCATGTTATTTCTTTTGTAACAAATATAAATGCTTTAACACTGATTAGATGCACCTTTGCTAGCATTTTGTTATTTGTTATGGAAGTTATGTTTTGAATACTTGTTGGTATTAAACGGTGTTACATATGCAATGCAAAGTTCTTGTCAAAGTCTTTTTATCGCTTCTGCACTATGTTTGAGTTGTTCGAGGACAAACAACGAGCTAAGCTTGGGGGAGTTGATGCACCTAAAATGCATCTACTTTTCCAAGCACTTTGCTTCATAATTTGCTCCGGAATCTTCCCATATTTGAATAAAACTGCTGAATCTGACGCTGTTTTTAGCAAAGTCTCTTTTCTGGTTGTTTTTGCAGGAAATTAAATCGGAGAAAAATACCACGTCATTTTTTATGGAAATGAAGGGCATCGTGCAAAAGATGGACACGAGGAAGCGTCCGAGGGCCAAAAGAGTGGGTCCCACGCGGCCAGATTCCTTGGCCGCGTGGGCCCACCCATCTGGAGCCTCGGGCACCGTCTCTCCTTCGGCTTTCGCGTACCCCCTCATATATATGAAAAAGTGGCTGACCTAGAAGGGGAGGACCTTTCGCGAAACAGATCGCTGCCACCACCACGATCTTTGATTTCGGAGACAGATTGATCCAGGATTTCTCCCCTAGAGGAGGGATCCGGAGGCCGTCTTCACCGCCATCTTCACCGCCTTCATCTCCATCGACCATGAGCTCCCTCTCCATCACCATGTGTGAGTAGTCTGCTTTAGGCACATGAGGTGGATGGGGATTGGATGAGATTGATCATGTATTGATACCCGTTGTCCGAGATCTTAGGGGTTTATCTTGAGGATATTTTTGTATTGTGTTGATGCACTTATGCTATGTTTAATGCTTGCTACTAGGGCCCGAGTGGCATGATTTTAGTACTGAACTTATTTTGCCCCATCATATATTTGAGTTTGGTATTTATCTGCAAAGTGTATCACCTGCTGTTATGTTGAACCTGCGAACCCTAAAAGTGACATTTAGGGAAAACAAGGGGGAGAGAATCTGCAAAGTGTATCACCTGCTGTTATGTTCATGAAGTGTTAATGCGTTGTTCCGGGCAATTCGAAAGGGTAGACCTTAATTACCTGTAGTTCCAAGTTGGCCCCGGTGAAATGGGCAGGTAGGACAATAGATGTTGTGCAAATTCTCTTGGTTAGTACGCACAACTATTTACGGAACACATACCTACATATATCGGAGTTAGAGATAAGTCCCATTGCTATTTGTATCTTATTATATGATCAATCTTATTCATGCAACACCCCGCTATCACCTCATGCCTACGTTTTAAATCTCTGAGTTACACTTTCACTTTTCCGGTGAAAACTGGGAAACCTTTGTTTACTACTGCTGTTTTATTTTGCTTGCTCGAATCATCCTACTGCCATAACTATCTCTGCTGCAAGTTTATTAATATACAGGTGTGGTTGAGAGTGACATCTCAATTGCTAAAGTCTTATTGGTATTCTTGTGTTCCCCTTGAGTCGAACTATAAATTTGGGTAATACTTCCCAACGAAGATTTCAATGACCCCCTATACTTGTGGGTATCAGCCACTGCGAAACCGGACCCGGAGATGGGCCTACTTTCTCTGCCTATGGACGTGGTGGGTGACGATGGCGATCCCATGGAGATGGAGGTCGAAGCTAGTGCCTTTGTCCTGGCTCCACAACGCGGCGGCCCCTCCCAGCGGTCGTCGCCTGCTCCGGGGCCACAAACTCTCGTGAGGGCGCAACCCCCGAGCACCCTTGCTTCCTCTCGGATCCGTTGAGGTCCCGGAGTCGTTAGGATGCAAGCACACCCGGGGGTAAGTATCCGCCTTGCTCATTCTTTCATTCCCAATTGTATCTTGCTTTCTTTGTCGAAAACGCATTCCCGAGGAAGATGACCAAATGTCGTTGCAGGGGCCCATCTTCCCCGGAATCCAACAAGAGGCCGCGAGATGCGGCAGAAGATGACACAACAACTGGCACCGGAGCTCGAGGAGGGAAAATGATTCCTCCCATCGTGACAGAAGATCGCCGCTGGAGCAGGGTGGGGAGCGCGACGATGGTCTCCCCGGCCTGCCCAACGGAGCAACCTGGAGCCGTCAGGACGCTGGACCAAGCAGATATGTCCAGCCCCCGGGTAACATGTTCTTGTGAGGTGATTCATGAGATTCTGATGCTCCTTTTCATTATCTTTAACTATATGCCTCCGTAGTGGGCGACTCACCTCCGGGTGACCTTCCGGGAACCAAAGATCTAGAGAAACCACCTTCCTTCACTCCATCAGGAGATCAGGAGGTGACCAAGGGCATGCTCGCCGAGAAGGCACTGATGTCATCAGGGGGAGAACACACTGAGGGGCCCACCAATGGTCCGGGTACTGGTGAAGCATCAAATCTTGTGGGCGTCTTGGACATTATGTATAGTTCATGGATGACTGGGCAGGAGCTGACAGCCTTCACCGAGCTTTCAACCAATTCTGGTGCACGCGCAGAGATTGCCGCGTTGACACTGATCATGAAAGGTTTGGCGGCAAAGTGCGCACTCCGGGAAGCTTGCTGGAGGAGGCCCCCGGGTGACGATCAGCTGATCGAGCACCATGGACGCCATCGCTCAAGGGATGCTTTAGGTGGAGAAGGAGCTTAGTACCCGTGAGGCCGCCCTGGTCGAGACAAGCTCTAGTATAGAGGTTCTGATTCAACGCGGAGTGGATAAGATCAACCACCAGGGGGAGCTATTCTCCACCCTGTGGAAAAGCTTCGAGAGGAAGAGCGTGGCATGGAGAGCTGAGCGTTCCCAGCGAGAGTAGGACATCTCCGAGAAGGAGAAGAGACTGGCGGCCCTGGAGGCCAAACTTTCTGAAGATGGCAAGTCCTGGAGCTTCAAATGCAACAACTGGAGAAGGACACCGAGAAGCGCCAACAAGAGCAGAAGGATGAGGCAGACCGCCATAGGAAGGAGCTAGATGTCAAAGACCAGGACATAAAGTACTGGTAGCTGAAGACGTCCGAAGCCGACCAGGCCATTGAAGACATCAAGAAAGAGCTCCACCTGGAATAGGAATATCCCTGAGCTTCACTGGCCAAGACCAAGGAAGATGGTCAGACGATAGCAGAGCTGAAGGAATCCTTGGAGGCGCGGGATGCGGAGCTGGTGTCGCTGAAAAGTGACCACAACAAACTGGATGAGGCCTTCTCCCAGGTATCCACTCAGCTGACTGAATTTCGCCGCTAATTCCAGGAAGGCCTTGCTAGTATTGTTGCTGCCGGTCAGGAAGCCACGACGCATGTGGAGAAGCTGAATTTGAGTACCGAGCTCCCAGTGTTGAACTCGAACTGCCAAAGCTTGTCTCATGTTGCGGAGTTTATCAAGAAGGTGGTTGTCGATGTCAGGTCCTTCAAGAACAAATCATCCCACCAGATCCTTCATGACAGGAATACATTGTGCCAACAGACGACATCGCAGGTGATGGCGACGTTCCAGGAGGCCAACCCGAGCGCGGTGATGCCATACTTTCGAGCTGCAACTCCTTCTGAGGCTTCCCTCCGCGCGGCAGACATCCCGGTGACCAACTCGCCGCAAAGATGTTCGGCGCGCCTGCATAACATTCAAGCACTCCGTGCCCCAAATGTAAAAAAACTTTGTGTTAAACCTCGTACTTGTCGGAAAACATGCTGTAATTCTTAGAACTGGCTATGCTATTCTGAAAGGATCATATAGCCATCTAGAGGAGGGTGAATAGGTGCTACCCAATTTTTATTTCTTTTTCAGTTTAGGCTTGACACAAAGGTAAATTCTCTATATATGCAACTAAGGTGAATTTACCTATATGACAAGTTTAACACTAAGCAACAAACAAGATACAATTAAAGGCTAAGGTAAAGGAGAAACCAAACGGAAGCACGCGGAGAGAAGGATGTATTCTCGAGTTCCTCCTTTTTAGGGGAGTACGTCTCGTTGGAGAGGTGTGAGCCACCACAACAGGTTGGCTCAACAGCCACAACAGGCTTCATCTTCTTCTCCGATGAACCACACCACAAAGGTTTGGTTGACCTTCAACTATCGGAAACCTTCATGGTGGAGCCCGGAGCCTTTACAACAATAATCCAGGGCACAACCCGCAACTGGACTGGGGGCTCCCAAACGGCTACAAATCTGTCACAAAAGACAGCAAATGAGTACAACAAGGTGCTAGGTTTTCCAATGGAAACCCAATCAAATAGTTCCTCAAGTGAATGAGGAGGAAATGCAAATCTTCTCAGTGAAGATGTAGATCGGAGCCTTCTCTTTCAATCCTCTAAAGATAAATGAGTTTGGGTGGAGTGATTTGGAGTAATCGAAGATTTGAGCTTGCAACAATGGGGGTCAAGATATTTTGGGCGAGCTGAAGAGATGGAGGTAGGTGGAGGGGTATTTATACCCCTCCCAGAAATCTGCCTGTTGAAGAGGTACGCGAGGCCGGCCTTGGGCCCGGCCTGGCCGTCCTGGAACTGCTGGAAGCCGGCCACCCACCCGACGCCTTCGGCCTGAGACCCGACCTATGCCGGCTTGGGAGATGGAGGCCGGCAGGGCACCCGAGGCCCCTGGCCTCGAGTGGGAACTAGCCCGGCCAGGCGGCTGCCGAGGCCGGCCTACCTAGATACTTCTGTTTTCATCGTTTTGCAAGCCTCTCTTTCTCATTTTTGCACATAGAGAGATTTATCTTTTGACCTTTTACTCTTTAACTTACGTTTTCCTGTAAGCACTTAGCGGAAGGTTAAATACTCCAAGTGTTGTGATCAAACACCAAAACAAGATTAGCAGACACATGTCTTTTCAATCTCCCCCTTTTTGATGTTTGATGACAACACATGGATTTGCAATAAAGATATCTAATTTCAGCTTTGTCAAAAGATCTTAAATGAAGCTCCCCCTAGATTTCATAAGCCGACATATATCAAATAAGAGAGACAAGCATTCACACAAGACACTATGTGAGCAGAGGAAAGAATTTATCTCACCATAGCCATCATATGAATAGATAAACCGGGAATGTCATAGCTTCACCATTGACTTCACATGAATATAAGATACATAGGCTTCATATGAATGGATAAACGGGAATGTCATAGCCTCACCATAATCCGAAGATAATAAAGTTCCATGATATAGCCTTACAATAAAGTTCCACGAACATAAACCAAATAGAGTTCAACTAAAAAAGATTGCAATGCAAATGAAAACGCAAATGGATGCTAAAACATGAATGCAAATCCCCGGAGATCTCTCTCCCCTTTGACATCAAGACACCAAAAAGGGAGAAAGTGAAGTGGATATCCCATGAGATCACTTGATGACGTCATTCTCCTCATCAACTTCTGTAGCAGCAGCACCATCATCAGCAGCCTGACCGGAGCTCGATTCAGCAAAGTTGCCAGGCCAAAAGGTGCCAAGGGAGGAGGCATCATCGCCAAACCAATATGTGTTCTTGGACTTCCAGGTGTTTTCAGAGACCTCCTCGGAGGTAGACGGATAGGGAAGTTCAAGCTTTTTCATGGTCTCTCATTGGTTGCGGCTATATTTCTTCTCCTTTGTATAGGCCTTGTATTCCTTGTCCTGCTTTTTCGCAAAGAAGCAATTCATTTTCCAGAATATAAACTTTAAGGCGTACTTCTTCTTAGGAGCCACAACAGTAGTTTCTTCTTGAATAGAGCTAGGACCAGCTTCAGTAGTTGTGGAACGAGCACGCTTGGCTTGTGGAGGAGCAGTAGAAGCATCCGCAACAGGTGCAGGAGCAGGTAGAGGAAGGAGTGTAGGCTCAATCATCTGGTAGTTGTTGAGAAGGGCTTGATCAATCTTGGTGTTAAACAGGCTCTGAAGATACTGACCATATATGGGAACCTTTTTGTTGAGAACCACAGAGCGCATCTCTTGCCACATGTAATCCAGAATATCCAGTCTCCTGCCCCTATCCTTGGCTCGAACAATGTGATAAAGATGGTTTACCATCCACTTGCGGACCTCACCCTTTTCCCCATACTTGACATTGATGGTGTTTCTCATGATGGTGTGTATTGTGTGCCAGAAAGGAGTGAAATAAGCAACCTTGGGAATATGAAGAAGTCTAGCTTCAGGTTGATAGCAATGGGGATCCCTTCTCGTGCCTTCATTAGCTTGGTCTCATCAACATGAATACGAGTAAAAGACATTGGCTGAAAGGATGCCTCCGCAATGCCAAATAGACTACCAAACTCTGCAAGTGTAGCAACGCACTTGACACTAGCACACATCCAAGTCATAGTCCTTGGTCCCTCCGTAGAGAAATGAACAGTGGAAAAGAATTCCCTAAGCAACTCAGGAGAAAATTTATCATTGCAGTCCATGAGAGAGCTAATACCATGATAATCCATAACTTCCATCACATCCGGCCATATTTCCTGTGCTTTAGTCACATCAAAGTAATGTTGAGGAGCATAATTATTCTTGAGAGAGCATACCACAAAGGAATATACTTGCTCATGCATCTTGCAATAGAAGCGCGGATCACTACATGTGCGCTGCTCAAACGCATAAGGATTGAAAACTACACGGTCCTGCTCAAATACTGCAGAGGGAAGCTTGCTCCATGACCCATGAACTGGTTCATCCGGATTGACAGGAAGATCTGACCTTTTCTTTGTGGCAGCCTGTGGCTTCCGGTCGAGAGGACGGGGAGTGGAGGAAGATGCTTTGCTCTTGGCCTTGCCAGTGTCTTGAGGTTGAGGAACTTCCTCAAAGTCCCAATCCGAGTCCATCTTTGCATGAGCTGCACCAAGAACCTCCAATCTTGAGAGGCACTCCAAGAACACCAACAATGAAGGAGAGCACCCCCAACCGTTCAACAATGGACAAACTGTTTGGATGGGAAGGTAGATCGGGAGGGGCTCTTTCAGATCTGAGGTTTGGGGAGGGGGAGGGAGAGGCTCAATGGAGGAGGAGGGTGGAGGAGGAGCAAGGGAGCTCCAATGGAGAGGGCCTTTTCGTGGGGGAGGGAGAGGAAGAAGAGGGGAATGGTTGGGGCTGACCCCGATTCGACCTGCGTATAAGTGCGTCCCGACCGGCCGGCTTGGCCGGCCAACAAGGCCGAGCTGGGAAAGCTAAGGCCGGCCACCTGCCCGACGCCCCCGGCCTCTGCCCCGGCCTCGACCTCGGCCTCGGATGATGGCTAGGCCGGGCAGTCGCCCGACGCTGCCGGCCTCTGCCCTGGCTCCAGCCTCGGATGGCAAGGCCGGGCAGGAGCCCGAGGTAGCCGGCCTCCGCAGCCGGCTAGGCCGACCCCAAGGGCCGGCCTCCTCCAGAAAGGTATTGAACTTGAAAAATTGCCTGAATTTTCTGCCTGTATTTTTGCGCTGACACCAGTTTCAAGAATGACCAGTAATGCAAAGTTGAGTGTCATGGGGGAAGTGCAAACATGAAAATTTCGTCACACATCCAATGGAGAAAATCAAGAAGCCCCAAATAAGCTTGGATGTGGTGAGAAAATATATAAAACCAACATGTATGCAATAAAATCTCAAGTAAGCTCCAATAAGATCAATTCTTCAAAAAGAAGAGGGCGGTGGCCTAGGCCACCATGTATGAGTGTATGTGGCGTGACACCGCGAAGAGATATCTTGGGTTCACTGCAACTACTTGTCATTTAAGCTCACAATTCATAAAAACGAATATAGAGAAGCAAATGAGTTCTTGATGTCAGCATAATGGGGGGAGGGATAGTCCAATGTATTAAGACCACACTCCCCCTATGTCCATGCCTACACCTAAACCAAATAGATAGTCAAAATATAGGTGTGTATACAAGATAGTCAAGTCAAGCTCCTTGAATCCACGATATTTAGCTCATTTCTCAGATAAGTGAATCTTGCTTCATCAAGTGGCTTCGTGAAAAATCTGCAAATTTGTCTTTTGTGGGAATATAGCCTAGCTCAATATCCCCACGGGCAACATGATCTCGAATAAAATGATGAGGAATCTCAATATGCTTTGTTCTTGAGTATTGCACCGAGTTGTGGGCAATCTTGATAGCACTTTCATTGTCACACAAAAGAGCCACTTTGTCACAATTGACACCGTATTACTTTAAAGTTTGCCTCATCCATAACAATTGAGTGCAAGCACTAGCAGCAGCCACATACTCAGCTTCGGTGATGGAAAGAGATATACAATTCTGCTTCTTAAAAGACCAACTCACCAAGGACCTACCAAGGAATTGGCATGCCCGGAAGTTGATTTCCTATCATCATGATCACCTGCCCAATCCGAGTCCATGTACCCAGCAAGAGAGAAATTTGAGCCCCTTGGATACCACAAACCAAACCTTGGGGTATGAACCAAATATCAAAGCTGGATGAATGTGGTTGTGCTGTGGCATGTATACAGGAAACAAAAAAAGAGTTTTGATAGAAAGTTTATTAAAGCTTGTTGTCCACGTCGTTTTGATAATTTTGCCTATGCTCCCTCGGTGGGTGCATCTGGAGGTATCCTGGTGGTTTAGAATTCGGCTATTTTCACAGGAACCTTAATTGAATCACATAGTTTTGGGCTTATTGTGGAATTCTGCTCCAAACATAATGGAGACAAGTGGACTCTGGTAGTGGTTTATGGTCCCTATGCTGGACCTTTTCTGGATACTTTCATCAACTGGTTATACAATATCACTATTCCTGATGATGAACTGTGGCTTTTTATGGGTGACTTCAACTTCATTAGAGCTCAGGAGAATAGAAGTGCGCCTGGTGGTGATGTAAATGAAATGTTTCTCTTCAATGAGGTTATTGGACATCTGGGTCTTTTGGAGCTCCCAATTAAGGGCAGGACGTATACGTGGTCCAATATGCAGGCTGATCCTCTTTTAGTCTAGCTAGACTGGTTTTTCACTAGTGCTAGTTGGATTACGAGTTATCCAAATACTGTAGTTCTTCTGTTGGCAAAACCTACTTCGGATCACATTCCTTGTGTGGTCACCATTGGAACAAATATCCCAAAGGCGCATATATTTCGTTTTGAGAACTACTGGGTTAATCAATAAGGTTTTATGGATTGTGTTAAGAACAGCTGGAGTAAACAGATTGTAGGGGCTTCTTCAGTTAAAAACTTGTGTAGCAAATTTAAGGTTGTTCAGTATGCTTTGAAGAAATGGCAGGCTGGAATTTCTAGAATTAAGCAGTTGATTGCTAAATGCAATTTGGTGATTCTATTCTTTGATGCTTTGGAAGAAAAAAGAGTTCTAACTGTCTATGAAAGGAATTTCAGGAAAATAGTAAAGCTGCACTATGAGAAGCTGTTGTCTCTGCAATTCCAATATTGGAAGAAGAGATGTACAATGAGGTGGATTAAGCTCGGAGAGGAAAATACCAAATTCTTTCATGCGATGGCCACTGAGAGGTACAGAAAAAATTCTATTTCATCTCTGGTTTTGGAAGATGGGAGGTCTACATCTGATCATGAGGAATTAGCTGCTGTTGCATTATCTTCTTTCAAACAAAGGATGGGTACTTCACATGGAATACAAATGAGATTTAATTTAGAAGAAATCTTGAACAGGGTGGATGGACTCGATCAGCTAGTAGCACCTTTCACCTTGATGCATGTAAAATGCATACATGAACTTTGCATTATATTACTTATATTTCAATCATATTTGCATCATATAAGGGTTATATCATTGTTTTATATAGATTTTGGGAATATTTCATAGTTTCCCTATTTTTCTGGAATTAACCCTGCACATGCAGAAAACCCTATTTTCTATATTTTGATGTTTCAGGGACCCAAACGACGTCCAAATGACCTGGAAATTTACGAGCATCCGTTTTTGGAAGGAACAAAGCATTGGAGCGAAGGAAGCGAACAAGCGGAGGCCCGAGGGCCAGAAGAGGGTGGCCCACGCGGCCAAGGAATCTAGCCGCGTGGGACCCACCATCTAGGCCCTCGTGGCTCCGTTGCCGTCGATCTTCATCTCCGTGTCTTCGTCTTGACCTAAAAACGACTATAAAAATAGCCCCCCAGGGCTTTCGCGAAAAGGAGCGCCGCAGAAACACAGAAACCACGAAACAGACACCTGGAGTTGCAGATTGGAGGGGGAAAACTCCGGCGGGGCGCTGCCGGTGTCGTGGGTTTGTCACGTCAGATGTCATGGATGACTTCGTAGGTGTGGGATTTGCGCGAGTCAATCGTCTCCGAGCTTGGGATCGCAGGAACAAGGACGAACACAGATTTACCCAGGTTCGGCCCCTCAATGTGAGGTAAAGACCTACTTCCTGCCTACCCTAGATTCGTAGGCGATCCGATCTGGGTACTCGCCGTAAGAACTAGGGTTTAAGGCTTGATAGCCTCACCCCGTCCAAGTCCTGCGAGTCCTCTTTATATACACAGAGGCTCGCTAGGTTACAAAGGAAACTTCCTTCACAAGGAATACATTGACCGGAACCTACTTGGACACTAACTCCTCTTCACGTCTTCCAAGATATGTCTTCTAGATCCTTCTCCTTGTGGCGGTGCGATATTGGGCTTGCTTTCATGCAGGCCTTTATTGTGCGAGTAAACTGGGTCGCACTTTATCAAACATGGGCCGCGGGTTAATCTACAAAGTATTCCCCCGACATTAGCCCCCAAGTTCAGCTTGGACTTCGGATGAAGGCTTCTTTGTCTTGTTGAACTGCTGAAACGCCCTCATGAATGTCCCAGCTGAACTCCGTTTTTGTATCACCATTTGCGACTTATAATCCTCTCGGCGGCTCAAGGGTGCGACTCATCTGGTCATGCCTGTTGGTTTTTAGATCTGAACGTGTTCCGCGCCTGGGCTTTTTAGTTTGGCCCATCAGCCTCCCTAGCACTCTGCTTTAGTTACGCCTTCGCTACTCTTCTGCGCCGCCTTGGTTCCGCTTCTTGCGCTTGCAATCTTCCGGCGAAAATCCCCTTGATCGGAAAAGATGTCTCGCCGTAGTTGCAACTGGGAAGGCTTGTGGATTGATGAGGTGTTTTTGGAGTCTTTGGCCACCGCGGCCTTCTTCCACCGAGAGATCAATGTGAATGGCGCACCGCTGGCGAGGAGATAATTCCCGATCCGCAACCAGGAGAAGTGGTGATTTTTGCGGAACACGTCGAGCGTGGATTCAAGCCCCCGGTTCTCTCTTTTTCGCTCCCTGATGCAGCGGCTGGGTCTTCGCCTTCATGACATCGGTCCCAATTCAATTGCAAGTGAGTAACTTCCACGTTCTTGCGAAGATTATTTGGGCGTCTCTCCTTCAATAGACTTCTGGCTCGCTTTCTTTGGCTGCAATAGTCAAAGAGAAGCAACAGATGCTTCTTTCCTCCAATGTGGCGCCATATCTTTCCAACGCCGTAAGGGTAGTATTTTCCCAAAGCTAGCCCTTGCCAAAAAGTTAAGGATTGGCAAAGAACTTTCTTTTACTGCAAAGACACTTCTCCTGAGGGCGAAATTCGTCTTCCCCCTTGGTCTCCACTTCCTTTCGAGGCTACCCCTGCTTTGTCTTCCAAGCCCGATCCTTCTTCGTTGCCCTCCATCAGATTCTTTTAGATAAGGTGAGGGCGCTGACGCTCCATGGCCTTACCGGATTGGATCTTATATCTTGCTGGACCAAATGGCGAATTCAGCCCGTGAGTCGCCGTCTGCGACTTATGGTGGATTTCACCTGTCGTGCGGATGACGTTGATCGTACTTGCCCTGAAGATTGGGACAAAGGGGAGTGGATAAACTTCATTCGCCGAGTGACGAACGAGGACATTGACTCGTATGATAACGTCGGTCTTGCTCCTTTCTGGGCTGAACACAAGCCTTTTGTGGTAATTATCTTGTAATTTTTCCTTCTAGATTCTTCCTTCAAAGTTGACTATTTCTGACATTGATTCTCTTTCAGATTGATCCTATTTTTGGACTCCCCATCTGAAGAGGAGGCTGGCTCAGGCCAAGAAACTACTGTCAAGTCACCAGAAGAAGTCGCTGATCCTGTGGAAACGATTACTCATGGACTGTTTCTGAGCCTGGTGGCAGCGCATCTGAAGAGGAGCAACAAATGGCCAACATTCTTTTGTCCACGGCTCCAGGCACATCTTTCCTGGAGCTTCCTGAAGTACCTCGCAGGTCCTCTAAGCGTCTTCTATCTAAGAGCCCAGAAGATCCCTCGCAACCGAGAAACGTCGCAAGGCCTTGGCGTTGCTTGTGGATATCAAAGCTGCCAAATCTTTAAAGCTTGCTAAGCCTGACAGCGCTGTACTTTCCTCCGAGCCTGTTGTGAAGAATTGCCTCTCGACAAGTTCGGGTATTTCCTTGTGACATTCTCTTTTCTTTGTACTCATGTGTCTCATGAAGGGTTGTTTATTCACTGCTGTTTTTTCCGTCCGTAGGCTCAGATCTGCAAGATTTATCTTCTCCTTCCTCTGGTTGCCTGATGAAGAGCATCCGTATTGCTTCTGGGTAAGACTTGCTTTCCTTTTATGGCTGTGACACTGCACTTTAATCTATAACCATCAATATCTTGCAGGGCCATGGTTGAAGGGGATACAAAGTTGCCTCCTCACTGCTCTTTCTCAGCCAACCACGAGCGAAGATGATGTTGCTGGCGAAAATGGGAACTAGCGATGGCGCGACTTATCTGAAGCCTTTTTTAGAAGAGGGTATTGCCGATGCGGCTCCTGCCATGGTTCCAGTCGCAGCGCTCTGCGACTCCTAATGTTGTAGGGATGCCAATTCAAGTTGGAGCTCCTATTTCTGAAGCGGCTGATCTCCCAAGCGCTAGTAGTTCCAAATCAATTGCGGATGCCATAATCGATGCTGGGATAGCACGCTGCTTTACTACGCGACCTGGTTGAGCAATTTTCTTCAAGTCGCCAGGTACGCATACTGTAGCCCCCAAGGATCAAGACCTTGTGTCAGTTGACAGGTGTTGATTTTTCTTTTCTCCAAGTTTTGAGCCCCCAAGTACCTTTCTGAATTGCTTATTTTTTCCTCTGTTTATTCGCAGCTTGAGCTTTCCTCGCTTGCTGCCTCTGACGCAATGAAAGTCAAGGGCATGTCCTTAGATAAGCCTGAAGTGATGCGATCTGCCTTGGACATCAGCGAGATCATTAAAAACCAAGCGCAGAAATAAAATACTCAAAGATCAACTTGACTCCTGTGAAGAGCAATTTAAAGAGCTCGAAGCAGATTCCAAGCAGCGACTCATGGAGAAGGATGAAGTTATAAAATCCTTGCGAGAGGGGTTGAATCTCAAATCTGAACTCTTGATCGGCTGAAAGGAGACCATGCGAGGGAGCTCGCCGCGCGAGATGAAAAATATAACTCGCTGCTCAAGGCTTTTGAGGGTTTTGGATCTGTTGTTAAATCAGCCATTCTTCAACTCGCCGGTACATCCTTAGTCCTTTGTCTCTTGATCATTCACATCTGGGTGACCACCATGAGTTGCTGATTTGAATAACATCTTGTTTTTTGATGCAGGGCCTGGTGCTCCAGTGTTCCGCTCCAATTAAAGGATCAACTGGATATCTTCAAGATTTTAGCCAGCGCCTTCTTAAAGTAACCAAAGAGGTTATGACAAAAATCTCCCCTACGCCTGATGCTCCAGATTCATGTGAGTTTTGGCTGAACAGGCTGTTTAAGGCTCCTCACTATGTCTCTGATTGGAAGGGGTCTTCTGCTCGCGCCGGAGCTGCTCATGTGTTAACATTACTCCGAGCATATTATCCAGAAATAGAGGTTGGCAAGATTGCTCGTCATGACCGGGCGAAGTGCGCGGATGGTACTGAGCTTCCAATGAGTGAGTATTTCGACATCTGGAAGGGTATGCGTGGATACGCCACATTATTTGTTAAGAATTTAGACTTGGGCTCTTATCTGGGGAAGTTCAATCCTGATGGTAGCAAAGCTACGAAGGAGAAATCCACTGGGGCTGAATCATCCCGAGCTTCCAATCCATCCTCGGGACCTGGTGGTCCTTCTGCTTCGTCTGGTGGTGCCCTGGTTATAAGGACACCTGCTGCTCCAACCTCAAGACAAGCCGCGAAGGCTTCTGTTCCTGCGACTCGAAAGCAGAAATAAACATCCAATAGTATGTGGGATCTGTCAATAGCGACGTGCCCGTTAGTTGTAAAAAATTTGTGTACTATAAGCAGTACTTTTGTGACCTATAAGCAGGTTCTTTTATGATACTTCCATTAAGTAGACGCTCGCGCGGCTCAGTATTTCCTAGGAACATGTGTGTTCAGGGTCGAGAGGCCATGATAGGCAATCAAGCTCGATTGACGCCACACCCCAGTACTTTGGCCGCATAATGCAAGACGCTTCTAGCTTAAGGACTGCCACTCGTTTGGCAAGGTTGAGGTAGCGAGCTGTGCTCGCTGTGCTTTGTAAAAAAGCCCTCAGGGTTGGTGATGTATGAAATTCAAAAGACTCAGCGACTCAATGATAGTTGAGGCGAAACGACGAACCCTTGAATGTCAAGGGCGCCGGCTTTATTTCATAACCACTCAATTTATTACAGGGTGTGACAAAGACGATGCAGACCCTTTAATGCGAGTTTTCTGTTCCTCGCAGGTCATGCATACTTGATACTCATCGCACTTGTTTGCGAAATAATACTCCTGACGGAGTGGGGTTGAACACCTAGTTGGTTCATGTTTGAGTCGCTAAAAGCGACTCGGGTCGAGCATGATAGCTCCGATGTGTTTTCATGCCAAAGTGAGGGTCAAATTTTTGATAGAGTAGTCACTGAGTTGCGACTTATGCTGATTCACGTCCTTGGAGGAGTCACGGGGGGTAAGGTCTCACAATAGCTGGACCTCTTTGACTGGGTTGTTGATTGATATTGGATCTATGCATATACGCCATCTCTTGTCTTCTTTTGTATCAAAGCGATTTCTGGAGTATTATCTTCCTGATTCGCGACTGTATGATTGGAATTCCAATCTGGTGGGTGTCCTGCTGTCCGTCCGTGCTGAGTCCCCAAGGCGACTCGTTTTGGGCTGCGAAGGTTCACTGATGGCCTGAGACCGTGTGAGGATTGGCGATGCAAGCTTCTTCTGCGATTACTGAGCCTGCTTCCTCGCATTCTAGTGCTCTCTGTCTGTCTCCATGCACCGTGATCACACCGTTTGGTCCTGGTATCTTTAACTGCAGGTATATGTAGCAGGGGCGGGCAGTGAATTTGACATAAGCTTCTCTCCCGAAGATCGCATGGTATGGGCTTTTGACAGCTATGACCTCGAAGTTCAGGAGTTCTGTGCGGAAGTTTCGCTCGGTCCCGAAGCTGACTTCGAGGGTTATTTTTCCTATAGGTCGAGTGATTATTCCTGGAATTATGCCTTGGATATCCTTCCTTGTTGGCTGTAGCCGCCGCTCGGGTATATTCATTCGACGGAGCGTGTCTGGTATAGGATGTTTACTCTCCTCCTCCATCCATGAGGACTTTGTTCAGCCTGTATCCCGTGACTTGCGGTGTGACAACAAGGGCCAACTGTCCTGGATCTTTTACTTCTGGGGGATGATCGTCGCGACTCCAAACAACCGATCGTTCTGTCCAACGGCGGTGTCTTTCAATGTGGGACTGGGTCGCGCTCTATCTGCTATTCATTTGTCTTCTTGCCCGCTGTTTGTACATCCACGGTATGAAATTGCCCTATGTTTCTTCTTACTGAAGTATCAGGCTTTTGACAGGAGCTCTCTTGTCCTTATGCTGCATTGGTCCGTTGTAAGTCGTGATTGATGAATCACCTTCTTTCCATCGCGTGTAGTAATGACACTGCACCTTTGTGTGGCCCGCGGGTCTCCTATCTCTTCTACGGTGTAAGTCGCAAGGACTATCAAAAATCCCTTTGGCGCTATTGGGAGTGACTCCTTGTCCCTTCTCTGCTCCCCTAGTTGATACTTACAGTGCCGGTTTCCTTTGAGATCGGTGATGAGCCGCTTGCCATCTTATCTGTCTCTGCGTGCTTGTTGGCAGTCGCCAAGAGTTGGTCGAAACTATCGATCTCATGTCTAGTGCGGCTTAAGGTACGCACCGGCGGCTCAAGTCTACAGTTTTTTCTCATAACTTGTACTTCAGGTTGCGCCTTGATATCTTTGGCGGAGTCAAGGATCCCTGTGACTTGTTTTATCCACTCGCTGGTTGATTTGTTCTCCTTCTGGACCCATTGCCTGAGGTTTTTCATGCCTTCTATTTGGAATCTTTGGATGAACTTGTCCTTCAGGTCTTCCATGAGTTTATTGACTTTGACGGCAACCTTAGGAGCCAATCCCTTGCTTCTCCCTGCAGTACCAAGTGAAAAAAACTTTGCGAGCACCTCCTGAGTTACACCGATTCCTGTCATGTTTATTTCAGAATCCTCTATCCATAGGACAGGGTCTAGATCATTATGGTAGGAGGTGACTCGCTATGACTCACCGAAGTTCGGTGGGAAACGAGTGAGCCGTATTTCCTCCCCAAAGCATGCTGGTCCTTTTAACAACGAATAGGAGCTCACGGGCGTTGTATCCTCATCTGAATCAGTTTCAAACTGGGTTGGTTGAGTCGCCTCGAGCGTTTGTGGCTTACCGTCAGCCTTACTCTCTTTATTTGGTGATATTTGCAGACCTGCTAGCTGGTAATCTACTTCTTCCACGTTGCATCTTTCCTTGCCTCACCATACCTCGTGTTGCGGCTCGTTAGGCGTGATTCCATACATGTTTGCTTATTGTAGGGCAGCAGTTTGTAGCAGATCAATCGCATGGCGAGCTTCCTTATCAGCTCGCGTATCTCCAACTGGTGCTATTTTTGATAATATCTCAATTGCGGCGTGCATATTGCTCTCCGGAATATTGTGGAACTTCTGCTTCATCTCTTGCCCCCCTTCGTCCGTCATGGTGCAAATTGCATGCTGCTTTTGTTGCCAACGCTTTAGTCGCTGATCTTCTTCCTGGAGTTTTTTGCGCTCTGTCGTGAGTCTCTGCGCTTCTTCACAAAGCTCCACCCTGACAGCTTCGATTTCTTCAATTTTGGGTCTTTCTCCCGGCTAGGCAGAGGTTCCCAAATTGGTTTTGACGGGACGGAGGTGGATGTTTTTGCTGTGACTTGTTGCAGTTCTTCTAGCACGCGGACCCTGACTGGCCGCAGTTCCTCTCCTGATTCGCCTCCTTGAGTCGCGTCGTAGATCTGTGACTGACGGACCCGCGAAGATTTTCATAGACCCGATGGGAATAATGTACCCAAATTCAACGTGATCTGCCTCAGGTCCCCACTCTGAGTCGTGGATGAAGGGAACACCATTGATATCTTCCACTTGGCCGATGGCGATGTCCTTGAACCCTGATTCTGATCCTGCGCGGAACGTGATGCTCTTGACCGCAGGCCCCACGGTGGGCGCCAACTGTCGTGGGTTTGTCACGTCAGATGTCATGGATGACTTCGTAGGTGTGGGATTTGCGCGAGTCAATCATCTCCGAGCTTGGGATCGCAGGAACAAGGACGAACACAGATTTACCCAGGTTCGGCCCCTCAGTGTGAGGTAAAGACCTACTTCCTGCCTGCCCTAGATTGGTATTGATATGATATATGTGGTGTTACAATGGAGGCGATCCGATCTAGGTACTCGCCGTAAGAACTAGGGTTTAAGGCTTGATAGCCTCACCCCGTCTAAGTCCTGCGAGTCCTCTTTATATACACAGAGGCTTGCTAGGTTATAATGGAAACTTCCTTCACAAGGAATACATCGACCGGAACCTACTTGGAGACTAACTCCTCTTCACGTCTTCCAAGATATGTCTTCTAGATCCTTCTCCTTGTGGCGATACGATATTGGGCTTGCTTTCATACAGGCCTTTATTGTGCGAGTAAACTGGGTCGCACTTTATCAAACATGGGCCGCGGGTTTATCTACAAAGTATTCCCCCGACAGCCGGCGTGGTCTCCATCTTCTCCAACGACTTCTCCACCGTCTCCATGATGAAGAGGGAGTAGTCCACCCCTGGACTATGGGTTTGTGGAAGTAACTTATGTATCTCTCCTCTCTTGAGCCTCACTAATTAGTACCGTATGAGCTGCTAAACATGATTACGGTCATCTATGTAATAACTTTGTGGTGGATCTTTTTATGAGTTAATATATGTTTGAGATTATAATAGTTTTATTTCAGTTATGAAAGTAGATGCATATTATGTACCCCGTTCTTGTTTACTTGTTTTGATCAAGCATGTGTATGAGAGCGTGTGAGGGGGAACGTGTGCATTAGTTGGAGTAACGGGGGGTGGCTAGTGCGGTGAACGTGAGAGAAAATTCCGTGATCCAATTGAGTTTTTACCTTACTTTGTTGCCTCACTAGGGATAAAGAAAAGTACCTTGCTACCGGAGATGTGGGTGTGACCATTGCCACTACTCCATGACTAGATCTAGCATGTTCTTATTTTAACTTCATGTCATGATACTTAATGATATGCTCTGATTTATCTTAATTACTAAGGTGTTATGATTTAGTTTGCATCTTGGTGGAGTATAAGAGAGATTAATAAACAAAAGATCTCTATGTTAGGACGTGATGCCCATATAATTAGTAACTTGTCATGAAACCTTTTGTTGCAATCTCATATGTAAATTCTAGTGTTCCATTGTCTACCACTTTATTAAAGAGAGAGTGCATCTGTGAAACCATGAACCCCGGTCCATTTTTAATCATAAGAAACACCTTTCCAACAACTTTTATCAACTTTACATTTTCTGCCATTTAAAAATCCGAAAATACAAAAATACTTTTACATCTTGCATTCACAATACAAAACCCAAAAATATCATCCATCATTGTTTCCACCATCCTTGCATATTTATTTATCACCATTGCATATTTATTTATAGTTTTGCATTCATTTTATTTTGATATCATTCTCACACCTTGAGCTTGACAACCACTTGGTGAGGTTGAGGGCCAAAACAATTTACTTTGTTTTGTAGGTTTTCAAGAGAAGGATAAGAAGATAAATCTTTCACTACTGATTCCCCGAGAGTTCGATATTAAACCCTCGAGTCACCCCTCGTGGGCAAAACCGTCTTTCCTATACTATACACTCTGCACTTGGAGTCTCAACCTAACCCATATTCTTTTGACGCAGGTAACTACGTCAAGGTCCATCACACCTCGGAGGAGATGTATAATGTGATCAAGAAAATGCCACCAGATAAAGCACCGGGGCCGGATGGCTTTAATGGTCTATTTCTTAAGAAATGCTGGGAGATTGTAAAGCAGGTTTTTTATTCTCTGGCGCAGGATTTTTTCCATGGGAGAATAAATTTGGAGAGTATAAACAGATCTTTCATTACTTTGGTGCCTAAAAAGGGTGCTCCTGAGAGAATTGGAGACTATTGGCCTATTTCTTTAACAAATACATGTCTCAAATTTCTGTCCAAAATTGTGGCAGATAGACTACAGGAAGTTGTGCTCAGATGTATACTTAAAAATTATTATGGATTTATCAAGGGAAGGACAATTCATGACTGTGTAGCTTGGGCATTTGAGTATATCTATCAGTGTAAATCTTCCAAGACTCATGTGTTGGTTTTGAAGCTGGATTTTGAGAAAGCTTTTGACTCTATTGAGCATGAGGCAATTGAGACAATTTTAGTGGCAAAAGGTTTTCCCACCCAATTCATTGCTTGGGTTGTGGAATTTCTGCGTTCTGGTACCTCTTCAGTGCTGCTTAATGGGGTGCCGAAAAATCATTTTAAATGTCGAAGAAGGGTAAGACAAGGTGATCCCTTATCACCTTTGATGTTTGTTTTTGGAGGTGATTTGTTGCAGTCTGCTGTTAATGATATGAAGAACAAAGGTTTGTTGAAACTTCCTATTGCTGTGGGAGTTGAGGATTATCCTATTGGGAGTACCTGCTGAGTTGGAGCAGCTAAGAGTGCCAAAGAAGGTTCTACGGGATTTTTTGAATCAACCGGACTGACAATTAACTATCACAAGTCTTGCATGCTTTCGGTGAATGTTTCGGAGGAACAGATAAATGATTTAGCCGCGGAGTTTGGATGTTGTCACAGCAGTGGAACATGGGGTTCCCCTGATGCTGCCAAAGTGGGTCCATGACCTGGGCCCACCAAGAAGATGGACAAGGCAATGAGTCAAGACCGGCAGGTGGGTCAGCCCATCTGCCCCAAGGAAACCCGACAAGTTCGACATCAACGCGATACGGCTAAGGACCAGGTGACCTTCCGGGTCACCCGTCACCCGGTGAAAAAGGCGGAGTACTGATGGCCCTTCACGTAGTTACCCTACCCCACAACGGCGCCAGAAAACCGTTGTTAGCCCCTTCGCGTGGTACCTGCGTGAAAAGGAAATGGGTTAGGTTGAGACTCCAAGTGCAGAGTGTATGTAGTAGTGGAAGACAGTTTTCCCCACGAGGGGTGACTCGAGGGTTTAATATCGAACTCTCGGGGAACCAGTATTTCAGGTGTTATCTCCTTATCCTTCTCTTGAGAACCTGCAACAAAATAAATTGTTTTGTGCCCTCAACCTCACCAAGTGGTTGTCAAGCACAAGGTGTGAGAATGATAATAAAATAAATATGCAATGCAAACAATAAGTAAATATGCAATGATGGTAAATAAATATGCAAGGATGATGGTAGTAAGGATAAATGATATTTTTGGGTTTTTTATGATGAATGCAAGATATAAAAGTGTTTTTGCATTTTCGGATTTAATAATGGCAGCAAACAAAAGTGGTGATAAAAGTGTTGAAAGGTGTTTCTTATGATTAAAAATGGACCGGGGTTCATGGTTTCACAAATGCACTCTCTCTTGATAACGTGGTAGACAATGGAACACTAAAATTAACATGAAAGATGGCAAGACATGGTTTGACAAGTTATTAATAATATGGGCATCACGTCCTAACATAGAGATCTCAAGTATAAGTTGTTCTCTCTCTTATGCTCCACCAAGATGTGAACTAAATCATAACACCTTAGTAATTAAGATAAATCAGAGCATAGCAATAAGTTCAATGACATGAAGTTAAAATAAGAACATGCTAGATCTAGTCATGGAAATAGTGGCAAAGGTCACATCCACTCTCCGGTAGCATGGTATTTTTGTTTATCCCTAGTGAGGCAACAAAGTAAGGTAGAAAACCCAAGTGGATCGCAGAACTTTCTCTCACGTTCACTGCACTAGCCACCCCCGTTACTCCAACTAATGCGCACGTTCCCCACACATGCTCTCATAAACATGCTTGATCATGACAAGTAAATAAGAACGGGGTACATAATATGCATCTACTTTCATAACTGAAACAAAACGATTGCAATCTCAAACATGTATTAACTCATAATAAAGATCCACCATAGAGGAATTACATAGATGACCGTAATCATGTTCAGCAGCTCATACGGTACTAGGTAGTGAAGCTCATAGAGAGGAGAGATACATAAGTTACTTCCACAAACCCATAGTCCAGAGGTGGACTACTCCCTCTTCATCATGGTGTCAGTGGAGATGTTGTTGGAGGGGAAGGAGACCACACCGGCAGCGCCCCGCCGGAGTTTTCCTCCTCCAATCTTCAGTTCCAGATCTCTGTTTCGTGGTTTCTGTGTGACGAGGGGTACACTCATCAAATCCCATGGTTAAGGACCTAGGGTTGAGATTATGGGGAGAGAACGTGGTAGTGTTGGTAGTTTCGTCGGCTGACAAGCAGAGGCAAAGATTTACCCAGGTTCAGGCCCCTCGGGTGGAGGTAAAGACTCTACTTCCTGCCTGTCTGTTATTGATCGTGGGAGATTATGCGATTACAAGGAGGCTCCGGCGAGATGTCTATCTCGCAAGAGCTTTGGTGGTTCGAGTATGGCTTGGTCTAGATCGGCGCCCCTCCCAGCCTTTAAATAGGTTGGGTCTCGGGAGTTCTTAACCGACCTAGTTTACACATATGGAAAGTTCTAAACCGACTATGCCTATGTCTAATCTTGGAGGGTACTCCATCTTCTTGGGCCTCTTGTCTTGGGCTTCGAGTAGTCTTTCGCTATTGGGCCCTAGTCATTACGTGCACCAGGTACCCTCATGGTAGGGTACCCGAGATGTATACCCATGTCAGTAGCCCCCGAGTACTTGTCTGACTCGAAGAATCGGGCATGGACTCTCTCGTAAGTGCACGTCATATGCTTTGCATTCTGTATATCATAATTGGAATTCCTGTATGAATAGCACATGTTGGCTATGTTGAGTATTTCATCGACTGTGGTTTTTGCTTATGAAAATCAAGGGATAATAGCTTAGTAGGCCCAGTACACTCGACGGATCGGGACTAGTTAACTACACATTAGGGTAAAACCTTACTAGCTTTCAATCAAACTCAAGTCCCCGGACTCGAATCTGGAACAGACTGGTCAGATTCGACTAGGCCGCTGAGGTCTTACTGAGTCGATCTGCAGTATAACTTTGAATTTTACCCAACGCGTCCGTCGGGATTTTTCATCATGTCTGCTGACACAGAAAGTATAAGGATTGACGTTGCTGGAACGGTCCCTAGCCCAGCTCGAAAGTTCGGTGGGTCTTACCTTTGCACTATGCGTGCAGCATCCGAGGTATTTGCGACGGACGCAACTCGGGAATGTTTCGAGTATGATTTTGTATATGAACGGAGTCGATATATTTGTCGACTGACCCTTTGACATTATTCTATCGGGTGCGCGACAGCGCTCCCGATGGGAGTAGCCCCCGAGATTATGCTTTATTACTTGCAATGGAGGATAATCTCAAAATCATTTTTTCTTTGAGCATCTTCAGTCGAAGAAATTTTTGATATGCTCCCGATGAGAGTAATATGCGTCAGTCGAAGGAACGGTCGAGTGACCCAATTTTTTGTCTTGACATTGCTTTTGCACATCCAAACCAAACAGGGCAGTCGAGTGACCAATATGTGTTTGAGCGGATTTGAATGTATTTTTGATCATAGCGCTTGAGATGACGTTAGGGATGACGTTCTTTGGCGACTGCGCTGCCTGACACGCGTGGCATGCGTTATGCTGCGATGGATGGGACGTGACACATAGGTGGGCCCACTTGTTCAGAGCTAACCGAACAACGGTGCAGTTTGGACTTGATTTGACCACTCGGGCCCACTTTTTCCGGAGAGATGATTATGGCTCCTCTTTTTGTGTGCGTAGTGGGCGGAGTGGCCGGCGATGGTTGCCCTTCGCGTTTGCCACGTGTACGGTGAGATTGCGAGCAGAGCGCATGGTTGGGATCTGAATGGCTGTTATTGCCTTTGATTTGAGGTAAATAGGGGAAACGGCGCTGGCATTGTTTTTTACCAGCCATTTGCTCTGCGCGCCGCCCCTGTTCCATCTTCTTCCTCGTGCTCCTGCTCCATTGTTTCGTGTGCCCAAGCTCGTGCTGCTCTCCCTAGCCACCACCGCCATGGTGCCAAAGAGGAAAGCCTCTGCCACTGACGCGCCCGTGACGGACGCGGCCGCTCTGAAGGGAAAGAAAGCTGCTGCTGGCGCATCTGCCTCCGCCGTCGACCTCAAGAAGAGCGACGGCGATTGGATGAAGTCCACGATCAAGGCCGCGCACCTCGAGAAGTTCCGCGAGGACGGACTGCTGCCGCCGGCGGACCAACTTACCGTCCGCGCGCCATCAAAAAAGGTACTCCCCGAACCTCGCGTGAACGAGCGCGTATGCTTTGCGGAGTTCTTGCCTAGGGGTCTATCTTTTCCCCTCCACGATTTCGTTCGTGGCTTGCTGTGCGCCTATGGGGTGCAGATCCATGATCTCACCCCAACGGCATTATGCACATAGCCTGTTTTATGGTGTTGTGTGAGTGCTTCCTAGGAGTTGCTCCCAGCTGGGCACTTTGGAAGTCTATCTTCATGGTTCGGCCCAACAACCGAGGCAGCCGAACCTATCCAGTTGGAGGTCTGCAGATCCAAGTACGCAGCGACACCCGATACTTCGCTCTGAAGCCAGTCGACTCGGCGCAAGGGTGGAGGAAAAGGTGGTTCTATGTGCTAGTCGACCAGGAAGGGGCCCCAGCATTTTCGACTGCTGGTATAGCCGCTAGAACGAAGGCCTGGGACCATGAGCTTTCGACTGAAGAAGTGGCGGAAGCGGCGCCTCTGCTGGAGACGATTGGAGGACTGCTTAACAGCGTCACGGGTGTGCATTTAATTGCCACCTTTGTGAAGATGCTGGTGTGGCCGCTCCGCGCTCGCGCTCACCCTATGTGGCAATATGATGGACCTCTCGACTCCACTCGGATGAGCAAGGAGGAGCTGTCTAGGAGCGAGCTGGTGGCACATGTGCGGTCCATCACCAGCACAAAATCCATCGAGCCCTGCAACGTCGACTGCCCCGTCGCTCCTTATACGGCTGAAAAGCCTTTGCCAGAGGTTAGTGAATCTATCAAGTTTATGATCTCCTGTTTGTTATTCTGCTATGCATCATTGTGATGTCGACTGCTGTATTTTCTGTGTAGGGCCACTCGACTACCTCAACCCTTCCTCCTCTTCCCGAAAATGGTCCAACCCACGAAACAGAGGTGACAGTAGAAGCAAAGGGAGGAGATGAATCGCCTCTACCTTCGGCTACCACATCTCCGACAGAAGAGGTCGAAGAGGAAGGGGCTGGAGGAGCACAGGACAAGGAGCATGCCGCGACGGATGACGTGAGCGAGGTTCCTACTCGCAAGCGCCGTCGGGCGGCCAAATTGTGTCTTTCTCTATGAGCTCACCCGCGAAGGAGGAGGAGTTGAGCGATGACGGAGACTCGATCTCCTCACATTCTGCCAAGGCCGCTCTACTGAATGTGAGCCCGTTGTGTTCAGCTCCTCCTCCCAAGTCGAGTGGGGAGCTGCAGTTTGGAGGCCCAATGTTTGACGACCTCGACAGCGAGGAGGAAGAAGAGCACAGGTTTGCGTATGAACGTTTTGTACTTAAGTTTCTGCTTGTTGATAGTCTTGCTTATGTTGTTCTTCCTCTGTCATTCGCAGTGCTGAGACTGTACGACCTCCAACCCCTCCAACCGAGAGAGCTTTGACTCCAGATCAGCCAGAAGCTTCCCCTGTTGCGGCTGAGGTTGTGAGAACAGTAGTCACGACTACTACCCTTGAGGCCTCCAAGATCGCGAGTGCGTCTACTCCGCAAATTGGGACTTCTGCTTCCAAGCCTGCACCTTGGGTTGATCACGTAAGTGTCGTTTGTCGAGTCCTCATATTTGGACTATTTGCGTGTAGCTTATGCTAGTTCCATGTGCATGCAGCCCTTCTACCTCAACCTGGTGGAATCAGGCAATGCATTTGTCCAGGTTGAACAAGAGAGGGACAATCTGCGTGCTATCATAGAGCAACTCAGCCGTAAGTGTGTCTGACTTCTGTATGTCCTTGCTTTGTCAATTGTGAATGACATCTGCCCATCTATCTCAGGCGACAAGGCATCGGCTGAGTCCCGAGCGAAAGAGCTAGAGGATGCCCTCGCGAAGCAGCGCGATGAGTCGAAGAAGGCTTTGGATGATGCCAAGAGCTCCGCTGCATTGCGTGAGAAAAATATGCTGAGCGCTTGGCTAGCCTCACCCGAGACGTAGGCGGTGAGTCGAATTTGCCATTTTATGTCAACTTCCTTTGCCTCTGAATGTTTTTTAAGAGTTTCTCTTTCTTCTGATTCATGAAGGTTCTCTTGGCGCACCTGCACCTGTAGACCAGGCGAGTGGCAATTTGTCCCTCGAGCGTGCTATTGGTGACTTGGACGTCGTCTCCGCCCAAGCCAAGGATGCACTCGCCAAGTCTACGAGCACACTCGGCGCCGTGTTCAAGGGCGTATACCCCTCTGGCCAACTTCCGTCGACTGTGGATGAATTTGCTGACGTCCTAGGCCTGGGAACTTCGACCATGGCGAGTTTTGCACGCATTAATGGTACGCGGCTCAGAGTCCACCCTCAAGCTCCTTTTAGGTCATGGGATAGAGGGTGACTTCGAAGCTGCTCTATCTAACTTTCCTCGCAAGCCGGACAGGAAGCTGGTGTCCCTAAAGCATGTGAACGAGCCAGCTGCAAAGTTGGCCGAAATTTTTATGAACACCATGGAACGCCAGGCAGCAGAGGTCGCCACCCGTCCGAGTAGGGCTAGGTCGGAGTCGATGTCTGAGAAGTAGGGTGGCCGCGCCTTTTATGCCTTGTAATTAAACTTATTACCATGCGAGTATGCATGTGCCTTTGCTACCTTTGTATGACTTTAAGTTCCTTTTGTTATGCCACTGCCTGTAAGGCTATTCGCCTAAGCTTTGTGATGAGTTTCTTATGAAACTTTTATGATGCTTGGAATAGAAACAACCAGCCACCATGTCATCCAGCTCGTCGCGGCATCGTGCCCCTACTCGATCCCGAGCTCAAGCGGCAAACGATGCCGCAGTAATGCGTTATATGAAGGCTCGAGTCGCCAAACTGGAGCAAGAGCGGGGAATACCCGCGGCGAGCTGGATAGGATGAGGGCAAGGCCTGCTTTACCCACTCAACGGGAGGATTATGTGCTTGGCGAGATGGAGATCGTGAACAGACAGCTCAAATGTAAGCATGACTGCGTTGATCTTGTATGTTCATAATTTGTTCTTTTTGTTCACCCAACTTGTGTTGTTGCAGGTTTTGTTCCAGATTTCCAGGCGGAGCAGGCTCGTGTAGAGGAGCAATTGGACAATGCGACTGACAACCCACGACTGTCGTCAGCACTTTCGCTTGGATAGGCACCGAGCACGCATACTCTTGACCCTGCAGGATCGAGTGTGGCGGAGCACTATGCTACTCGAGTTATGCAGGTCGGCCTTCAGTCGTATCAACCAAATTATTTGTCCGACAGGGCCGCAACCTCAAGGCATCCACGCGTCGCTCGGGCTTTTCCAAGTCCCGGGGCCATCCAAGGCTTCATCACCCAGAAGCTTGTGGATGGGCCAACGCAACGATGGCGTATCTCCGAAGCCAGCGTCCGAATTTGCAGCTGCGCCCACCCGTGCCTGGATCGTCCTTGTCCCAATCGCATCTGGACGATACAGTCAAACATGCGAGGGTGTTGGTTGAGTGTTATAACGCTCAACTTATGAGCCCCGTTCTCCCGGTCAAGGATGAACCAGAAGATTAGAGTATTTATGTATAGGGAACAGCCCCCGAGTGTAAATTTTGCCACTTGTACTTAGTACATATTTGTTTACTTGTATGTATGCAGCCCCCGAGCGTACCGAGTGGGGTTTATGAGAAACACTTTATATAGACATGAATTCTACAGCCCCCGAGTGTATCGAGTGAGGCTGTGAATTTTTGCGATGTTTGAAGATTCAACTCATGTTATTGAGCGACTTTTGTTTATGTATGATTTTGACGACCCAGCCCCTGAGTGTTCAGTGAGGTTGGGGTGTTATGTTTTGAAGACGGAGCGAGAGCTCACGCGTTGTAATAGCACAGCCCCCGAGTCTTCGGGTGAGGCTAAGGTTGTGCGACTAGTTTATGAGTATTAAACACGGAGAAATTTGAGGAATCATTGACTATATTCCATTTTTGAATGTTAGGCTGCAGGCCGCCTCACTAAAAACCTTCCAGTCCCTTAGGTACCCTGGTAAGGAAAAAAGCGCGTCTGAAACCTGCAGCCATCCGACATATGTGCCTATTACATTATGCGACTGAGCAATCTAAGCATAGAAACGGCGCAGTTGCGCAACGTTCCAAGGATTATGCGAGAGTTCGCCTGTCTTCGCGTGCTTCAGTCTGTATGCTCCACCACCAATGACCTCGGTGATGATGAAGGGTCCTTCCCATGGAGAAGCGAGCTTGTGCACCTTCTTTTGCTTCAGTCGAAGTACCAAGTCGCCAACCTCGAAGGATCTGGTACGCAGTCGACGGCTGTGATAGTTGGAGGTCTTGCTGGTAGACAGCTGTGCGTGCTAGCGCCGTGTTGCGTGCTTCTTCGAGCAAGTCGACTGCATCTTCGAGTGCTTCATCTGCATCGTCTTCGTTGTATGCTTCGACTCTTGGTGCATTGAACCTTACGTCTGATGGCAGGATTGCCTCTGCTCCGTAGACCATGAAGAATGGGGTAAATTGCGTTGAGGCGTTGGGTGTTGTGCGTAGGCTCCATAGCACAGACGGGAGCTCCTCGACCCAAGCACCCGCGGCCCTTTTGAGTGGCACCAGGAGGCGTTTCTTGATTCCGCTCGTCACAAGTCCATTGGCCTTTTCGACTTGGCCATTAGATTGCGGGTGTGCCACAGATGCATAATTGAGCGTGATATCTTGCTCTTTGCAGAAGGATCGGAATTCCTCAGCCGTGAAGTTTGTACCGTTATCAGTGATGATGCTACTTGGCACACCAAAGCGGTATATGATGGATTTTATGAAATTGACTGCTGTAGTGGCAGTCGAACTTGTGATAGGGACTGCTTCAATCCACTTGGTGAACTTGTCGACTGCCACCAGAAGGTGAGTATGCCCTCCATGGGAGGATTTTTTGAGTGGCCCAACCATATCGAGCCCCCACTGGGCGAAGGGCCAGGCCAATGGTATTGTCTTCAACGCCGATGCGGGTGCGTGCGGCTTTGTGGCGAATTTTTGACAGCCGATGCACCTTTTGACTATGTCCTCGCGTCTTTGAGTGCTGTGGGCCAGTAGAAGCCTGCGCGAAAGGCTTTGGCTACGAGTGATCGACTGCTGGCATGATGCCCGCAGTACCTGCATGAATATCACGAAGGATGGCTTGGCCATCTTCAAATGCTATGCAACGTTGGAACATACCTGATATGCTGCGCTTGTATAGTTCGCCGTTGATGACGGTGTATGCTTTGGATCTTCGAGTCACACGCCGTGACTCTGTTATGTCTTCGGGTACCTCGCCGCGGAGTATGTATGCGAGGAAAGGTTGAGTCCATGTTGGCTCGATGAGGAGTACCTCGACTGGCGGGTCCTCTGTGCTAGGTGCTTTGCTCTTGGCTGGTGCGGCTGATGTAGGAGATGCTCGCTTTTTCTTGATGGACCTGTGCTCGATGCGCTCGAAGAATACACCAGGTGGAACTGGTGCCTTAGTCGCGCCAATGTTGGCTAGCTTATCTGCTTCTTCATTGCTCTCACGTCCTATGTGCCGCAACTCGCAGCCTTCGAAGCTGCCCTCCATGAGGTTATACAGGTCTCGGTAGGCGATCATGTTGTCTGCGATTGCATCGCAGGCCTTCATTGTTTGCTGCACCACAAGATTCGAGTCACCATAGATCATCAGTCGAGTGCACCCAGGGCTTTGGCCATCCTCATGCCATGGATCAGGGCCTCATACTCCGCTTCGTTGTTTGATGGGAACTCGAACCCCATTTGCAGGATGTAGCGAGCTTGTCGCCTTTTGGTGATATGAGGATGACACCTGCGCCTGCGCCTTCGTTTTTCTTCGAGCCGTCAAAGTACATAGTCCATGAGTTGGACACATCTGGCGCTCCTGGGAGCTGAGCTTCGATCCACTCGGTGTGGAAGTCAGGTAAAACTTGTGCTTTGATGGCCTTCGGGTAATCATACTTGATGTCTCTTGGTGCTAGCTCGATGAGCCATTTTGCTACTCGCCCAGTTGCGTTGGGGTTTGTGAGGATGTCCCCGATCCCTGAGGTGCTGATTACAGTGATCGGGTGCTCGGAGAAGTAATGCGTCAGCTTCCTTGAGGACATGAACACGGCGTAGGCCAGCTTTTGATAGTGCGGGTACCGCTGCTTTGATATGGAGAGCACTTCACTCAAGTAATAGACTGGACGTTGTATGCTTTGGGCGTGTCCCTCCTCCCTGCGTTCGACTACCAGTACGGTGCTCACCACCCTGTTAGTTGCAGAGACATATAGGTATAGTGGCTCGCGTTCCCTTGGTGCGACGAGGATTGGAGGGCTTGTGAGGACTCGCTTGAGGTCCGTGAAGGCTGCTTCGGCTTCGGGCGTCCACTCGAATTTGTCTGCCTTCTTCATCAGTCGATAGAACGGGAGTGCTTTTTCACCCAGCTTGCTGATGAATCGACTGAGTGCTGCTACTCGACCCGCCAACTTCTGCACGTCATGGAGCTTTGAAGGCCTTTGCATCGTCAAGATGGCCTGTATTTTCTCCGGGTCTGCTCGATTCCTCGCGCCGATACGAGATACCCGAGGAGTTGTCCGGCTGGCACGCCGAACGTGCACTTCTTCGGGTTGAGCTTGATGTGGAAGCGTTTGAGGTTTGCGAACGTCTCTCGCAAATCATCGAGTAGTGTGTTTTCTCCCTTGTTGTGATGACTATGTCATCTACATAGACCTGGACGTTTCGCCCAATTTGCTTCTTGAGGCAGTCTTGCATCATGCGCTGGTAGGTTGCGCCTGCGTTCTTGAGCCCGAAAGGCATTGTGGTGTAGCAGTAGACCCCGAGTGGGGTTATGAACGCCGTTTTTTTTTCGTCCTCTTCCTTCATCCTTATCTGGTGGTAACCCGAGTAAGCATCCAGGAAGGACAAGCGAGCGCACCCGGCGGTGGAGTCGACGATCTGGTCGATTCGAGGTAGTGGAAAGTGATCCTTTGGACAACACTTATTGAGTGCCGTGAAATCTACGCACATCCGAAGGATATCTGTGTTCTTCTTCTCACGAGTACGGGGTTGGCCACCCATTGTGACTTCTTGATTTCTCTGATGAAACCTGCTGCGAGTAGTCTGTCGACTTCGGCTTCGACTGCGGTTCTTTTGGGCCGGATATGCGGCGCATTGTTTGCTTGACTGGTTTAGCATCTGGAAATAATTGGAGAGAGTGCTCGGCGAATTCCCTGGGAATACCTGGCATGTCGGCTGGACACCACGCAAATATATCCCAGTTCTCACGGAGGAATTCGACGAGCGCGCTTTCCTATGCGATAGGCAGACTCGACGAGACATTGACTGTCTTGGTCGGGTCAGTCGGGTGCACCTGATGCGACCTTGTGTCATTGGTGGCATTGAATGATCTGTCGACTGCCACCTTCTTGTGTTTGGCATAAGTGTTGATCGTTGGAGACCCGAGCTCTGCGAGTGTTGCTTCCATGCCAAACATCTCAGAGATTTTGCTAAACTCTCGGTCGCAAGAGTCAGACTTTTGAAAGTTTCCTTGACTGTGATTACTCCTTTTGGTCCAGGCATCTTTAGCTGGAGATATGCGTAGTGTGGCACCGCCATGAATCGAGCGAACGTCGGGCGTCCAAGTATAGCATGGTATTGTGACTTCCAGTCGACGACCTCAAACTCAATCGACTCTGTCCTGAAGTGGTTCTTGTCCCCGAACGTTACGTCGAGTTGTATGGTGCCTTCTGGGCTTATTGCTTTGCCTGGGACGATACCGTGAAAGGTGTTTGAGGACTTTGGCAGGTTTTCGACTGACCTGTTCATTTTGCGGAGCGTATCTGCGAAGATTATGTTTATGCCGCTGCCACCATCCATGAAGACCTTGGACATGGCGTATCCTCCAATTTGGGCGTCGAGTACCAGAGTGGAGTGCCCTGGGCGAACCACCGATGGTGGGTGATCCTCTCTGCTGAAACTATCGCAGTCTCGATCCCTTCAGGAATTCAGTTACAGCAGGAGGTGACATGACCGCCATGTTTACTTGTCGAGTGCGAAGTTTTTGCTCCCTGTTGGAAGGGCGACCTTTCTGTATCATGTACATCTGCCCTTGGGGTGGAGGATACTGAGGTTCGTTCATCCGAGGTACAGGTTGTATGGCACCCGCGATGTTTCCGCCTGCATGAGGCTGTGGTGGAGGTGGTGGTGCCATTAGAACAGGCACAATGTTTGGCTGAGTCACGGGCACGGGTGCAGGTGCGTTTGCGACTGTTGCCTTTCTGAGATTTATGTAATCAGACGCCATTTGTTCGAACTCCCTGCAGTTTCTCATCGAGTGATTGGAGCGCAGTTTTCCGTCTTCCCCTTTGTACAGGTGTAATCTGCAATCAGCATCCATCTTTTCTTCGAATGATCGCTCGGATTGTGCTCCGATCTTGACTTGCGCCAGTCCTTCCTCTTGTAGCTGTCACTACGTTGGCCGCGATCTCGACTGTCTCGACGATCATCTCGACTGTCCCGTCGATCATCTCGACTGTCCCGCCGATCTTCTGACCGCCGGTCGCCTTGTCCTGGTCGTTGCGGGGTGTGGAGAACCCAGCCGCCATGAACTCGGGTCTGTCATCGTCGTAGTGACGTTTTGAACGTTTGCGCCTTCGGTCGTATCTGTACGAGTCTCTGCGGCTTCGACTGCCGCTTTCATGATTATCACGGGGTGAGGACCCGCGTGTGGTGCGCGCCATATCTTCTCCGTCTGCCCACTCAGTCGTGGTCATCAAGAGGTTAGCCACAGAGGTTGGCTTTTTGCGACCAAGTGCTTCTTTGAGGTCTCGCCTGGCGAGTCCCATTATGAAAGCGTCCATGGCCATATCTTCTGAAATTACTCCGACTGAGTTGCGTATCTCAGTCCATCGTCTGATGTATGACCTCAACGTTTTGTCTGATCGTTGAACACAAGCTCGAAGCTCCTCAAATGTTTTTGGGCGCTCACATAGAGGCTCGAAGTTTTTGATGAAGTCATCGTGGAAGTGGTCCCACGAGTCGTACTTTGATGGAGGTAGGGCCTTGAGCCAGTAGCGGGCTGTTCCTTCGAGCATGAGTCGTATGTATTGCATGGCTGTGGTGTTTGTGCCTCGCTGGCACGAGACAGCCAGCCTGTAGTCTTCCAGCCATCCTGAAGGTTCCTGTCTACCCGTGTATTTGGGTTGTTCAGATGTGAGTTTGAACCCTTTGGGCATCCGCGTCTCGCGGACGCGTCGAGTGAAGCACGGAGCTCCGCATGACTGAGGCTCCTGATCGGAGTATGAGTCGCTACTGTAAGATCTGCTCCTGGATCTGCGCCTGCGTGAGCTGCTTCTTTCCTTCGAGTGGTGGCGGCGGCCACTGCGGTTATGCTCTTCTCGACGTGTGTCAACTATGGCACGATCTCGACTCCTCCTGGAGCTACTGGGATTTGGCGTATGGCCTTTGCTGCTAAGGCGAGTGATTTGATCTGCTAGCGATACAGTTTTGCATTGGGGTCATCAGCTGGAGGTTTGATTGCCTCTAAATATGCTGCAGCGGTGAAGAGGGCACCCGCAGCTATTTTGGGTACTGGCACTCCTTCTTCGTCGTATGTCATGAAAGAATTGCCTAAGTTGCGGGTTAGTGCCGCCCTTTCGTCTGGCGAGAGGTGTGACAACCTTGATCTGGGCCTTGTGTCTGCTCGCCCGGTGGAGCTAAGGGAGAGCTGTCTTCTTCGCGCACTCGACAAGCTAGCTTGCTTTTTGCGTTCTTCGAGTGTTGCTCTGACCTGCCACAGTCGAAGTGATTCCTGCCAGTTGAAGTACTGGAAGGTCAACATCTCCTGTTGCGTTGCGTCTACTGGCATCATTGTGCACTCGTTGATGACTTAATCTGCTTTTGCTGCCATCTCAGAAGTGATTGTGAGAGTTGTAACTCCGTCCGGCATGGTGATTATGCACGGGAATTCTGTAGGCCTGCGGCTGGCCGCAACATCTGATGATTTGCGGCGATGGCGACGTAGACCTGCTGGGGTATCACCCGAGGGTATGTATGTGTGTCTTCGAGTCCCGTCATGGACTAGACATCATCATCAAGGCTCATGTCGGAGTCGATATGCACATCGAGTGGTCCCTCTGGACGGATCTCGCTGTCGATGCCCTCATCGCCTATGCTCATATCGGCGTCGACGAAGTTGTTATGATCTCAGAGTCGAGGTTGTTGTTGCTGGTGCAGATCTCGGAGTCGACGTAGCTGTCGATATGAGTGTCGAGTTCATCGAAGTCACTGAGGGAGATCCTGCAGTCGAAAGTATCCTCGAGTGGGAGATCGAGCTCGGGATCGCTTATGGGGTATGCTGATTCGGCCTCTCCTTGGAGTTCGTCGATGAGCTCGTTCATCTCTCGAGTCAACATGGTTGTTGCAGATGAACAAACTTGGAGAGTTGATGATGGTATGGACGTAGTTGATGGATCCGCAGTCGAAGGAGCCGCAACCGACGGAGCCTCGGGTGCGGAAGTCGCGAGTTGATGTGGATCCGTCAAGTCCTGCACACCAAGCTTGTTGACGAAAAAATTGAACGAACCAACGGTTAAACCCAAACCTGATTCGAGATCGGAGAAGGCTTCCTGGAATCCTGGCGAGTGTGGCTCGAAATCCATCAGAGGATCCGATGCGCTTTTTGCGGGTGAAGCTGGCGTGTTGCCGTTTGTCGAGTGAGCCGGCGAGTTGCCGTGTGCCGCCTGAGTCGGCGAGTTCTGGTTTGTCGATGCAGCAATCAAGTTGCCGTTTGTAGATCCGATCGGCGAGTCGCCGTTTTCTGATGGAACCGAAGAGACCGTGAGTCCAGCACTATTCTTTCCCACAGACGGCGCCAATTGACGAGGGGTACACTCATCAAATCCCATGGTTAAGGACCTAGGGTTGAGATTATGGGGAGAGAACGTGGTAGTGCTGGTAGTTTCATCGGCTGACAAGCAGAGGCAAAGATTTACCCAGGTTCAGGCCCCTCGGGTGGAGGTAAAGACCCTACTTCCTGCCTGTCTGTTATTGATCGTGGGAGATTATGCGATTACAAGGAGGCTCCGGTGAGATGTCTATCTCGCAAGAGCTTTGGTGGTTCGAGTATGGCTTGGTCTAGATCGGCGCCCCTCCCAGCGTTTAAATAGGCTGGGTCTCGGGAGTTCTTAACCGACCTAGTTTACACATATGGAAAGTTCTAAACCGACTATGTATATGTCTAATTTTGGAGGGCACTCCATCTTCTTGGGCCTCTTGTCTTGGGCTTCGAGTAGTCTTTTCGCTATTGGGCCTTAGTCATTACGTGCACCAGGTACCCTCATGGTAGGGTACCTGAGATGTATACCCATGTCACTGTGTTTCTGCAGCGCTCCTTTCCGAAGGGCGTCGGGGACTATTTTTATAGTCGGTTTTAGGTCAAGACGGAGTCGTGGGCGAAAAGATCGACGGCAACGGAGCCTCGAGGCTCCAGATGGTGGGTCCCACGTGGCCAGATTCCTTGGCCGCGTGGGCCACCCTCTTTTGGGCCTCGGGCCTCCGCTTGTTCGCTTCCTTCGCTCCCAAGTCTTCTTCCTTCCAAAAACTGATGCTCATAAATTTCCAGCTCATTTGGACGTCGTTTGGCTCCCTGAAACATTAAAATATGGAAAATAAGGTTTTCTGCCTGCGCAGGGTTAAATCCATAAAAATAGGAAAATCATGAAATATTCCAAAAATCATTATAAAACATTGATATAACCCTTATATGATGCAAATATGACTGGAATATAAGTAAAATAATGCAAAGTTTATGTATGCATTTTATATGCATCAACATCCCCAAGCTTAACACATGCTCGTCCCGAGTATGAAGGTGATAAAACTAACATGGACTTTGCATTTTAATACTATCAATGGATATCAAAGGTGATTACTATTGCTACATAGAGTCAAATGATTCATTCTTCAAAGGAATAACAATATGCAAGATAAATTATGAAGTGATATCAAATACTCAATGTAAAGATGTTCAATGATAAATTCACAAAGTGTAATATAGAAGAAAGTACTATGGACCAAATGTATGCATAATGAAAAGTAAAAACATCCTATGGTGGTCATAAAGTACTTCTTATGAAAACTGAATATAAAAGGTGGACACTTTGGATAGACAAATAAGTAGAGGTAAAGCATGAATAAGTTTCATCTAACTTCCAAACACTTCTACTTAAGTTAATGCTTGCAATGTGGTAGTCATTGGTGTGGAGCTCTCATTACCCCTATCATAGCATCTTGAATGATTAATGTTTAAAATGAAAGCAAATATGAGTGGTGTGCTTGACAATGTATTGGTTGAATGTCTCATGTCCCTTGAATACAAGTACCTACACCATGTGTTACTCACTTTGGTCCACAAAGTAAATTCAAATAAAGGTCATTGCAAGTAATAATAGTTTCATCAAGAACTGCACTGGGGTACCTCTTGCCCCTTGACATGAACAAGCCCATGTCAAAACAACAAGAAAAACAGACAATGAACAATCTCAACACTCTTTTATTTACTATGGGTATAGCTTTTTATTATGAGGTGCATCACTGAATGAACATTATGGTTATGCTGTAAATTTCCACCATGAATGATGCATGGCTTAGATTAGCGGCCCAGGCATTTCTCTAACCATTTATACAAACTCTTTGAACTTACTAAGTACCCACATTCATTTCACCCATGATAGGCATCCATAAACAAAAGTACATGACATCAACTAAATATAAATAAGTGCAATGTTGAAAGCTTGCCATGTGACAGCACATATGGGCTAACTCCCAACCAAAACAATTGTCAAGCCCACAACTTCATAATTTTAATCACAATGGTTCATGCTTATTAAATGTAATAAAAGTAAATTGTGCATCAAGTTCGTGAGAGCTTTTAACGAATTTTTCCATGACAATCAATAACATAAGCATTTAAATTCAGAAATGTAGATAACACAATATAACATGATAAACATACTTGGAATAGCATAAAGCTAATAGGTAGATATGGTGGACTCACTGGAAAAACTTTGGTTGAAGGTGTTGGGAAACAAGCTTTTTACTTGTTTTCCAGCCTAAAACCCCTCACGCTCCCCGTGTGCCCATGTCGGATCCCCTTAGCCTATAAAAGGAGGACCGAGGCACCGGCGAGGAGGGGGATAGAGGTTGGATTCAAGCTGAAGACTAGGCTAGGGTTTGGAGGGTAGAGAGAGAGGTGATCTCCCTAGGGCAGGATCTGCTCTTCGTCTACCTCCGGCCGAAACTCTGCCGGGTTCACCCCTGAACACCCTTGTCAACCACACCATGATGAACACCTCAATCCAGACATGCAGGAGTAGGGCTTTTAGCCTCCGGGCGGCCTGAACCTGGGTAAACTCCTTGTGTCTCTGTGTTGTTTGTTTGCTTGTCTCGACGAAGAACTCGGCGGTCTTACTCCCGGTAAGGAGTCTCCCAGCCTCCTTCACACCCCGTGCCGAACCTAAAAAGGGGGTATCCTTTACTCTCAGTGTCCGTGATCCGAGACACGACATCTAGCACGCCAGGTAGGGGGTGCAAGCGCAGGATTCGTCTTCATCAACCTCAAGATCATCGTCAAGTTCTGCGTCAAGTTCTTCGTCGAGCATGCTGCCGAAGAAGAAAACCGACGCCACAGCCTCCAAGGCCACGTCTCCGTCACGTACTCAGGCTTGTGCTGAGCGTCGCGCCGCCGAGACACGTCCGATCGCTCCTCCACCTGTGCCGCTTGCAGAGAAGGTGGTGTCGGAAGGAGTCAACGTCAACAAGAACATCTATCCCAACGATCCGGCGGCCCCAGGTGTCTCCGTCATGCCTCCCCCACGTTGAGGATAGAAAAGCGTCGGCAACGGTGCAGGCAAGGGTCCTGGCGCCGGGGAGAAGTGAGACCACTTCCGCACCAGCGGAGAACCCCGGAGCGCCAAGAGCAAGTCCTCCACGCACTTACCCTCGGGTGCACAAGCTCGCCATGACGCCCTTGTTGCAGCCAAGGCCCTGATGCAGTTCTCTCCGAACTCCGACGACCCCAAGGTTAACCAAGAATGGAGAGCCCGTGTGGAGGCACTCCTCGACTTCGCCGACGGCGGCCCTGGGCCCGACCTTACTCGAGCTCCCACCGTCGACGGTCCCGAAGCTAGAGGAAACAAGGCGCATGAATTGTGGGGCCAGTCCCGTGGCGAGCACCGAGGCGAGACGGTACCTCCACGCGACCGCGACAAGGCTATCTCCATCGGATCGTCTACCACGCGCAGCCAAGATCTTCGCAACGACCTCAACAACCGTCGAACCGAGGATATGCGCACCAACTATTTGTCTACACTAGCTCTTTCTATAATAAGTCAGTGAACAGGTTGAAGGTCTTGGTCCCGCATCGAATGACGCCGTGAACTTCATCATCGGGAGGATCGGGACGACGACATCGCCGAAGGGTGTCTCACCCTTGCCCCTGAGTTTCGCCAGGTCACCTGGCCCAAGAAATTCAAGATCGACGTCCTCCGCTATGACGACACCATGAACCTCCGGGACTTCCTGCAGCTGTAGTCCCTAGCTGCGGCAGTTGCCGGGGCCGACGAAATGATGATGACCAGCTGGTTCCCGCTGGCCCTGAAGGGGGATGCCCAGACCTGGCTTCTCAACCTTCCCAAGTGCTCCATCCGTTCATGGAGGACCCTGAAGGAACAGTTCCTGGGGGCTTTCCAAGGCGGGTACGAGCGCCCGGGGGCTCCCAGGGACCACCACGACTTCAAGCAGCTTCAGGGTGAAACTCTTCACAAATTCATCCAACACTTCACCCAGAAGATGAACATGATACCCTGCATCAAGCAAGAACTGGTGATCGCTTCTTTCCACGCCAATGTCCGCAACACTCGGATGCGTGAAAAGTTGAGCAATCACCGCATTGAGTCCGCCCGCGAGCTCTGGGAGCTGGCGGATCGGTGCGCCCGAGCAGAGGAGGGGTCAAGTTCCCCGAGGAAGATGAACCCGAGGACAAAACTGCCCCCGCCATGAACAAGAAACGGGACTCTGGACCCGACAAGCGCGTCTTCGTCACCGAGCCCCTTCCCAAGAAGGCCAAGCCTGCTTCGACCTCCGAGGGGGAGGATGACCCATGGAGCCACATTCACCCTGACGGCAACCACCAGCTCAAGGACTGGCGCCAGCTCAAGAATCTTGTTGTACGAGAGCAGCGTCGGCTGACGGGGTTAGCCTCGATGGCTGCTACAATTGCGGCGTCATCGGGCACATCACTCGGGACTATCTCACGGGTCGCCAAGGCGGAGGCGGCCACGGATGGGGTCGCGGCGGTGGCCGTGGGAGTCGAGGAGGAGGATGCGGCGGCCAAGGCGGTCGCGAGCAGAACAATCAAGAGGTCGCCCTCAACACCAACAAGGAAGCTCCGGTTCCCCAGGGCAGCAATAACGGGAGGTTCCAGGAAGTTACCGGAGTTGTCGGGTGCATTCACGGGGGAGCTTCTCTGCCGCCCTCCAATGGCGCGTGCAAGAGGCTCGTCCGGGAGCTGAACACGGTTGCTTCTGCTCCACCAAAGCCCCTGGAATGCTCTGGACAAGTCATCACCTTCAACCCGGAAGACCACCCCGCCAAAGTGACTGGGGTGGGAACACTACCTCTGATCGTGTCACCCATCATCCACAACTACAAGGTCACCAAGATGCTGGTCGACGGGGGCTCCAGCCTCAACCTGCTGACGGCGAAGGTCCTGACTACTCTGCAAATCCCCTTTTCTCGCCTGCAAGACACCGGCGTGTTCCAAGGCGTGAATGGGAGCACCACTCGGCCGCTGGGAAAGATCACGCTCCCCGTCACCTTCGGTGACCCGGAGAACTTCCGCACCGAGGACATCATCTTCGACATCGCAGACACGCCACTTCCGTACAACGGCATACTTGGCCAGCCTGCTCTGGCCAAGTTCATGGCCGTCTCACACTTCGCCTACAACATGATGAAGATCCCCGCGGCCTGGTGAGTGATCAAGGTCAAGGCTGACGTCGACGATGCCATCTTCTGTGTCCACAAGCTGAACCAGATGGTGGCGGCGACCTCGGGCGCTCCGCAAGACGTACAGGAGGTTGACGTCGGTGCATTCTCGGGGATGGAGGGTACCCCGAGGGCTCGTCGTCAACTTCCCCCAAGAAGGCGTTCTTCCATGAAGATCCGCAAATCACCAAGAAGGTGGCGCTGAACGGTGACGGTAGTCGCACCATCACCATCGGCGTCCGCCTCACTGACAAATAGGAAAGCGCGCTCGTCGCCTTCCTTCGAGAAAACTCTGATGTCTTCGCATGGGAAGCGTCAGGTCTACCCGGCGTACCAAGGGAGGTGATCGAGCACAAACTGGCAGTCAGCGAGGCTGCTCGCCCAGTAAAGCAAGTTCTGTGTAGGCAGAGCAAAGAAAAACTGGAGTTCATCGTGTCCGAGGTCGACAAGTTGGAAGAAACCGACGTCATCAGGGTGGTTCCACACCCAACTAGGGTGGCCAATCCTGTGGTGGTGCTGAAGCCCATGACCTTCAAGTGGCGACTCTGCATCGAGTTCACCAACTTAAACAAGGCCTGCCCCAATGATTCTTTCCCACTGCCACGGATCGATCTCATCGTGGATTCTACCGCCGGGTGCGAGCTTCTGTGTTTCCTTGATGCTTTCTCCGGGTTCCACCAGATCATGATGGTGGTGGAGGATCAGGATAAGACGGCCTTCATCACACCCAAGGGCTGCTACTGCTACACCTGGATGTCGTTCAGCCTCTGAAACACCGGCGCAACCTTTCAGCGCGCCATGCAAGCATGCCTTGGGTCCCAGCTGGGCCGCAACGTGGAGGCATACATCGACGACATCGTGGTCAAGACCCGGTACAAGGACTCCCTCATCCAATATCTGCACGAGACCTTCGACAACCTTCGCCAGGTCAATTTCAAGCTCAACCCCAATAAGTGCGTGTTCGGGGTCCCGTCCGGCAAGCTGCTTGGGTTCCTGATCTCCCATCGGGGGATCGAGGCCAATCCCGACAAGATCAAGGCCAACGAGCGCATGGAGGCGCCGAGGCGGGTCAAGGACGTGCAACGCCTCAACGGGTGCATCACCGCACTCGGGCGTTTCATCTCAAGGCTTGGAGAACGAGCTCTGCCCTTCTTCAAGCTACTCAAGAAGACGGGTCCCGTGGAGTGGACCCCAGAGGCTGAACAAGCTCTTCAGTCCCTCAAGCGCTACCTCGCCTCGCCCCCCATCATCGTGGCACCAGCAGAGAAGGAGCCCTACTACTGTACATCACGGCCACCAACCAGGTGATCAGCACAGTACTTGTGGTAGAGTGTGACGCTCCTTCAACCAAGACAAGCAAGTTCTAGGGCAAGCGTCCCGGGAACATCCTCCTGGGGCAACCAAGCAAGAAGAGGCAGCCGAGTGACAAAGGGTCCACGGACCTCGAGCCGGAGTTGCCACCGACGCAACCATCGGTGTCATAGAAGAAGCATCACTGGAGGCTGACTCGCTCTTGGGTGAAGCAGAATGCCCGGAGGACGATGAGCCCGTCAAGGACTCGGTAACCCGCAAGTTACAGCATTCGGTCTACTTCATCAGTTCGGTGCTGTGCGATGCCCGGGAGCGATACCCCATGATGCAAAAGCTTTACTGGCGATCCTCATTGCCTCTCGCAAAATGAGGCCCTACTTCGAAAGCCACCCCATCACCGTGGTCTCCGTGTATCCCCTGAGAAGCCCATTGGAGAACCCGCTTGCTACCGAGCGTGTCTCTTGGTGGGTCATGGAGCTTCAAGGTTTCGGCCTCAAGTTCGAGCACACGAACAACATCAAGAGTCAGACGCTGGCTGATTTCACGGCGGAATGGACTGAGACAGCGTTTGATGACCCGGTGGAGGAATCCAGCCTTCCCGGGAAAGAACACCTTGACGCCTGGACCATGAACTTCAACGGCTCCTACACCAAGGGCCAGGGAGGCACTGGAGTTGTCTTGATCTCACCTACGGGAGACCGTCTGAAGTACGTTATCCAGATGCACTAGAAGGAGAATATCTCGAACAACACGATGGAGTACGAGGGCCTGCTTGCGGGACTTCGTGCTGCCGTTGGCCTCGGTATCAACAAGCTCATCATCAAGGGTGACTCTCAGCTAGTCATCAAACAAGTGAACAAGGAGTACGCCTGCCCTCAGATGGCACCGTACGTCGAGGAGGTATGGAAGCTTCAGCGACGCTTCGACAGCTTCCGGGCCATGTACGTCCCAAGGGATGAAAACACGTCCGTGGACTAGCTGTCACAAATGGCCTCCAAGCGAGAACCAGTGCCTCCCGGGATCTACATTGAGGTGCTCCGGCAACCCTCTGGGTCTCCCGAGAGGCTCAAGGCAAGATCTACATCGACACTGGGGGCTGGTGACCCGTCTAGTTCGACAACCCGGAAACCAGCCCAGGAGACGCGTAAGACCCGGCAGAACCTGGACCAAGGGAAGCCATGCTTCTCCATGGTTAAATGGTGCTACCGGTGGAAAGAACCCACCCACCCTGGGCGCTGGACATCATCAAGTACATGACAGAGCATGCACTTCTGGAGGATGATCATGATGCCGAGCAGGTGGCTCGCCAAGCCAAGCTCTACGTCCTGATCGACGGCGAGCTCTACCGGCGACGCGACAACGGAGTCAAGCTCTGCTGGATACCCCAAGAGCAAGGCCAAGTACTGCTATGAGACATCCACGAGGGCACATGCTCACGTCATGTTGCTTCAAGATCTTTGGCGGGAAAAGTCTTCCGTCAGGGTTTCTAATGGCCAACAGTGTTGCACGACGCTGAGCAAATTGTCAAGACCTGCGAAGCTTGCCAATACTACGCGAAGAACATCAATCAGCCAGCTCAAGCCCTCCAACCAATCCCAATATCCTGGTCATTTGCAGTCTGGAGGCTTGATATAGTGGGCAAGTTGCCAAAGTCAATTGGCGGGCATGAATACCTCTTCGCGGCTATCGACAAGTTCACAAAATGAGTGGAAGTGATGCCAGTACCACGCCAGACGGCCCAGGCCACCATCAAGTTCATCGAGGGGATTGTCTATCGCTTCGGAGTACCTAATAGGATCATCACGGATAATGACACTCAGTTCACAAGTCGAGCCTTGCTTAACTTCTGTGAAGAATTGGGCATCAAGGTGTGCTTTGCATCAGTGTCTTATCCAAGATGCAACGGACAAGTGGAGCGAGGCAATGCGGAGGTCCTCAAAGGTCTAAAGACCAAAGCTTTTGATAAGCTGGAGAACAAGGGAAAGAATTGGATTGATCATCTGCCCAGTGTACTGTGGTCTCTCAGAACCACATCAATCTGAGCAACTGGAGAAACACCTTTCCTCCTTGTCTATGGAGCTGAAGCTGTCCTGCCAACAGATCTAAGGCACGAATCTCCCCGGGTACTCGCTTACGATGAAGACACCCAAGTTGAGCGGAGGATTGATGACATTAACTTCCTGGAAGATATTCGATGCCAAGCATCACTACGATCTGCTCGATATCAGCAAGGGTTGCGCCGCTACCACAGCCGTCATGTCCGGTCCCGAGAACTGTAGCCCGGAGACCTGGTACTATGCAAGATACAGAAACTAGAGGGCTTGAACAAGATGTCAAGCAAGTGGGAAGGACCCTACCGGGTTACTCATACCCTGTGACCCAGAGCAGTCTATCTGGAGGACGAGAAAGGTAGGCCAGAGGGCAATGCCTGGAATATCGAGAATCTCCCAAATTCCACCCCTAATTACGAACATGAATCACCAAAGGTCGAATCAACTAAGCATGCCCAAGGGGCTAGTGTTCTGTAATAGGGTGTAAGAATCATCGCCAAGAAATAAAAGATAAGTGTTTCAATTTTGTGAGCCTCAATTCATGTCGAGATGTGTGTTGTCCATAACAACCCCCAAGCAGGGGGCTGATATGGTGCCGGTGGCTGACGGGTCAAGCGCGAGTGGCCTATCAGTAGGCACTGCCACCCGATGTGTCGTACTGTCGCGGAAAGAAGTGAACGGGCAGTGCTGTGTTTTAACGAACTTAAACACAGAAATGCACATTCAACTTTGCTTGCGGGTTGCTCCGGATGAAACACTATCATGACATGAAAAGAGGGTACATTCTTTCCTACTGAAAGTTTGCTATCTGCAGCGCCTTTCCCGGGACGGGAACTGGCGGTGGAAAACGGCTAAGGAGCTAGATACCCAGGAGGGACAGGACGGATCGAGGACACGACAAAAACCAGCTAAGTCCTTGCATCTGCACCCTACACTTAGGCATGACATCTCGCTCGGAGTCAATATACCATCGACCTTCGCATGCTTGATAGTTGATGAGAGCCTTTGCAGGAGTAATGCATCCACCCCAGCGAACGGTCCGTTTCCCTCTGGCCTAGTACCCGTGGACAGTGGAGTAGGCTCCCGGAAGGTATAGTGCTCTTAGGGGTATTGCTACTGCGTGCACGCAATCAGAGTACTTGGCACCTAAGAGATCTCCTCTGAAAACTTGACAGCACGTTAGTGCAAAGGAAGATTTGGGAAATGACCCGGGAGTTGAGGCTAGGTTGCATTCATCTGAACTTAAATTCTGAATTACAATTCTGAATTACATTCAGTTGTGCAACTTCTTGGTTACATGTGACACCCCTCCCTGGCACATCTCGCCAGAGAGGCGGTCGTCCGTGCGCCAGCCCAAGATATCTGGCCGCACGTCGCGACAGTGCAACATTATGGAAATCATTACACAATCAGGCACAAGAAGTGCTACAAATGGTTTACAAGGCTATCAAGGCATGACCAAATATCAAGCCAAGCATGGCTCAGGACAGAGTTTAACTGGCAGCGGAAGATGACTGAGGCAATGGCTTGGAGTGGCTCCACTCCACAGGCATCTGGCTGGGCTACTGATCCTAGCATGCTCTTGCTCCATCTTCGGGCTAAGTCTGGCCACATGAAAAGCCAGTCTGAGTACAATGACGTACTCGCAAGTAACGTAACCACAAGACATGAACAGTCAGGCAAACATGCAACAAGTTATACATTGGAAAAAATAAAATACTACACATGGCAAGTGTGTACTCTAGACAGACAAAAATACAGTATAACATAAAGGTAGCATGGCATCACAAGCAAAACATGGCATAAGCAAACAACGGGTACCAGTGCAGAGTCCAAGCCAGGTGGGGTTGGACCGTGCACCGGCAATCAAACAAAGAGATTACCTGTGACGAGAAAACGAGTGTACCAGTTGGTACCAAATAATATAAAACAGCACCTGTGATCACTGCTAGGCCCACTGGCCTCATCTTTCCACTCTGGGCATGCACGGTTGATGTTGGCTCAGGCCTAACTCTAGGCTCCCAACGATCACACCGCCATCCTATACCACGGGTAACCATCAACATCTCAAGGTAACATTCCATGCATCATCTTATTTGTTCATTTAGTGAGATCAGGTCGTTCATTGATTCTTTCAAACAGAACTTATGTTTAACCTCCTGACAAGACAAAGACACACAGTGTGACCGACACTGAACTGTTGTTCCATATCCCAGGAACGGGGCTAGCTTGCTAGGTTGAGTCTCTCAAGAGTTTGCTTTCCCACCTATCAGAATGCACCCTACTCAGCCGACGCTCCAGGTTTCTCACGCCCAAAGTCGTACTAAGCAAAATACACCCACATGTCGGTCCACTTGCTAAGACACTCTCCTGCACCACCCTATACTCATGGTACAACGGGCAAGTAAATCCGGCACATCCCCCGGCGCTACCGAGTATGCCTAGCTTCAGACTCCCTATCACAGTCGAACCCGTGCCTGTCGACCTCTACCCTCGGACAGCACAACTGAACGACTGCACCCAATGGATGGCACAAAAGGGGCTCAACAACCTACTAGGTCACGGTCCTCCATGAGACAACGATGGTCCTGCTTTCAAAGTTCAGATTAGTGGCACCATGGACTGACCCTATCATTGTTTGGAGGGGTGTTTCAATTAATCAAGTTTCATAATATCAAGTCCAAACAACCGAGGATTAGTCCAACATAACAATCACAATATCATAATAATATATATCAACAAACATCAAGACATTAGCAACATAATATCTCAAGCAATAGTTTGTTTGTGTTGACCGGGTGACTATGGCGGTTCCTCCAGCCGGCACCACCACCAATCAGTGTTCATAGAAAAGAATAGCACAGTGGGTCAATCGGACGACTGTGGCGGTTCCTCCAGCCAGCGTCCTCGCAAATCATCTACAAAAGCTAGCGTAGTTTGTTGGCGTCAAACGGGTGACTGTGGCATAGATACCTCCGGCCAGCGCCATCACAGATCAACAACCAAAGTTGGTAGGGCCTGTAGTCTCCCAAATGAACCGAAAAGCATTCATAAGAAAGAAAGCATCCATTCCACTCGAGGATTACCTCGACGTGGTGTCAGCAATCTTGGCAAAAAGAACCAAATGGAAAGCAAATGTCCCAAGCGTCGCAGTCGAGGCGGGCTTACGCCAACCACGTTTGACGGAGGGAGAAGAAGCAAATAACTCTTTTGGCAAATGCCCCCAACTCCGAGGATCATAAGACGACATTCGTCCGCTCCTCACCTCGGCGAAGAAGAAGAAGCAAACAAAGCCACGCAGGTGCGAGGCGCACAGTTATATTGTTCCCCACTCCGTTGGCTGTGGCGGTTCCCCCAGTCCATCGCCTCGGGAATGGGAAGTGGTACCCCCGGACACAACACCACAACTCTATAGAAAGTAGATGTCAAAGTCATGATATCTCATGACGCACAGCTTACAGATGACAGGCAACCAGATGCACAGATAAGTAACTATAAGTGATGCGACAATTTAAAATGCACCAAGGCATGCAGGTAAACACATGAAATCATATCCACAATCATCAACATGGACTAGCAGGCAAAACACAACCGGACAACTGGAGAGGGGCTCATAGCAAGTGGTTAGCTTGCCTCGGGGTCATGTAGTTGTTCTCTGGTTCGTCGATGAAGTGAAGATGTCGCGGACTCGGGCACCGGGAGCCCTACACCGCGTCGTCGGGACGGTATCGAATACAACACGCGCCACCCGGAATATTCACTGGAAGGAGCTGAAATCCATACCACTGGAATGATCTCACAAAGATAGGAATTTAGAAATTTGAATCACTCCAATCGGAGTTACGGTTCAAAAGATATTAAGGTTTGAAGTTTGTCTCACCAGGAAAAAGAAAACAGATCCGCGGAAAAAAAAACTGCACGGCCGCGTCGCCGCGCGACTTGGGCCGTCGCTGGGCCGAGCGCGCGGTTGCACGCTGCGCTGTGCTGCGCTAGCGCCTGGGCGGGGCAGGCCGCTGGTGGGCCGTGCTGGGCCGTCGGGCACCTCTGCGCTGCTGGGCTGGGGAAACGGTTCGCACGAACCGAAAAAAGAAGAAGAACAGAGGACGTCGTCGTCCTCCTCTGCTCTGCACTGGATGGGCACCGATCGGTCGGGGACGGCCGAGGAGCGCTCAGGAGGGCCGTCCGACGGAGGGGGCGGGCTGGAGGCGGCGCACCGCGGTCGGGGGAGGTGGAACCGGAGGCGGGGACGGCCTCCTTCTCGCGCGCCCGAGCTCGATCCTTCGGCCATGGTGGCCATGGTGGAAAAATAGGTGGAGGATTTTGTGGAGCTTTTTCCCTGCATTTGGGCACCGAATGGAGAGAGCAGGGAGAGGAGAAATGGGGAAGAGTGGCTAAACTTCGCTCAGGGCTGCTCGAGGTGCTCTTATATGGAGGGAGGTGATGAGGATTAGGTAGTGGCCGGGTTGGCCATTGATGGCCACGTAGCTCACCGCCTTCTGCCACAGGGAAGGGATAGGGAGGAGGAGGAGATGAGGTTGCCGTGCTGGACACACAGTTCTGCACGAGGCTGCACTGGTGAAGAAGTATTAGGTCAGTGCTAAGTTGGATTTGAGGCATGCCAAAGTGTGCGTCCCGAACGTCCAGAGCGCGACACGGCGGCATCGACGCGTTCCCGATGACTCGGAGCTCCAAACTGAAAACGGCTTCGACCACTGGGTTCGTATCGATGAGAGGAACACAACAAAACAACAATCCCACAGGGATTCCAAACTTTGTAAAATAAGATTTTCAGAAAAGCAAAGACACCAAAGGTGCTCGATGAAAAGACCGGGGTCTTGCACTACTCAAAAAATCCCCAAAAATTACCACTGAGTACTTGTGGCACAAGGAGGGTGTCTATGGAGTATGAGCTCAAATGGGTACAAGGAAATTGGGTTTCCACACGATGTCCAAAAATGGACACAATGGCATGGTCATGGAAATGTGAATTTCCACACTTCACCTTGGGGTGATCTCCTGGAATTGGGTGTCTATGGGCCATGTGGTCAATGTGACCAAGTCTCATGGTCATAGGATTTTTCTAGGTATAGGTTTGCTTGAAGTTTGCAAAAAGGCATGAAAATGGCCTTACAAAGGAAGTGGTGAAAATATTGCTCAAATGGATTTGGCTCCAAAATATGAAGTGTAGGGAATGTAAAAATATTCATCCCTGAATTTATCAGAATTTATGGAGATGCATAGCTTGACTCAAACATTTCTGGATCAGAAATGGCATTTTAGAAAATAATGTCCAACTTGGAAATATTGCATTGGAGTATGCAATATTTTTGCATGGATTGTCTTTATAAGGATAGGGGAGTCCTCTGGTATTTTTAGTGGAATTTTTCCACCTATGGAAATAGGCTTTCCCTTGGTAGGTGGGGAAAAGGATTTAAAAGGTTCGATAATTAGGGCTAGGGTTTTCGAGAGAAAACCTAAGCACCAAAATTATCACGGGTGATGGAATGGTTCATGGATCACTGGGAAATTCTTGAGGGAGCAATTCCCAAGTCAATTCATCCCCAAAGATTTGAAGAAATATTTAGGAAAGGAGAAAAAGTTTTTCAGGTGTCATAAAACACCACTAAAATTAGGTTTGAATTTTCGGGGTGTTACAGACCTTCCCCCCTTAAAAGAATCTCGTCCTCGAGATTTAGGAGGTTATACAAGATAATTCTTGAACGATCCATTTATACCCCATTTTAAAACTTTTTCTACAAAACATTATAGTTTTTAACACTCAAGAGATTAACACTCCACAAGATTTTTATTAAAAACAGTATGGTATTTCTACCATACTCCATGCATTTAAAAGATGGCATGGCAGGGGCTCGCACCAACAATCAACATATGATCTACCACCATGGTTAAAATTAAATCTATGGTTTTGCTCAACTCAACACAAATAAGGCAAGATCAAACAAGATCTAGAACCAAACTATCAACCAACAAACGAGGATTTAACTCGGGCAAACAATTACCCAAATTTTGCAAAACAAAGATTAGGGATATGCTAATCACATCCTCTATCTAGGGTTTTTATTTTAGAAAAGCTGTATATACACTTTCATGTATACACAGGTTTTGAAAAACAACAGGGTTTCTTTTCAAAAGAAAATATCAGTGTCACCAATAATTGGTTCACAGACACTGTGGGTTAGGCCATTTCCCAAAAATCATTTTGCAAAGATTTTCCCTACAAGAAACACTGGAGAGACGAGGGGATGATTTTTCTAAGAAAGGGATAGAGGCACACCGCGGCTATTGGCCTACTCACTGACATGTGGGACCGGGGTCCACCTGGCAGTCTCCTTCCTTTCTCTCTTCTTCTTCCTCGCTCTCTCACGCTCTAAACACGGCTGGTTCTCAGTGCGCGGAGCACTCCATTGCGGCACTGCTGCGCGTGTGGTCCATCGACGCCGCGGCCATCACGGCTTTGGGGAACATGTCCTCGACAGTTTCGCGCCACCGCTCGCGATTCTTTCCCTTTTCCCGCGTGCGGTGCCGAGGAGCGGCATCCGAGCTCCGGCTATAAATCAGATTTCTCCGAAATCCTCTCTTCTTTCACATCACAACCATGGGCTTCGTCCAGAGCTTCTTCAGAGCCTATGTCGAGATGCTGGAGAGGGCGGGCTTCATCGAGCGTGTGCTCATCGTCGTGCTCTTCGGGATCTCATCCTCGGTGGTGGGCGCACTGCTATTCGCGGCGGTGGTCTTTCTGATCTTTGGCCTATGCAACTGGTGGTCTGGCATGGGTGCTGATGTTGCGGCGGAGGAGCAGGCAGCGGTGGAGGGGCAGGCTGCGCCGCCGGTTGCTGAGGTGGCCGCTCTTCCAGCTGGAGGTGAGCCGGCCGCTCGAGGCGTCCGTCGCCATCGCGCGGCTCGCGACTCGGCTTCGGGTGAGCCAGGCTCCTCTTCCAGCAACGCCACTGAGCTCGAGAGGGAGTAGGATTTCTGGGGTGCCTTTGCATCTGCACTTGGTAGCTGTAGTGTTCTATGCTAGAATAGAACTTGCATCCTTCGTTTCTGAAATTTCCCTTCTGTACTGAGCTTAGTGGATGTATCAAATTTGTCTCCTCTGACGAACTGGAACAAGATTTTCTTTTCTGAACTTTTCTCAGCTGCCACAAATCTGGTCTTGCAGCACAGATAGAATTGCAGAGGTACTAGCATACAGATAGAAGAACTTGCTATACTGAGAAAAATATCTTTTAGAAAATAATCCTGCATTTTATGGCCCAAAACAATTGCAGGCGTGTGGCATAATCCTCTCAACCATAATGGTTAACAAGAGAATCAGAACTCCAAGTTTTATTACGGGATGATTCAACATCAACCAGAAAGCATACAGCAAACTTACATTACAAGCTAACACAAGAAAAACAAACAACCTCGCTGATTCTCACCTACCAAAATACAAGCGCCACTCAGGCCATCTAAACAGGGTTCTACTCAGCTTGACGGCCTCTGGTAGTCGGCGGAGTGCGGCCGAGACGAAGAGTGGTGTCCACATCTCCATCTTCCGCAGGGTGGGGGATCGCAGGCATGCCTTCGAAGTTTACACCTCGCTCTTGGGGGTGCTGCTGAAATCGAGCTAGTGCTTGCGCCACAGATGCATCAAGACCGCGTTCCAGCAAATTATTTGGGAACGCGAGTCCTGTACCCTGGGCTTGCCTATGGTCGAGGGTAGGTAGGTTCCTTGCTCGACTCAGTTGCATGCGAGCACGACCAAGGTTGCGCCTTGTGGTCATGAGTTCCTCCATCAGAGAAGGGCTGAGCCTTATCATTGCAGCTCCGTAGGTGGCCAGGGTGATTACGGCAGGGTCGACTTCTTCTCCAATGGGAGTTTGGATAGCATCCGCACCATGCTGGGGTCTGGCTGGGAGGAGGTGGAAAGCTCGACTTTTCGCCATTGCCGGTTCCGAGTACCGCAGGCGGACGAGACCTTCCCAGGCTGCTACCTGGATGGCTTGACTGAGAGTGGCCATGCTCCTACCTTGGATCAGGTAAGACGGACTTGTGCCCAACGGACACGAGCCGACATGCACATCTGCTCGATAGTCACTCCCGGCAGGCGAGAGTGAGTTCTCGAACACCACGTATCGAGGGCGAGCAGGCCTGCCAAGAAGAACACAGATGGCCTTCCAAAGCATCAGTGGAAATCTGCCATGATCCTCGGCAGTGGTTTCTAGGATGACCTTGGGGTTCGCCATCGGATTATTTCTGGATCTGGGTGTAGGATGAGATGAGAACGCGGGAGATAGAAGGCGAGGGTGGGGATAAACGGCGGCTAGGACTGGGTTTCATATAAGCTGGGTTGTGTCGGCTCCTTCTCAGGGAAGAAACCGGCTAGCCTCTCTCAGGGAATGGGACATGTCCTACTGCACCTTACTGTGGACCGACACCAGCCATGCCGGTTAGGCGGAGATGGGTTAAATCCATCGGGCTCGCTGTCGGGCAAAAGTAAGGCGGGGCTTTCCATGCTAGGGTAGTCTACAGCCAGCCTGGTGCTCTGATACCACGTCTGTGACACCCCTCCCTGGCACATCTCGCCAGAGAGGCGGTCGTCCCGTGCGCCAGCCCAAGATATCTGGCCGCACGTCGTGACAGTGCAACATTATGGAAATCATTACACAATCAGGCACAAAAAGTGCTACAAATGGTTTACAAGGCCATCAAGGCATGACCAAATATCAAGCCAAGCATGGCTCAGGACAGAGTTTAACTGGCAGCAGAAGACAACTGAGGCAACGGCTTAGAGTGGCTCCACTCCATAGGCATCTGGCTGGGCTACTGATCCTAGCACGCTCTTGCTCCATCTTCGGGCTAAGTCTGGCCACATGAAAAGCCAGTCTGAGTACAATGATGTACTCGCAAGTAACGTAACCACAAGACATGAACAGTCAGGCAAACATGCAACAAGTTATACATTGGAAAAAATAAAATACTACACATGGCAAGTGTGTACTCTAGACAGACAAAAATACAGTATAACATAAAGGTAGCATGGCATCACAAGCAAAACATGGCTTAAGCAAACAACGGGGTATCACCAGTGCAGAGTCCAAGCCAGGTGGGGTTGGACCGTGCACCGGCAATCAAACAAAGAGATTACCTGTGACGAGAAAACGAGTGTACCAGTTGGTACCAAATAATATAAAACAACACCTGTGATCACTGCTAGGCCCACTGGCCTCATCTTTCCACTCTAGGCATGCACAGTTGATGTTGGCTCAGGCCTAACTCTAGGCTCCCAACGATCACACCGCCATCCTATACCACGGGTAACCATCAACATCTCAAGGTAACATTCCCTGCATCATCTTATTTATTCATTTAGTGAGATCAGGTCGTTCATTGATTCTTTCAAACAGAACTTAAGTTTAACCTCCTGACACGACAAAGACACACAGTGTGACCGACACTGAACTGTTGTTCCATATCCCAGGAACGTGGCTAGCTTGCTAGGTTGAGTCTCTCGAGAGTTTGCTTTCCCACCTATGAGAATGCACCCTACTCAGCCGACGCTCCAGGTTTCTCACGCCCAAAGTCGTACTAAGCAAAATACACCCACATGACGGTCCACTTGCTAAGACACTCTCCTGCACCACCCTATACTCATGGTACAACGGGCAAGTAAATCTGGCACATCCCCCGGCGCTACCGAGTATGCCTAGCTCCGGACTCCCTATCACAGTCGAACCCGTGCCCGTCGACCTCTACCCTCGGACAGCACAACCGAACGACTGCGCCCAATGGATGGCACAAAAGGGGCTCAACAACCTACTAGGTCACGGTCCTCCATGAGACGACGATGGTCCTGCTTTCAAAGTTCAGATTAGTGGCACCATGGACTGACCCTATCGTTGTTTGGAGGGGTGTTTCAATTAATCAAGTTTCATAATAACAAGTCCAAACAACCGAGGATTAGTCCAGCATAACAATCACAATATCATAATAATATATATCAACAAACATCAAGACATTAGCAACATAATATCTCAAGCAATAGTTTGTTTGTGTTGACCGGGTGACTATGGCGGTTCCTCCAGCCGGCGGAACCACGAATCAGTGTTCATAGAAAAGAATAGCACAGTGGGTCAATCGGAAGACTGTGGCGGTTCCTCCAGCCAGCGTCCTTGCAAATCATCTACAAAAGCTAGCGTAGTTTGTTGGCGTCGAACGGGTGACTGTGGCGGAGATACCTCCGGCCAGCGCCATCACAGATCAACCACCAAAGTTGGTAGGGCATATAGTCTCCCAAATGAACCGAAAAGCATTCATAAGAAAGAAAGCATCCATTCCACTCGAGGATTACCTCGACGTGGTGTCAGCAATCTTGGCAAAAAGAACCAAATGGAAAGCAAATGTCCCAAGCGTCACAGTCCAGGCGGACTTACGCCAACCACGTTTGACGGAGGGAGAAGAAGCAAATAACTCTTTTGGCAAATGCCCCCAACTCCGAGGATCATAAGACGACATTCGTCTGCTCCTCACCTCGGCGAAGAAGAAGAAGCAAACAAAGCCACGCAGGTGCGAGGCGCACAGTTATATTGTTCCCCACTCCGTTGGCTGTGGCGGTTCCCCTAGTCCATCGCCTCGGGAATGGGAAGTGGTACCCCGGACACAACACCACAACTCTATGGAAAGTAGATGTCAAAGTCATGATATCTCATGACGCACAGTTTACAGATGACAGGCAGCCAGATGCACAGATAAGTAACTATAAGTGATGCGACAATTTAAAATGCACCAAGGCATGCAGGTAAACACATGAAATCATATCCACAATCATCAACATGGACTAGCAGGCAAAACACAACCGGACAACTGGACAGGGGCTCATAGCAAATGGTTAGCTTGCCTCGGGGTCACGTAATTGTTCTCTGGTTCGTCGATGAAGTGAAGATGTCGCGGACTCAGGCACCGGGAGCCCCACACCGTGTCGTCGGGACGGTATCGGATACAACACGCGCCACCCGGAATATTCACTGGAAGGAGGTGAAATCCATACCACTGGAATGATCTCACAAAGATAGGAATTTAGAAATTTGAATCACTCCAATCGGAGTTACGGTTCAAAAGATATTAAGGTTTGAAGTTTGTCTCACCAGGAAAAAGAAAACAGATCCGCGGGAAAAAAAACCTGCACGGCCGCGTCGCCGCGCGACTTGGGCCGTCGCTGGGCCGAGCATGCGGTTGCACGCTGCGCTGTGCTGCGCCAGCGCCTGGGCGGGGCAGGCCGCTGGTGGGCCGTGCTGGGCCGTCGGGCGCCTCTGCGCTGCTGGGCTGGGGAAACGGTTCGCACGAACCGAAAAAAAAGAAGAAGAACAGAGGACGTCGTCGTCCTCCTCTGCTCTACACTGGACAGGCACCGATCGGTCGGGGACGGCCGAGGAGCGCTCGGGAGGGCCGGCCGACGGAGGGGGCGGGCTGGAGGCGGCGCACCGCGGTCGGGGGAGGCGGAACCGGAGGCGGGGACGGCCTCCTTCTCGCGCGCCCGAGCTCGATCCTTCGGCCATGGTGGAAAAATAGGTGGAGGATTTTGTGGAGCTTTTTCCCTGCGTTTGGGCACCGAATGGAGAGAGCAGGGAGTGGAGAAATGGGGAAGAGTGGCTAAACTTCGCTCGGGGCTGCTCGGGGTGCTCTTATATGGAGGGAGGGGATGAGGATTAGGTAGTGGCCGGGTTGGCCATTGATGGCCACGTAGCTCACCGCCTTCTGCCACAGGGAAGGGATAGGGAGGAGGAGATGAGGTTGCCGTGCTGGACACACAGTTCTGCACGAGGCTGCACTGGTGAAGGAGGATTAGGTCAGTGCTAAGTTGGATTTGAGGCATGCCAAAGTGTGCGTCCCGAACGTCCAGAGCGCGACACGGCAGCATCGACGCGTTCCCGATGACTCGGAGCTCCAACCTGAAAACGGCTTCCGCCACTGGGTTCGTATCGACGAGAGGAACACAACAAAACAACAATCCCACAGGTATTCCAAACTTTGTAAAATAAGATTTTCAGAAAAGCAAAGACACCGAAGGTGCTCGATGAAAGACCGGGGTCTTGCACTACTCAGAAAAATCCCCAAAAATTACCACTGAGTACTTGTGGAACAAGGAGGGTGTCTATGGAGTATGAGCTCAAATGGGTACAAGGAAATTGGGTTTCCACACGATGTCCAAAAATGGACACAATGGCATGGTCATGGAAATGTGAATTTCCACACTTCACCTTGGGGTGATCTCCTGGAATTGGGTGTCTATGGGACATGTGGTCAATGTGACCAAGTCTCATGGTCACAGGATTTTTCTAGGTATAGGTTTGCTTGAAGTTTGCAAAAAGGCATGAAAATGGCCTTACAAAGGAAGTGGTGAAAATATTGCTCAAATGGATTTGGCTCCAAAAGATGAAGTGTAGGGAATGTAAAAATATTCATCCCCTGAATTTATCAGAATTTATGGAGATGCATAGCTTGACTCAAACATTTCTAGATCAGAAATGGCATTTTGGAAAATAATGTCCAACTTGGAAATATTGCATTGGAGTATACAATATTTTTGCATGGATTGTCTTTATAAGGATAGGGGCGTCCTCTGGTATTTTTAGTGGAATTTTTCCAGCTACGGAAATAGGCTTTACCTTGGTAGGTGGGGAAAAGGATTTAAAAGGTTCGATAATTAGGGCTAGGGTTTTCGAGAGAAAACCTAAGCACCAAAATTATCACGGGTGATGGAATGGTTCATGGATCACTGGGAAATTCTTGAGGGAGCAATTCCCAAGTCAATTCATCCTCAAAGATTTGAAGAAATATTTAGGAAAGGAGAAAAAGTTTTTCAGGTGTCATAAAACACCACTAAAATTAGGTTTGAATTTTTGGGGTGTTACATTACATATTAAGTCTATACTACTAAGGCCAGCTCAGGGTTCCTAGCTGTGCAGACTTGTTTTTATTCTTGCCTGCCAGGTGAACTCCGGATTCCCGGGGACGCCTGGGACGAAGGAGGACATTCGCGCAGGATCTTCAGGGATCCCACGGGCCGGGGAACTTTCGGGCGAACCCTGACACATGCTGGCTGTAGAGGTGGTGCACGTGGTCCACGAACTTGTCCATGATGTCCTCTTCATCCTGCATGAGGAAAAGAGATCGTGTCAAGACGCATATTCTTCCCAAGATCATCTCACCAAGGCCAAGGAAACTTTACCTTGAAGACATTGTCAAGGTCGCAGAGGAGGCGGATCAATCTCGGATTGCTCGCTGCCTCACTCCACAAGTCCATCTTGATGATGTCCTTCCGGGTCGCCAGCACCACTGACGCTTCCATGGCAGCAGAACCAGCGATGTTCCCCACCGCTGGGAAAACCACAATGACCCGAGGTCGAGGAGCGACCTCTTTCCCTCTAGTGGCTCGAGCCTCAGCTTCCTTGGGCGCATCCGCCGCGCCTCGGAAGATGGATTCTGCCGTTGATACGTCGGACAAGGACATCTCCTCCTCGCCAAACATTGCTCTGCGATCTATGGAGGGGAGGGGAAGGAAGCAAGGTGAGAAGATGCGATGAGGGAGTTGGGGTTTGAGGGGCTTTTTATAGACCCTTCACGTCCCACCTACCCCTTGACGGTACAGCTACCGCAATAATGGGGGCGCGTTTTGCAAAAAACCGTTCCCATTCACACCAAGTGCAACGCGAAGACCAAGAAGGAGAACAAGCTCTTCTTCTTTTCAAGATCTACAGTGGGGGCTAATTTTTACAACAAAAAGATTGGCACCCGGCAGACAAGGAGGACCACCGTCCAATGGAGGACGCTACTTCCAGAAGTACGTCGACGAGGCGGCAAAGAAGGAGGTCAAGGAGATCTTCGGGGCCGTCGTCTTGAAGCTCCTTGCCCTCAGGACGACGAGCTCTCCACATCTTCATCCTCGTCATCGGAGCTAGAGCCGCTGCTGCTCTCACTCTCCGCGCAGCATTCCACGTGCCCTCCTGCAGCACGGAAGATCTTCACGGCGAGTGTGGTGTCTCTCTCATACTTGCAGACAAGGTACTGCCCTCGGGTCAGGCGGCGGGGGCGGGCGAAAGACTTCCATCCCTGACCAGGAGCATGGAGTCATCGACGGTGTACTCCACGGAGATCTAGGCAGGGCCATTGGGACAGCCTTCCACCTGCAGCCACAAGCCCCGAGGCTTGTCGTCCCCCATCGCCATTGCAAAGGAATCCAGAAGGTCAATCCGGCGGCGGATCTTGCGGCGCAGATCTAGGATGAACTCGAACGACGCGAAGCTCGTGTGGACTGCACTCCGCGGAGATGGATAAGGAGATCTCCCGTGCCTCGTTGTCCCTCGATCGCCACAGCCGCGCTTCGCTCGCCCTCTTGGGGCGGCCTTTCCGTGGTTGCTGGCACTTTTATCCACCGAAGCTGAAGCACGCGGACGCCCAACGCCTCTTTTCCCTCTCACCATGTCTGAGATGGGAGCAATGGAGCAATGAAGAAGAAGGATGGAGATTCGTGAGGCGCCCCTTCCGCTTTTATAGCACGCGGCTTCTCTCTCCAGCGGTCTCCTCGGCTTCTCGCAGCGGGAATCGAGGGGACATGTGCAGTTATTCCCCCGAGCGGAATAACTCCAAGTCCCACCCTCCGACAGATGGGATGGTTCAGTCAAGACAAGGCGCCGGGGACCCACTTTGGCCAACTTTTTTGCCATAGCCCCGGCAGCAGCTGAAGCAAGAACCGCCGGGACCATGCCCGGGGGCTACTGTCGCAGCAGTGGAACATGGGGTTCCCCTGATGCTGCCAAAGTGGGTCCACGACCTAGGCCCACCAAGAAGATGGACAAGGCAATGAGTCAAGACCGGCAGGTGGGTCAGCCCATCTGCCCCAAGGAAACCTGACAAGTTCGACATCGACGCGCTACGGCTAAGGACCAGGTGACCTTCCGGGTCACCCGTCACCCGGTGAACAAGGCGGAGTACCCGTGGGTCCGTGTGCCCGACAGGAGGCCAAGCGTACCCCGGGTTACTCCCTCCGTACGGCTGAGAGGATAAGCACGCAAGCTCATGCTGGAAGCTGGTAGAAGATTTGGGCGTCAAGACGAAGGACGCGCCCCCAGTGAAGTCTCCCCGAGCGTGGTTGGTAGGGTGGACAGGCTTTGCCCGTCCCACTTTTCCCCAAGGGCGGACGACTGCGCCACCCACAGAAGATACTTGGAGGAGAAGAGGCCACGTCTCCTACAAAGACTACCGAGCGGTTTCCCTGCCTAAAACCCCTCACGCTTCTCACGTGCCCATGTCAGATCCCCTTATCCTATAAAAGGAGGACCGAGGCACCGACGAGGAGGGGACAGAGGTTTGATCCAAGCTGAAGACTAGACTAGGCTTTGGAGGGTAGAGAGAGAGGTGATCTCCCCAGGGCAGGATCTGCTCTTCGTCTACCTCCGGTCGGAACTCTGCCGGGTTCACCCCTGAACACCCTTGTAAACCACACCATGATGAACACCTCAATCCAGACATGCAGGAGTAGGGCTTTTAGCCTCCGAGCGGCCTCAACCTGGGTAAACTCCTTGTGTCTCTGTGTTGTTCGTTTGTTTGTCCCAACGAAGAACTCGGCGGTCTTACTCCCGGGTAAGGCGTCTCCCAGTCTCCTTCGCACCCCGTGCCGAACCTAAAAAGGGGGTATCCTTTACTCCCGGTGTCCGTGATCCGAGATAAGACAGATGTCAAGTTGGAACTTTTCCTTTTGCCTACCTGGGCCTCCCTATGGGAACCACTAGGCCATGTATTGCTGATCTCACTCATGTGATCTCTAGGTTGGAAAGAAGAATTACTGCAAGTTCCCAATTCCTTGCTTATGGTAGCAGGTTACAACTCATCAGGTCCTATTTGTCTTCCATGCCTATCCATATGATGTGCTCTCTCAGCTTTTCTCCTGGAATGATAAAGCAGATTAATAGACTTCTTCGACAGTGTTTTTGGGGAGGTAATCCGCCGGATTCAAAAAACAAATCTCTAGCTGCTTGGCCTGTGATTGCAAAGCCGAAATCCAGTGGGGGCCTTGGAATTCTTGATTTTAAAGTCCAAAATGATGCTTTACTGATAAAGCAACTACATAAGTTTTATAATAAGAAGGATGTACCATGGGTAGGTTTGGTTTGGAATGCATATTATCAGAATGAGGTTCCTCACGCAAAGAATCTTTGTGGATCATTTTGGTGGAGGGATTTGATGAAGTTCTCTGAAGCCTACAGAAGCATAACCACAGTTAAAATTGGGAGAGGGGATTCTGCTCTGTATTGGACTGATGTTTGGTCTGACACTACTCTGCAGCAGAAATTTCTGAGATTGTTTTCGTTTGTTTTGGATTCAAACATGTCTGTGCAAGAGGTTATTGAAACTGAGGACAGAACACAACTTTTCTACTTGCTGATGTCCCAGCAAGCTTATGAGGAATTCTTGGAAATGGAAAATATTATTTGTTCGAACCCAATTGATATAACAAGTCATGATGCTTGGAGCACGGTTTGGAAAGATGGAGAGTATACTTCCAGTAGATTTTACCACCATTGTTTTAAGGATGTGAAGGCTGATAAGGTATATGACTGGATTTGGCAGAGTAAGTGTGTGCTAAGGATCAAAGTCTTTGCCTGGTTGCTTGTTAACGACAAATTAAATACTAGAGATATGCTCAGAAGAAGGCACTGGAATGTTACTGATGTATACCATTGTGTGCTTTGTCCAGTGCACATTGATGAGGACTGGCAGCATCTGTTTTTTGCATGCAGTTTTAGTGTTCGAATATGGAGATACTTGCAAGTTGAATGGGACTATGGGGTGAATACGATTATGGACACTTTGTTTGCTGCTGCTCGAAGGAAATTTGGCCAACCTTTCTTCTCTGAAGTGGTTATCCTTGTTGCATGGAACATTTGGAAGCAGAGGAATGAAGCCATTTTTCAAAATGTTGCCCCTCCTTTTAGGTCTTGGAAGAGAGCGTTTCTTCATGATATCACCCTGCATATTTACAGAGTGAAGGAGAAGCACAACTCACAGTTGTCAAGATGGATTGACAATCTGTTGTAAATATTTACTTTTTGTTTGTACATAAACGCTGTAATTTGTTGTTGTTGATTAAGTTTTAATAAAATGTTGTGGGGCTGTTGCCCTGCAGTCTTATAGGTAAAAAAATAACCAAATATCAAAGGATTCTTTTGACTACCATCATGTGGCTTTGTTTAGGAGCGGCTTGATACCTTGCACACACACCTACACTCAACACAATATCGGGTCTAGATGTACAAAGATAAAGCAAATAACCAATCATGGAGCGGTATACCTTTTGATCAACATCTATTCCCTTTGGGTTAAGTTGTAGATGGCATTTGGTGTCCATAGGAAACCGCTTCTCCTTAGCATGTTGCATTTCAAATCTCTTGAGCATGTCTTGGGTATATTTGGCTTGAGAGATGAAAGTCTCTTCACTCAATTGCTTACTCTCAAAACCAAGAAAGAACTTCAACTCTCCCATCATTAACATCTCAAACCTGTCAGTCATAAGCTTTGAAAATTCATCATTTTTTTTTAGTTGTGCCAAAGATAATATGGAATATTTAATTCTGTGCCCCCAGCTCCTTAGTTGTACTCACTTTTCCCCACGCTCTAACTTTTTGCTCTCTTTTGCCCACTCCCTTAGCTGAAACTCTCACAAATGCTCACAGCGGACGTGTGCCGTCGTTTGCCGTCGGGTCAATGCATTGACCGTTATCTGACTAGTGTGCTGACGAGTGGGACCCCAAGGAGACACGTCGGACCAGCTTGTCTGAATCTGAAACTCAGTGTTACCTGAACATATCGAGACACTCAGGCGCCGCCCGGCCCCCTCCGCTGCCGCCGCCGTCGTGCCGCCTCCGCTGTCGTCGTCCCCTCCACCCTCTAACCCTCTAACCCTATTCTGCTTGCCGGCGACGCCGCGTCTCCGCCAGATCTATCTCATCTCCCCATCTCGGACTACGAAGCGATGTCAGGGGAGGCCGCCGTCAAACCCATCGATCGTGGAGAAGATTGGGTCGAATCCAATGGGGATAATTCATGGATTCCAGATGGGTAAGCAACGTATACCCTCGAATTGATTAGGAAACTCGTAGATTTGGCTGGTTTTGACCAATACTAGCATGAATCGTTCCAATTTTGCTGATTTCCGTTCTCTAACTGCATCCTTTATTTGACTCGGATAGGATTGATCCCGCGCTTGCTTTTCGGCTGGCTGTTAGAATGGAAATTAGCGAGATCCGCGGTACGAAGGCGCATCACCTAACTGGATTTTACTTCCCGAAGGTGGTAGAAACAATCATTTGTTTCAAAGCTTTTCGCGAAGGTCTCCAGCGTTGTACATATGGTTGGAGCGATGCCGACGCTGTTGAACTGCAATATTTCAACACTAGCGAGCAAACATTTCTCCCACTAACTTGCGACGAGCATTTGGGATTGCTATTTACTTTGAATGCTGAGAGCCGTTTCGGTAAAATTCATATCTGTGTGCTTCAGCCACGCAAAGCGCGGGACAATGGGAAGGGTGCATCCTCTGCCACTGCTAATAGCCAGCAACCTGGCACTCCTTGTAGGTCGAGACCAAGCAAAGCCAGTGGTTCTGAAAGCCACAATATGTCTGCTGCGGATTCGGCTGCTTCTCCTGTCCCTTCTGCAGCCGCTGTTTATGAAGAGGCAGAAGCTGACGAGGAAGTGCCTGCAAATGATGATGAAGACGAGATGATGTACCCTGAACTGGTAGATATAGCCAGTCAGCAAGCAGTGGATGATGAATATCCGGAGCAGCCCATCAGCCGTGCTAGGTTTGATGACACTGACGATGAAGAGAAGGAGGAGAACATGGACAGCTTAATCGAGGATGAATACGATGGTGAGGACATGCCAACAATTGAGTGGAATAGGGAAGCACCTGAGCTTACTGAAGGCACCATATTTCAATCCATGGTGGACTGTCGGAATGCAGTGACAACATGGTGCATTCTAACTGAAAACACTTATGAGATTAAAAGGAGTGAGCCGTCAAGGTTCACAGTTTTTTGTCCATATGATAGGTGTAGGTGGAGGTTGCATGCATCTCTTATGTTAAAGAGCAAATATATTCAGGTAATCCAAGTTCATTGAGTAATTTAGTTTCACATCATTTAGTAATGTTTCTTAACTGTTTTTGCCTTTATTTTGTTTCAGATAAAGAAAAACCCACACAAGCACTCCTGTCCACCTGGAGGGGGGGGGGAAGGCCAAAACCAAGCTAGCAAAAACTAGGTGGGTGGCAGATGCGATATTGGATTGGCTGAGGGAAGAACCTGGACTTGGTCCAACAGCACTCCATGGGAAGCTTTTTGAGAAGTACAAGATAAAAATTCCTTACATGAGAGTTTTCAATGCTAGGGAAAGGGCTCTTGACAGAATTAATGGTCAATGGAATGACAGTTTTCAGCTGCTTTACACCTTCAAAGCTGAAGTGGAGATGGCTAGTCCAGGGAGTGTTGTAGAGATTGACAAGCATACAGTTCCATTCAAAATAAAAGGGAAGTCATTTGAGAAGGAGTGCTTTAGAAGGGCTTTTGTTTGTTTCAAGGCTTGCTGGCAGGGGTTTCTAGATGGTTGCAGGCCCTATTTGGCCGTAGATGCTACACATCTGACTGGAAGATGGAGAGGACAGCTAGTAGCAGCTTCTGCAGTTGATGGACACAACTGGCTATTCCCAGTTGCATTTGGTGTGGTGGAGGCAGAGTCCGAGGAAAGTTGGGTCTGGTTTCTGCAGCAGTTGCGCAACATTATAGGCACACCCCCAGGTTTAGCCATACACACAGATGCTTGCAAGGGCTTAGAGAGTGCAGTAGAAATTGTATTCCCAGGAGTGGAGCATAGGGAATGTATGCGACACCTAGCGCAAAATTTCAAAAAGAAGTTCAAAGGTAAAGTTTTTGATGAGAACTTATGGCCAGCATCATACACATGCAGCAAAAGGAAGTATGAACACCATTTGAGAGTGTTGTATGCTCAAACTCCTCTTGTGAAGGAGTACATGGATGCACATCATGGCAAGGTGTGGTCAAGAAGCCAATTCAACGAAATCTGCAAAGTTGATTATGTGACCAATAACCTTGCAGAATGCTTCAATGCAAAGTTCAAGTCAGTGAAAGGGCTCTTGCTGTGGCAAGCATTCGACAAGATGAGGCAGATGATCATGATAAAGATGGCTCTTCGCAAAAGAATTGCAGAAACAAAATATGTTGGTCATCTTATGCTCCCATCACTGATTAAGGCATTGCATTTGAAGGCAAGAGGACTGAAGATGAGATGCATTCGATCTGATACACTTGAGGGTGAGGTAGCCTATACTGACAGTAAAAATAGGCTATGGAGGTATCCAGTGAACCTAGCAACTAGGGAATGCAGTTGTAGGCAATGGCAGATCCGTGGGAAGCCATGCATACATGCCCTACATCTGATGACTGTCATTGGGGGTGCAGATGGTGAAGTTGATCAATATTGCTCGGACTATTTCTCTGTTGCCAAATTTATGGCTGCTTATGCTGACAATGTGCCTGCACTCTTGGGAAAAGACCAATGGAATATAGTTGATCCAGGGTTCAAACTCTGCTCCCCTGTACTCACTAGACCACCAGGAAGACCAAAGAAAAACAGGTTCAGAACAGGTGAGGAGGGTCGTGTACCAAAAAAGCGTGCTTGCAGAAAATGTGGAGTTCTGGGGCATATTGCCAGGCTTTGTACCAATCCAGTGGAGCCATCATTTGGAGAGGAGGAAAGATGGACAGCAGCCAATGCAGAGGAAAATGCAGCAGCAATGGAGATTGAAAATGCTGAGGAGAATGCAGCTACACTGGAGATTGAAGCAAATGAAGCTGTACCAGCACCTTGGTATGTGTTTGCATTTGTAGAATGCAGCTACCCTTTTGTTTGCATTTGTTCTCTTTTTAACCTATGGCTTCCCTTTTATTTATCAGCTCTAGGGAGAAAAGGCCTAGACATGAAGAAACCGAAGAAACTGAAGTTCAACCATCATCTGATGGCTTAGATTTTGAAGCCATGGCCTTTGATGGTTTTGAAGCTATAAGAGAGGAAGAGGAGGGGGTAATTGTTCCAATTGTTCCTTTAAAGATTGTTGAACCCACAGATGATGACCATCAATTGGTCGTCAAGTGCTCGGCGAGTGGAAGTACTCCATCAGCAACTCCACGGCCAAAACCCCAAGTAAAGAGCAAAAGGATCAAGAGTCTGAATCAGAAGAGCATCTCAACTAGGGAAACCAGGAGCAAGTCGGTGAAGCCAGCTGCGAACACAAGGAGCAAGTCGAAGATTTGAATTTGAACTTGATACATTTGTGTTAAGATGTTTGTGTTGTCAATTCGAGCTACTGTGAAAACTTATCAGGTGTAATAATGTTGCTTGTACTTTGGTATCTTATTTGAGTAAGAATTAAAATTTCCATCAAAATTTGAATTTGAATGAATATTTGAATTTGAGGTTGAACCAAAGTTGAAGTTGAACCAAAGTTAGAGTTGAACCAACATATGAGGTCCATTGCTCTGTGCTATGTATTTGATCGAACATTTTAAGTCCAATATTTGAAGGTGATCAATCCGAATGAGAAATGTGCTAGAAACGAGCTCGAAAGCTAGGGTAAACAGCCCTATTTGTAATCAAGTTTTTTTCGACCTTGTCTAAATGAGGCATAAATTTTTTATTAACACCTGTTCCATATATATAGAGTAAAAACGAAGTCCCACTATTTATTGAACTAATCTTCATATTATTACATTTTTTTGGAAAAATATGCTATTAACTGAAAATCATGAAATAACACGTTTTAAATATGAAAATGAAAAAGTAATTTCAGAACCTTCATATTCAATCCAAAATGAAGCTTTTGTGATTTTATTGATTTTTTTGAATTTTATCAAAACCTAAACCCTCTCTCACTTTCCTACGAACTCTGAACAGTTTCATACGTGATAGTTCATTTGTGTGAAGCTTTTTTCATGAAAATGTACCAACACCAAGTTTATATTTTTTTCTCGTAACCATGTCACATATTACGGCAATGTGCACTGGTTTTGTTATTTTTTGATTTTTTTTGAATTACTTATGCTCATTTGAATGTGATTTCGATGTCTCACTTCTGAAAATGGTTTTTCATGAAAATGACCCTTAACCCTAAACCCAGGGTTTTTTGGTAACTATGTCTTATAAAACGACGAACTATGCAAGTTTTTTCATTTTTTGATTTTTTTGTAACTATTTGTGGCCATTTGAAGTTCAGGTCAAACCCTAATAACCCCGTTGACTGACTCAAAACCCCGGAGCATCTCTCCAAACCCTAGCGTCGAACGTCCGCCGTCGGATCGGAATCTAGCGCCAAACTCCACCCGTCAGATATGGCCTTCCACGGGCGATCCGCGCGAAGCTGGTTCTGCATCTTGATTGGCCGCAAGGGAGTTTTACCATCTGCCCCACTTTACATCTGAAATTGGATTATTCGCACATGACCACCACATGTCAGTGAGACGAGATGTTGCAAATATTAAAACTGCAAAATACAACGAGGCAAATCGTCAAATCTCCCCCTTCTCCATCTGACAGAGCAGCTCCTTCTCCAGTCTCCACCCACGCACAGAGCAGCTCGTCCTCGCCCACCATTGTCTCCCCATTCTTCTGCTTCTTCTTCTCCAGCGACGAGAGCAGCGATTCTTCTTCTCCGGCGACGAGATATGTCGGACTCTAGTTCAGCCTCCCGCCCCTCGTGGCCCCAGCATGGTCCAGTGCCCATGGAGCGATGTCCTGACTGCGAACGCATCGCGCCATTGGTACGGTTGACTTGTACGTCGGACAAGAATGGCAACAAAGGGCGAGAGTTCGTGAAATGCGAGAGCAAGCCAGAGGGGCAGGTTAGATCTCATGATTTTGCTCTGATTTCTTTTTCCCTTTGCTCTGAATTCTTTTTCCTTGGATCTGAGATTTAGGGTTCATATTTTTGTTTCAGATCGTGAGCCATTGCGGCCATTTCGAATGGCTGGATAACTACGTTGCCAGGCTTAGAGCTAGATCTCAGAGCTCGATGCCTTTCAATGGTGCCGCAACCCGGCAGCAGAATTTGGTCTCCGACAGTGCTGCTCCGACAGTTGGGGATGCGGATCTGAAGGGGGAACTAAAGAAGATGAACAAGAACTTGAGGCAGCTGACTGAATTGAAGAAGCAGTCGAATCAGCTAGCTTTAGGATTTTACATTTCTGTAATTGCTCTAGGAATTGCTTACTTGCTGGTCGTCAGTCGTTAGAGATGTTACTAGTGTGGATCTGGTGCTCTTATGTTGCTTAAACTATGTCTGTATCAGTTAGTTCTTGCTTAACATCAGTTTCGTCAGTTAATTCTTGCTTACCATCAGTCTCTGTGTGGATCTGGTGCTCTCTGTATCACCGAATTTTTGTACGTGTTCTTGACACTTTCAGTTTCTTCAGTTTCGTCAGACAACACCTAGCGCAAAAGGAAAAAAACAATATTGAGTTCTTGGGCCCAAACAAGAAACAAAGCTATGTTGGGCCGGTCCATGCCGTTGACTCTGAAAGGCCCGCAAAGATATAAGAGGCCCAGAAATTAGTGCACGCGCTCACTCTGTGTTTTTTTGGCTGTATTTATTTGATTGCACAGAGTGCATGTTGATTCCAAAATTGCCACCAACAATTCAAAAATGGGAAAATTGAGTGCTCGTTTTTCGTTGTTTCAAATGAGGTGTTTGCTGAACCAGTATTTGAAGTCCATTGCTTTGTGGTATGATGTTGCTATGTTTTATGAACCAAAATATGAGGTAAAGTTTCTTTTCCGTGGTGAAACTCGTAGCAATGGGAAATGTGTTAGAAATGAGCTTCAAAGTTAGGGTAAACAGCCCCATTTGTAGCCAACTTTTTTTTCGACCTTGTCTAAACGCGCCAAAACTTTTTTGGTAAGACCTCTTCAATCTATAGAGTGTCAATTCGAAGTCTAAATATTTAATGTATTAAAATTCATATTTCTAATTTTGTTTGTTTAAAAATATTCTTTAATAGAAAACCATAATAAAAACTGTTAAAAATTTAAAAATGAAAAAATATGTTTTGATTTTTGACATATTTGATTTATGTCTTAGATCTTTGGGCTTTTGCTCTTTTTTCAAAATGTTAGCTCTTGTTTGCTCTTTCGTAGCTTTTGTATCTTCATTAACTTCGAACTAATAAAATCCAAAATTAACACAACATGAATAAAAGGTAGAATTATAGTACTACAACACGATCTAGCCCACACACTAGGGCAACACCATCTTCACGGTAGGGCAACACACTTGGGCAAAACCATCTATAGTAAAACACGATTTATTAACTTCTAGCCCTAACACAAAAGGGCAACACCATCTTCACGGTACAAGACGACATAGATATAGGAGTATAAATAAAACACAAGCATAACATAGATATATAAATAAAGTTCGTACGTATAACACGACCAGACATACATAGTTCGTTCACAAGACAACTTAACAAACCACACAACATAGTAGTAGAAATAAAAAGATAAAAAGCCCTAACACACTAGGGCAACTCCATCTTCACGACAACCGGCCTGATGCATGCCTTTAGCACCGTCTTCACTCCTGCTCCTCCTCCTGGCCGTTCTCTCCGAGATAGTACGGGAGGCTGTGCACGTTGCCGGTGGGGAAGATGCTCGCCACGTCGGTGAAGAAGTTGTACGTGGTGAATGCGATGAACTCGCACCCACACCAAAACACCTGGCCGAGCAGGTAGTACGCATCAAACCGGTTGGTGAAGGTGGCGACGTACCCTGTCGGTGTCGCGCCGGCGTGGGGACGCAGTTCGTCGAGGCGGAACATTCTCTCTGAGCCCGCCGGGAGGTGGTGAAAGCCTGCACGGAGGAACCCCACGGCAAGCTCACGCGCACCCCTCCAGGTTGATATCGCCCACACGCGGAGCCTGGTCTCGACGACGACTCCGGCTGGGTACCGCCTCTCCGGCACGGTATGTGGGAAGCGGAAGGTGGGGGCGTTGTACTGCATCCTCTCCTCGCCTCGCTTCGCTTCGAGAGTGATTTGGAGATGGGTGGAAGAAGAGAAGGGGCGGCGCAGAGATGGAAGTGTGGAGAAGAGACGGAGGGTTTGGGTGGTTTAAATAGATGGGCTCGATAGCGCGTGGGTCAAACGAGGCTAGCTAGTCGATCGGTATGGCTCCGATTTAATTCACCACGCACGGCCACTGAATTGGCGCGATCAGATCGAGAAATTAAAGCTGAAACGGACGCCGCTCTGTATCCAGAAGACGCGACACGCGCGTGCGAGCTAGCTCTGCGTCCGTGCCGGCGCGCCTGCGTCCGTGGCTGCACCGTATGGCTTCGCTGCGCTGCCGCTCTGAATCGAGGATAGACGCGAGACGGGAGATGCGTGCGACCTAGGCGAGCTAGGCCGTCTACCGTGGCGGCGCGCCTGCATGCCGGTCCATGCTGCACCCCTGCCGTCGCGCGCATCCATGCCGGTCCGTGCTGCACCCTGGCGTCGCGCGCATCCATGCCGGCCTGCCATCGCCGCCGAAATGATGCCGGTCCGTGCTAGGGAGCGGCGTCCGTCGTGAGCGAGTCCAGCTAGGGAGCGGCGTCTGTCGTGGCGCGTGCATGGCTGCATGCTGCTCTGCGTCGAGTGCATGCATGTTGACAACGGCCACGTCGCATTTAAATACAGCGGCCCAACAGTCCACACAACCATGGCCCAACGGTCCAACCAGCGCCACCATCTGTCAGGTCCACTCCTCCAAACATGGCCCCACACGTCAGAGCTAACGGTCAAACCTTCACTCCACGGCAATCCATCCGTTTGGGCTTTTCTGAGGGTTTCGGACAAGCCAGTGGGGAAAACTGAGCACAACTAAATTCGGTGGGGATGGCTGAGGAGTGCTAAGGATCCAGGGGCACAGGAATATAATCATCCACATATAATTGGCATATGAAAAGTTCCCCTTTACCCCTCTTGGTAAAGAGGGTGGGATCGATTTGCCCCACTTCAAACCCACGGTCCAACAATAACTCTCTAAGGTGCTCATACCACGCACGTGGTGCTTCTTTAAGTCCATAGAGCGCCTTATCAAGTTTGTAGACATGGTTAGGGAAGTTTGGGTCCTCAAATCCCGGTGGTTGCTTAACATATACCAACTCCTTTAAAGGACCATTAAGAATGGCACTTTTCACATCCATTCGTTGTAATTTAAAGTTATGATGTGAAGCATATGCAAGAAGGATACGGATGGACTCAAGGTGAGCCACGGGTGCAAAAGTCTCTCCAAAATCAATGCCTTCAACTTGAGAGTACCCTTGTGCAATCAATCTTGCCTTGTTCCTTAGAACCATTCCATGTTTATCTTGCTTGTTCCTGAAGATCCACTTTGTGCCTGTAACATTGCGGCAATCCTTTGGCTTCTCAACTAAATTCCACACTTTGTTACGCTTGAAGTTGTTGAGCTCTTCATGCATGACATTCAACCAATCTGGATCTTCAAGTGCTTCAAATACTTTCTTTGGTTCAACCATGGAGATATGTGCTTGATGCTCACTAAAGCTTGCCAATTGACCCCTTGTGGTAACACTGCTCTTCAAGTCACCAATAATAGCTTCTAGCTTATGACTCTTTATCTCCATATTTCTTGCAACTCTTGCCTTTCGATGGGCTTTGATCTCCTTATTGGAGCGAGGAGGTATCACTTGATCATCTTCATCATTTGAGTCCCCGTCTTGACCGTCTTGATGACCTTGATCTTCATTATGCACTTCTTCATTGCTTGAAGTAGAGGGTTGATCTTGGTCTTGACCTTTGCTAGCATCAACAAATGGAGAACTTGGTTCTTGCATAGCAACTTGGTCATGAGGAGGGTCTTGAACTTGTTCTTGGGTTGGTGCATCATTGGCTTCATTTGTTGGTGCAGGTTCATGCGGTGAGATAAGAGGCTCCAATTGTGTAGAACTTGTTCCTTCATGGCTTGCCTCTTGATGGATCTCAATGGGGCGGTAGAAACCCACCCCCATTCGCCGGATTGCTTCATGAGGCTGATCATTATCTACATCACAAACATAAAACTGCGCCACTTGGGAGCCGTCATTCTCATCGAACTCCACACTACAAGATTCCACAACTCTCCCAGAGGATTTGTCGTAGACTCTATAAGTGTGGGATTCGGCACCGTAACCAACAAAAATACCCTCTAAAGCTTTAGATTCAAATTTAGAAAGACGAACACCTTTGATCTTATAGAAACACTTACAACCAAATATTCGGTAGTAGGAAATATTGGGCTTGTTGCCAGTAAGCATCTCATATGGAGTTTCTTTTCGTCCAATGCGGAAGAAGAGCCGGTTTGATGAGTGACACGCCGTGGAGATGGCTGAGTAGAGCGGAGATTTAAACTCCGCCAACATAGACCTTGCCATATCCATGAGAGTCCGGTTCTTCCTCTCAGCTACACAATTTTGTTGAGGGGTAAACGCAACGGAATATTGATGACGAATTCCCTCTTCACTCAGAAATTCATTTAAGGTGTAGTTCTTGAACTCGGAGCCATTGTCACTTCTAATGGCCAAAATGGAAACATTGTGTTGACGTTGAACTTCATTGGAGAAGTCGATGACGGCTTGTTGAGTCTCATCCTTCGACTTGAAGAAATAAACCCAATTAAATCTTAAATAGTCATCAACAATCACCAAGCAATACTTCTTCCCAGCAAAACTAGGTTGTGGAACTGCACCAAAGAGATCAACATGTAGTAGTTCCAATATCCTCTTAGATGAAATGATGGTCTTGCTTGAGTGGGGAGAATCATGCATCTTTCCTTCAACACAAGCCCTGCAAAGACGATCTCTAGAAAAAGAAACATTCTCTTTTAGTCCAAGAATGTGGCCACCCTTGTGAAGACTTTGCAAAATTCTTATGTTGACATGGGACAAGCGGCGATGCCACAACCACCCCACATCGGCCTTTCCGAATAGGCACATTGCTTGAGTATTGGTTGACCCCGAAAAGTCCACCACAAACAACTCATTTTCAATGTACCCAACGAACATGACCTTTAGAGTCTTGCTCCTCAAGAGTACCACCAAATCAATAGTAAAATGGACATCAAAGTTCATCTTATTAAGTGTACGAACTGACATTAAATTGTAACCGAGGGACTCGACAAGCATGACATTTACAAGGGTGATATCCTTTGCAACTACCACCTTGCCGAGGCCCTTTACCTCAGCTTTCGATTTATCACCATAAGTGACGGTTGAGTGATTTGTATTTGGTCCCAACTCCGTCATGATCTCCTTGCTTCCGGTAATATGACTAGTGCATCCATTATCAACCACCCATTTCGACGCACCGAAAGCATAGTCCTGAGAGAGAACATTGCTTGGTTTTAGGTACCCATTTTGCAATGGGTCCTCTTTGATTAGCAACAAGGGTCTTAGGAACCCAAATAGTATGAGCAACATATCCATCATAAGGACCAACATATTTTGCATAGACATCACCATAATAATCAACATATAAAATGTACTGAGGGTTAGCATTTTCCGCAAAGTCACTATGAGTGGTCTTGCCCCTAGTGGCATTACCACTCTCAATGGAAGTCTTGGCTTGTGCGGGCTTGGCCATGTTCTCCTTGTTGTTGCTCATCTTCTTCTTTGCCTTGGCTACATAACCAAGACCCTCCTTCCCCTTGTGTTGTTTGTGCTCAACCACTTGAGCATCAAACTTTTCTTTACTTTTGGGAATTGAGGTCTTGGCACTAGTGACCTTGGCAAGGTCAACCTTCAACCTAGCATTTTCCTCAATAACATTTGCATGATTACAAGAGGGAGTAGAGGTACTAGGTGAGTTAGATTTAGAAAGTTGAGTTTGTAGTTTCTCATGAGACATGACTAGGGTAGAGTGTTCACTCTCCAAGGCCTTATGAGCCTTGTCAAGCTTCTCAAAGTCCCCATGTAGTCTAGCATTAGCAACCACAAATTCAACTTTCTCCTTTTTTAATCACTTTATACTTAGCAATGGCATGGTCTTTTTCCTTAATAATTTTAGCAATTATTTCATCATTTGTCTCATCAAGAGACTCAAGTCTTTTTTCAAGAGAGACCCTATATTCACTCTATTCTTCAAGAGCAGCTTTCAAGGATGCTATAGTGATAGAGTCTTCTCTCTCAATTTCACCTTTGACCTCAAGGAGGTGTTCGGCCTTACCAAGTTGACTCATGAGAGACTCAACATGTTTCTTAGCTTCACCTTGCAAGTTAGCCACAAAAGTATCGAAAGCAACAAGTTCTTTCTTAATTTCGAGACTAGAGATATCATCCATTTTAGGCATACTCTTAGGGATGGAAGGTGATACCTCGGTGACCTTAGCCATGAGACAACGAGCTGTGTTGTTGGATATGTTCTCATTGGGGATTCAAAGAGAGAAGGTGATGAAGTAGAGGTGATGGCCAAAGCAGCCACCTCACGAGTGGTTTCTTCTTCTTCTTCAGAATCATCGGAAGGATACTCTTCTTTTGTCAACAACACAATTCTTGATGGCTTCCTGTTGAATGGCCTCTTCTTGACGAAAGGCTTATTTTGATACATCTTTGATAGATCCTTGGGAACAAGCCTTTCACCATGTTCTTCTCTATTCTCATAAGGACAGTCCTTGACAAAGTGATACTTGTTATGGCAGTTGAAGCAAGTCTTTGTTTTTGTCCCAAACTCCTTCTTCTCACTTGAATTGTTGCTTTGATCAACTTGAGCCTTTGTCTTTGTCGGGTTCTTCCAAAAGGCTCTAGAAGCAAGGGCCAAATGCTCATTGTAGGCTTCTTGGAGATCATCGGGATTCAAGCTAGATGAGCTCTCAACGAATGTTTCTTCCTTTTCATGGTGTACCACCTTGGCCTTCAAAGCAAGAGAGGCACCTTGATGCATTCCAATGGCCCGGGCACGAGAGTCTTGAGCAATTTGGGCTTGAACCTTGTAAGACTGTATCTCTTGCATGACTTCATTGGATGTCAACTGAGGATAGTTTTGTCTTCCTTGGAGATTCTTCAAGTTGGACGGTTCAAATGGCAAGAGGGCATTCACATACTTCCTCTTAATCCAAGCATCATCCACATGAGAAGCTCCAAGATCTCTATAGGCATTAGCAAGAGCCTTGAGTCTTCGATACATTTGCTCGTGGTCTTATCCATCTTTCATGAAGAATCCTTCGGCTTTGTTGCTCATTTCCTCAAATCGGTTTCTTCTCATGCTATCATTTCCAACGAACACCTCGATGAGACACTCCCAAGCTTCTTTGGCGGTGGTGCAATGTTCAATGTGGGGCATATCATCATCTCCCACTGCATCTCGGATCAAGTCAAGAGCGGTGGCATTTAGTTGGCAATCAACCACTTCTCTTCTTGTCTTGTTGGATTCATCCACAGCTTGGTATCCTTCTACAACGATCCTCCAAAGCTTGATAGATGCATTGTTCACATAAGATCTCATAGAAGATTGCAATTTAGTAAACAAAGATGCATTTAGCTTAGGTGGATTTCCTCTTAGGTGAATTGGAGGATGAGGGATAGGTGGGTCAGGAGAGTACACGAAGGGGACTGCATGTGACCCTCCCGCCCCATTGGTTGGTTTAATAGGGTTATCAATTTTAGTGTTGTCAACCCCTTTATCCTCTTTTTCCTCTTTATCATCCGTTAAATCCTCATGAGGACTCTTCGGACTAGGAGGTGCTGCGGGTACCTTTGACTCCATGAGTTGCGCTATCATTTCACGCAACTTGCCCATTTCGGTTTCCATAGAGCTCTTCATGTTAGTGAAGTCCTCTAGGGAAACCGAAGTAGGAGGAGTAATAGGGTTCCTAGCTGCATCGAAGGCCATACTTCTCTTGGGCGGTTAAGCCCGAATAAAGAGCCGAGGCTCTGATACCAATTGAAAGGATCGTATGGCCACCTAGAGAGGAGGAGGGGGTGAATAGGTGCTACCCAATTTTTATTTCTCTTTTAGTTTAGGCTTGACACAAAGGTAAATTCTCTAGATATGCAACTAAGGTGAATTTACCTATATGACAAGTTTAACACTAAGCAACAAACAAGATACAAGTAAAGGCTAAGGTAAAGGAGAAACCTAACGGAAGCACGCGGAGACAAGGATGTATTCCCGAGTTCCTCCTTTTTAGGGGAGTACATCTCATTCGAGAGGTGTGAGCCACCACAACAGGTTGGCTCAACAGTCACAACAGGCTTCACCTTCTTCTCTGATGAACCACACCATAAAGGTTTGGTTCACCTTCAACTATCGGAAACCTTCAAGGCGGAGTCCGAAGCCTTTACAACAACAATCCGGGGCACAACCCACAACTGGATTGGGGGCTCCTGAACGACTACAAATCTGTCACAAAAGACAGCAAGTGAGTACAACAAGGGGCTAGGTTTTCCCAATGGAAACCCTAGCAAATGGTTCCTCAAGTGAATGAGGAGGAAATACAAATTTGCTTGGTGAAGATGTATATCCGAGCCTTCTCCTTCAATCCTCCAAAGATCAACGAGTTTGGGTAGAGGGATTTGGAGTAATCGAAGATTTGAGCTTGCAACAATGGGGGTCAAGATATTTTGGGCGAGCTGAAGATAGGTGGAGGGGTATTTATACCCCTCCCAGAAATCTGCCCGTTGAAGAGGTACGCGAGGCCGGCCTTGGGCCCGGCCTGGCCGGCCTGGAACTGCTGGTGGCCGGCCACCCACCCGACGCCTCCGGCCTGAGACCCGGCCTAGGCAGGCTTGGGAGATGGAGGCCGGCAGGGCACCCCAGGCCCCCGGCCACGAGTGGGAACCAGCCCGGCTAGGCCGGCTGCCGAGGCCGGCCTACCCAGAGACTTCTGTCTTCATCATTTTGCAAGCCTCTCTTTCCCAATTTTGCACATAGAGAGATTTATCTTTTGACCTTTAACTCTTTAATTTAAGTTTTCCTGTAAGCACTTAGCGGAAGGTTAAATAATCCAAGTGTTGTGATCAAACACCAAAACAAGATTAGCGGACACATGTCCTTTCATATTCTGCTTCACGGGTACTTATTATTTATCTTAGAATGTGTTTGATATCTCCACGTCTTATTGAAGGACCCTCTGGAAAGCGTAAGCCAACCCATGAGGCCCTGACTGCTCAGGAATGCGCTCACAGGCCTTACCGGTTCCCGGAAGGCCGCTCACCCCTCGGTACGCACGTCCCCGGGAAGTATCAGGTCTCTCACCGCTTTTTACTCCCGGGAGAGTCGCTACCCGAGAGTGCTCGTTCGACGGTCAAGTCACACATCTAGATTCATATAGTTTTAAATCCCGTGAAACAGATAGCTTTACAAAACACAAGCTTGCTTAAGGACAACTTATCTTTTTATTGCTCATAGGATTTCTCGATCGATCATACTGAAACTTCCGGGTAACATATTGCGCGAGTTAGGATACTTCGGGTGCACAGCGTGGCTTACTTCAGCGAACCTCCCGGGGGAAAGGCTCCATGGCCTCCGCCTGAGACCCGCCTAGGCCGGTTTGGGAGATGGAGGCCGGCAGGGCACCCGAGGCCCCCGGCCTCAAGTGGGAACCAGCCCGGCTAGGCCGGCTGCCGAGGCCGGCCTACCCAGACACTTCTGTCTTTATCATTTTGCAAGCCTCTCTTTCTCAATTTTGCACATAGAGAGATTTATCTTTTGACCTTTAACTCTTTAACTTAAGTTTTCCTGTAAGCACTTAGCAAAAGGTTAAATACTCCAAGTGTTGTGATCAAACACCAAAACAAGATTAGCGGACACATGTCCTTTCATATTCTGCTCACGGGTACTTATTATTTATCTTAGAATGTGCTTGATATCTCCACGTCTTATTGAGGGACCCTCTGGAAAGCGTAAGCCAACCCATGAGGCCCTGACTGGTCAGGAATGCGCTCACAGGCCTTACCGGTTCCCGGAAGGCCGCTCACCCCCCGGTACGCACGTCCCCGGGAAGCATCATGTCTCTCACCGCTTTTTACTCCCGGAGAGTCGCTACCCGAGAGTGCTCGTTCGACGGTCAAGTCACACATCTAGATTCATATAGTTTTAAGTCCCGTGAAATAGATAGCTTTACAAAACACAAGCTTGCTTAAGGACAACTTATCTTTTTATTGCTCATAGGAGTTCCCGATCGATCATACTGAAACTTCCCCGTAACATCTTGCGCGAGTTAGGATACTTCGGGTGCACAGCGTGGCTTACTTCAGCGAACCTCCCGAGGGAAAGGCTCCATGGCTTCCTCGTCTCGCGCACATCTGGCAGCCAACTTCCACAGCTCCTCCAGGGTGTCCACGACATGTGTACTCAGCTTTTTGCGCATCTTAGGATTGCAAACGTTGGCATGGAAGACGGCAATCACGGAGATCTCTCGTAGCTCCTCTGGAGGGATGCGGTCAACGACACTCTGGAACCTCCGGATGTAATGGCGCAGCGTCTCCCCGGGCTCTTGCTCTAGCAGGAAGAGGTCGCGGGTAGAGGCTGGGTATGATGTGCAGCAGGTCATGAGGTGCTGGCATGCCCAGCCCTCCATCTCGTCCCGGGAGCGGCGCCGGTGGTTAGTCTCTGACCCATGCCTTCCTGGGGCTGTTCCATGGGCTTCTAGCCATGGGAATCCTTCGGCTGCTCCTCCACGGGGGTTGCCGGTGCAGGAATGGCGATGTCGGCGCTGATGATCGGTGTAGAACTCGCGTGAGCGTGGCATTGGTGAGCATAGTTCAGCAAGCTTTCCAGGCTAGCGATCCATGCCTTCGCACGGGGATCGCTCTTGTACAGATCCGGAGGGAAGGAAAGAAGCGCGTGAGCGTGGCATTGGTGAGCATAGTTCAGCAAGCTTTCCAGGCTAGCGATCCATGCCTTCGCTCGGGGATCGCTCTTGTACAGATACGGAGGGAAGGAAAGAAGCGCACGGGCGGCGCCCAGAGCTTCTTCTAGCACCCAGTCTTTCTGAGTCGACTGACACGCTGGCTCACCAAGGACCTCCTACCAGTCTACCAATCTTGACGACATGAATACGTCGAGAGAGGGAGGTAGGGACCAGGTGAACGGGAGCGACAATAAGATAAGAGAGGGGGCAACATGTCTTTGCGGGTAGTGGAAGGTTAGTAAGAGTGCGCTGGAGATAGTGTGGGCAGCGAAGACTGCGGATGGCGTTGTGTCCACACAAGGGTTTCGAAAATATTATGATCATTTGGTTATTTAAAAGACACTAGTAATCATGCACGTGCAATGCACGTCTTGCCTAATATTATGAATAACAATACAATTTCATTGCAATATCGCAAAGAAAAATTATTTAGAAAAATAAAAATATAAAAAATATCCATCAGAAATGCTCGCCTTGATACATGACACACACAACAATTTAAATGGCCAACCAAGAAGTAAATACAAGAGTAGAAGCATACATAGGTTAAATACCAGAGACAAAAAAAGGGTAAGTAAGCCAATGTGCAACAATACTACCTATTTGATTCAGCGCTTGCAAGACATAAGATTTTCTTCTTCCAAAATACCACCAATACTCCTAAATTAGGTGATTTATTCCTTGAGAGAATATACTGAAGAATGAAGTAACAATGCGTTGAAATGAATAATATGGAAAAGGGTGAGTAAGCCAATGTGCAACAATAAGACCCCGTTATGAATATGCTTGAGCGACATATACGTAGAATACAGGAGCAGTGCATGGAGCTTCATCTTCACTGGAGTTTTCTCATCCATGCTTTGATCCATAGCAACATTTTAGAGTTTGCCCAAGGAGCACCCAATCGTTTCACTCTATGGCAAGATAGTACATTTCTGCAACTAGCTACATTCCCTGCGTATGTTCATACATGACGCTCACAGCAACTGTCCACCTCCGAGTGAAACCCAACTATTTGTCCACCTACACCAAGAGCAACCAATTTTTGTGCCCATGGTGGGGGAGTTTTGACATAAAGATACACCAAAAAATAGCATGGTCGAACCAAATGATTTCAGAAATAGTTGCAGTTGATACCAATATGAGTAGAGGGTATGATATAACCAATCTTCATGATCCCTATCACTCTAACTTTAAAGAAAGAATCACTATCTCTAAAGGAGATATAAAGAAAGAATCACTATCTCTAAATATTTTGCACTTTTACTTCTTTAGCGTGTCTGCATATAAAGAAAGCACATGCAATGATGCAATAAAGACAATCTTCAGTTTTTTCGCCTACCATGTGATCCAAAAACAAAAATAACAAAGCCTTTTCACCTACAGTAAAATTATCATACATGATTAACATTAAATGCTATCAATGAAAATGTAAAGGGATCACAACAGTAACCTGTATCGGAACCACATCATCCCTTTGATGTAGAAGTGTAGAACACAAGCTAAAGCTAGTTGAACACGGCTGCACTGGTGCTTCTTGGCTAGTTCTTCCATTTTCAGATATAGAAGCGTGGATGCCTTTTCTATAAAAAAACAAGAATATATAAGGGTGCATGCCTAAGTAACCAAAAATAATTGACTGCTGCAGAAATCAACTGATTGTACCTGTAACAGATTAAATTCAGCAAACTTGTTCTGTCACCTCTCTTCCAATCCCCAATTCTCTAAGGTCCATAGAACACATTTCTTTACATGATCATTTAATCAGGACTACACATTATGGAACTGCACAAGTAGAATTTGTAATGCCAAATTGACGCGCACACAGTCCCAATCACGGACTGGATGTAGCAACATAGACCAGAGATCGGGTGCACCTTCCCCTCCTCCAGCAGCTTCTCGAGCTCACCAATCTACAGCAGTTTTAGCATAAAAATCGCAGTGGCCAACCACACCAATCAAACACAGGATATATATCTCATGTATATGAAATTAACAGGATGAAGAAAATCAACAAAGAAAGGGGGCAGCGAGAAGAGACCATGTCCTCAATGGGGACGGTGGTGTCCATGCGGTGCTCGTAGTAGAGGTCGATGTGGTCAACGCCAAGGCGGCGCAGGCTGGCCTCACACGTACAGACGTACCTGGCCCGCTGGCCGGCCACACACAGTGCTCGTGCTGTTGCTGCTGGATCCCGAACCTGGTGGCCACCTCCACCAGTGCACCGATGTGAGGTGAGGCCGCACCGCTGCAGGATCAGTAGCTCGTAGGCGGCGGGATCTCGGAGGCAAGGGCGCGTCGCTCAGGGGCGTGATAGCAGGAGACCCGCGACGTTCGGGGCAGCGGCGAGGTCGGAGGCGACGGGGCAGCGGCGAGCTCGGAGGAGAGGTCGTGGAGGACGGCGGTAGCTGGATGTCGTTTTTTTCGTGTTGATTGATGATTGATTTGTGTTTAGTGCGCTCAACATTGGAGTACCGTACACCGTTGGATGGGCTGGCCAACCGTGCCGCACGGCACGGCACGTCGCGTGCCGAGCTCGGCATGGCCCGCCGGCGGCACGGCCCACGAGCGGCACGCTTCTAATCGTGCCGTGCCGTGCCGGCACGCGGGCTCCAACTTCGGCGGAGGCACGAGCACGGCGGCACGGCAGTAGCACGGCGGCACGGCACGGACACGTCCGGCACGGCACACCTCGAACGATGGCGCGGCTCCGGCGACAGGGAAGGCGCGTCTCCGGTGACGACGACGCGCGGCTCCGGCGACGGCGCGGCTCCGGCGACGGACGCGGCTCCGGCGGCAGCGTAGCTCTTCGTCTTCTCCGTGTCAAGTTGGGACTTGGGAGAGCAGATCGTGGGCGGCGGCGCTGCTCGTAATGCTGGCGGCGGCGCTGCTCGTGCTGATCGATTGGTGGCTGGTGCAGATGGATCGATGGAGGCGCTGGTCAACGATCGATGAGGCTAATCGTGCCGTGCCGGGCCAGCCCGCGTGCCCCAGCTCGAGCTGGGCACGAGCACGGGTGGGCCTCGTGTGAGGACCCCGGATTAATTATCCGAGATACTCGTTATGTTTCCTGCAACAGTCCCATGATCAGTGTGCTGTTGCACATAACTTGAGTTGGTATCACAGAACACCCACAAATACCGAATAAATATACTTACGTGCTTGAAGTGATCAGCTTCAACAAGGTACTTGCAGCGGAATCACCAAATCAACGTGGAGCCCAAGTCATTCGCCTTAACCCTACAGGCAGCTGACTGGGAAGCGCCCTAGTTTGCAAAGACGTCAGTGGACTCCTTTTCTTCGAACTGCTCCTCTCTGAAATCTGGCTAAGACAACAGCCAGGGACGAAACCAATATGAGTACATTTGATTGTACTCGCAAACTACCCCAACAGGAACAAGCACTAGTTTTAATTTTTCAAAGACCTTTATTTTTAGGAAAAACCTCACTAGATCTTTATTTTAAAAAGTGAAGAGTAGATTTTTAATCCTGTTGAAGACAAAACATTTTGGAAAGTAGTTTTCTCGCTATCCTTGTTGAAAAAGGTTAGAAGTCCTTTTTAAATCTGTTCCTTGAAAAATACACCTTTGTTTGGAAAGGGGGTGAGAAATCTCTTTTAAAACTTTTTCCTTGAAAATCACCACCTCGTCTATCTCTCTAAAACCCTACCTTTTTCCGAACATAGCCCCCTTCAGGGCCATTCACCCTCCAGCAACCCTATACCACCCTTTCCGGTATAGTTGCATAAAACATTCGCCGATTCATTTTCTTTCCAAAACTCAGGACTTTGTAAAACTTGCACATGAGACCCAGCAGTTCGTTCCAACTGTCCATATCCGAGGACTCGGCTATTCGAATAGTTTTTTCCCTCTGCAGAGGTAGCACGCTTTTCCCACATCCATCCGGTTTCCCGGCCATAGCCTCTCCTTTGCTCATGCTAGTATAGGATCCTACCGCTACGACACTTTCCATCCACACTCAAATCCTCAGAAACTAAGTGTGAGGACTCGTAGTTCTGCCCGGCGGACCCAAGGGAGCCCTTCAATCCTCTTTCTACAACACGTTCATACCGGCTTCCGGTAGACTTCACTTAAGAGGACCCAGGTCAGGGGGTAGGTCCTCAGACCATCCCCTCATGGAACGAGGTTATCCTCGTTGTTGAGGCATCCAGTACTAACATGAGCAAATTATATGACCACGCCCCGCCCCATATGGGGGTAAATGTGGTCGCACAGATTATTGGTTGTTCAGTAAGTACCAGGACACAATGTGCATTTTTCATAAACAACAACTTTTCTGTCTCAACACCGACGTCTCGGCATTTCATAACCCATCCAAGGGTTTTCAAAGGAGTTTTGTAAAACAAAGGATTTTCCCATCCTATAGTTTTATATCAACAACTGATATTTCTACATAAGGTGGCAAAATAGTTGTCATAAACCTCTAAAAAGGTTTTCACAATCATTTCCAATTTTCATAGCAAAATATTTTTAACCAAAACTTGGGTGGTTCGTAGTCCCACCAAAAAGGATTTTCATAGAAGGTTTTGGGGTAAAACAAATTCATTTCGAAATCGTTGTATACCTTTGACACCTCTATATCGGGTGTCTCAATAATATACTTGTATTTTGGAAAAAGGGGTTTTCAAGATCAGGGCTTTCGTGGCAAACACCACATAAATCATTTATGCTATTTATAAGTAAAACAGGTAAATCAAGATAGAGATATATAGGTGCAAGCTCGGTGGAGTAGCTTGCCTGGCTTCGGCATAACGTCCTTGGTCTTCTTCTCACTGATTAAAGAAATAAACTCCGATTCTCCTCCAATAAATCCTCTCCAAGGACCACTCCGGTATCGATATTATCTAGCGTCGCAACCAGGGAATAACAACACTTAATACACCAAACGAAGCCACAAATGTTGCACAAGCAAATAACAATCACAATCATCAAACTAATTATTCAAGCAACAAACTAGGATCTACACCTATAAGGGCCTTTTACAAACTAGTGGTCTGACACTTCTACACAAGCTAGGGCCAAACAATAGGTAGCAAGGGATGACATGCTACAATATCAGTAGCTAGGAAATGCTACTGATATTCCACATAAATTTTGAAATTCATGCACACAAATGATTTTATTTGCAAACAACTCCAGAGAGTTAGGAAATCCTAGGAATATCCATACTAGGGATATTATTCCCTAATAATAACCAGTAACACTAACTTCTTCTTAGCATGTGATCAAACCAGTAGCAATATGGTATGCTACTGATGATCTAGCAATGCTATCTAAAATATTGTCACACTAAGGAATTTCTACTAAAACAAGTCCTATTACTAGGAAAATCCATGAAAATACTACTCTAGTACTATTAACACTTAGAGGACTAAATGCACTACTAAACCTTTTTCCAAAGTGCTATGGCACAGAGCTATCACACTCCTAGTAACTAGTATCACACTTATACATGCTAGAAAACACAAAAGGGATACTAGCACAACCTAAATAGTTAAATAAAACTATAGACATTCATTGGCAGAAAAGCATACCACCTAGTTATTTACACCTAAAATAAACTATAGCTCTAAAAATCACACCAAGCTAGGATTAGGTACTCCTAATCATACAGAAGCTCACACAAGTGGATTCACTCCAAATATCATCACCAAATAATTTACAAAAAACCCTAAATGGCTCTCTGGTCATTTACCAAAGTGGATGCCATTTTATTTAGGAAGCTCATTTGCATGAGAGGCAAATTTCTACTGCTAGGCATCACTCAGACCTTTCCAAAACAGTTGAGTTTGCATCAATAGCTATCATAGAAAAATGGCTATTGAGTTTTTGGTAAAAAGCAGTAGTTCTGGCTCACATTTAATTTCTCCAAAACTATTCATCCAAAAGTGTTTCTACCACTTAGATCTGGCTGGGAATATGCTAGGGTACCTCCCTGATTTTTGGTTTGGTCCACTAGGCCCTTAAACTATTTTAGAACTATTTAAACTAGAGGTCCAGAAACAAATCTAGAAGTAAAAGAATAAACAACCTTAAAAAAAAGGCAGTGGGCTGGATCGGGCTGGAGTTGGGCTGTGCCGTGAGGGAGGAAGCCCAGCTCGCGGCCCACGAGCTTGAGCGAAGCGGTACGGGCTGGCTTCTCCTTCCTCGACACGAGCAGGGCACGGACGCGGGCTGCCGGAGCGCGGCGAGGATGGCGACGGCGGCTCCGACGTCCTGAAAAGAAATGGGGATGCCTATGAGAGGGAACACGGCAAGGGGAGCACGTGTGCACAAAAATGGCGGAGAAAGGTGGCCTGTGCCCACCGCGAGCTTGCTCGCATGTCCGCGGCCGGAGAAGAAGAGGATCGGGATGGCGACGGCGATCCCGGGCGTCCCTCTGCGATTCCTTGCGCAGAGAGGGGAAGTAGTGCACGGCGAAGGTGCTGGTAGGCTTGGATTGGGATGGGGAGGTTTGAATCATCGGCGATGCGGGTCGGCAGCTTCGGCCGGGGTTCGGGTTCAATGGAAGAATGCGCATTGAGTGAGGGGGTGAGGGAGCAGGGAGAGCAGCTGGGCGTGCTTCTTATCGTCTCACGGAGCTGCGCAGAGGAGAGGGGTCCAGCGGTGTCGACATTGCACGGGGGGAGCACGGCGTCGACGGTGTGCGCAACACGGCGTCCGTGCCGTGCCGCGTTGCCGCAGCAGAGGAGATGGTGACAAGGGAGGGCAGAGGAGGCAGCGTGCGAGGCTTCATCGTTTCCTCCAGGGCGTGGCGTGCGTCAGGGCGAAGCAGGGAGAGCACGGCGAGCTCGGGAGCACGCCTCCGTGCCGTGCTGCCATGGAGCGACAGAGGTCAACGGAGGTTTTGCAACACGCCCCCTAACTCCTCTTTTCCTCTCACGGATAGGTCCTCGGCTAAAAACCTTTGTTTCCTTTTTGAAACCAGTAGGGTTTCTAGAATTTATTTGAGGGGTTTAAACATTTTACAAAATTTAGAGAAAATTTATGTAGCCTCCCCTATATAGGAGGAAGCTCCACAAAAATTGGTTTTACAAAATAAAAATGTTTTGCTCCATTTTTGTTCATAGGATTTAAATAAACCATTTTTGGAAATTAATAATTTGAGACTCCTTTAATATTTAAACCAGAGATAAAATAGTTTGTAGAACCTTGGGAGCTTTCTTGACAAATAAGATACTTCAAATAAGTTTTATTTTCATAGAGAAAACATTTGTTTTGAGGAATAGAGAAAATTGGGAGGGAATTTATTTATGAAGATCATTTTAACTTATGACCTTCATTTCTTTTTAACAAAAGAAAGGAGGGGTTTGTTTTTAAATCAACAAGTAGGTTTACTAAAGGAGGGAGTGATATGAAATGGAGAGAATCATCATTTCATCTCCTCCCCTAGAATTTTGATAAAGAAAGTATATTTGTTTTCATAAAATAGAGGGATAGATAAGGAGAGAGTTTATTGAAATCATCTCCCTGAATTTTAGAAATTAACTTGGGGTGCCCTAAGGTAGAGGGTTTGTGTTCCTCTTCAAGTCACACTCCAAACTTGGTTGCCAAGGGTGTCCTAAGGTAGTAATAACACTACTGAGGAATTATCCTCACAAGAGCATCACACACAACAGCAAAATCACAATAATAGCAACAGCACCAAAATACCAGCAACACAACAATATCCACAACTCAAACAAGACCACACACTTCAAACCACAAGAATTAAATCACACACCTTTTTCCATAACTAACAATGCCATTTTGTAAAAGTGGCCACACCCAACTATGACAAGATGTTGTTTAAGGGGGTATATCGACCCATAACTTAATAGTTTCCAAAATGGTTTGGTAAAGGGAAAATATGTGAGGTAATATATTTCCCACTAGTATTTCTTTTAAACAGAGTTGAAACATTGGGGTTTATAAAGATAGGAATTTTGAATAGTCAAGGTTGAAGAAAAGGATAGGAGATCACAGATAGTTCTCCATATTTTATAAACATGAAATTTTGGAAATACTTTTACTGTCTCAAATTAAAGAGTATTTTATTTGTTGCTAGAACCAAATCATTTTTGAAATAAACTTTTGGCCAACATAAGAATGGGAAAGACATATGGAATATATTCTTGTCATAACATGGTCACCAGTGTTGTAAATATATTACCTAGGTTGGGTTCTTGAGTTGACAAACACAAGTCAACAATCACAAACACCAAGTTACACAAGGTCAACCAGAACAAAATAAGGGAAAAACACAATCAGTTGTGAAATAATTCAAAAGTTTTTGTTGGTTCTGAAATTTGGGTCTTGTTTACCCTTGTCATAAATTTGGGATGTTACAGATCCTTCCCCCCTTAAGAATAAATCTCGTCCTCGAGATTTGCCCAGGGGTACAGGGGAGATACGAGGGCAAAATATTTTATTTTAGAAAGGTCGTATATTCACTTTCGTGTATACACGGGTTTTGAAAAACAACAGGGTTTTTCTTTAAAATACCCCTAGCTGTGCCACCAATAATTGGCTTATGGACACAGTGGGTTTGGTTTATCCGAGGAAATTACCTTTGCAGGGGTTTTTACAGGAAAAGCGAGGGATAAAGGATAGAGGGACACGGGGGGTTTAACTGCTGACTCACTGGCATGTGGGGCCGGGGCCCACCTGGCGGTCTCTCCTCCGTTTCTTCTCTTCTTCTTCCTCGCTCGTTCTGGTTCCGCACTCGCTCCGTCTTCAGTGCGCAGAGCACTCACCCGCGGTACTGCTGCGCGTGCTGTCCGTCGATGCAGCGGTAGACACGGCTTTGGGGGACACGATGCCTAGGTGGTTCCGCGCCATTAAGGCGAGTACGGCTCGCGATTCCTCCACTTTCCCGCGCAGTGTGGTGTCGAGGAGCGGCGTCCGAGCTTGGTTTATAACTAGCGACCTCAGAAAACATTTCTTCTATCGCGTCGTCACCATGGGCTTTATTACCGATTTCTTCAGAGCCTATGTTGATGCGATGGAGGATGCGGGCTTCCTCGAGGGCTGCTTCGTCTTTGTGCTCTTCGTGTTCTGGATTTCGACGGTGTTCAGCCTGCTGTTTGCGGTAGTGGTCCTCCTAGCCGTGGCCTTGTGCCATTGGCGGTCTGGCGCGGGGGCTGGTGTTGCGACAGTGGCGCCTGCTGCGCCGGAGGAGCCAGATGCGGCGGAGGAGCTTGTGGCGGTGGAGCAGCAAGTTGCAGCGCCGGTGGAGGAGGTGGCAGATCTTCCGGCTGGAGGTGAGCAGGCCGCTCGAGCCGTCTGCCGCTGTCGGGCGGCGCGCGACTCGGCTCTGAGTGAGCCAGGCTCATCCTCTGGTGGCGTCATGGAGCTCGAGAGGGAGTAGGAATCTCTGGGGTGTCGTTGCATCCGTGCTGGCAGTGTTCTTCGTGGGAGTAGAGTCTGCATCCTCTGTTTGTTTTTCTGAAATTCTCGCTTCTGTACTGCACTTCGTAGTTGTATTGATCTTGTCTTTGCTGATGACCTGGGACAAGATTTGCATTGTCGAAATCTTCTGGGTTGTCATGACTCTGGTCTTGGAGCACAGATAGGATGGAGAGGTACTAGAATACTCTTGCTTTAGTGAGAAAATACATTTTTAGAGAAATATCACTGCATTATATGGTCTCAACCATTTGCAGTGGTAGCACACATTTCAACCATATAGGTTGAACACGACAACTAAGAACACCCTACAAGATGTCCTTCGGTGTTCCAGCGAGCATTTACACTTCGCAAGCATTTTAAGGCTTGCGAGGTTCACATCTCGTGGAGGGCTCGGGCCCTTTCTTTAACATGAGAAGAGCACAAGGTTCATATTGGGTGAGGAACCTTGTGAAGGAGCCATGTAGGAGACCACACAAAAGAAAATAGTTTGCATACTACAAAATAGTCCGATTCCAAGTTTTGCATTAATTCTCAGGGGTATGCGTCTGGGGTCACATACTGTTCCTGGTTTAAGTGATCTGTCGTTTCTTTTAAAACTTTTAAATGAAGAAAGAGCATGACATTCCATCAGGTGTCAACCAAGCGGTTAACAAGATGATAAGAACACCAAGTTTTTATTTTGGGGCTGATCTATCATCAGCCGGGCAACAGACAACCACTCTGCATTACAAGAAACACTAGAAAACAAGCAACAACCCAACAATTGACTAACAACTGGTTGCTCCACATGCACAAACATACAAGCGCTGGTCAGGCTAACTAAACCTGGGTTCTACCCTACCTGAGAGGTTCTAGGAGTCGGTGAAACGTAGCCGAGACAAAGAGTGGTGTCCACCTCTCTGTCTTCCAAGGGGTGGGGAACTACAGGCACGCCTTCGTGGACCACACCTTGCTCTTGGGGTGGCTGCTGAACTCGGGCGAGGGCTTGTGTCACCGAAGCATCCAGCAAATCGTCTAGGATCGTCGGTCTTGCATCCTGAGCTTGCCCACGGTGGGAAGTGGGTTGGTTCCTTGCTCGATCTAGTCCCCGGCGGGCACGAGCAAGGTGGCGCCTTGTGGTCATGAGTTCCTCCATCAGGGAATGGCTGAATCTTGTCATTGCAGCTCCATAGGTGACCAGAGTGATTACGGCAGGGTCAGCTTCCTGCCCCATGGAGGCTTGGAAAGCCTCCGCAACATGCTGAGGTATGGCTGGGAGAAAGTGGAAGGCTCGACTCAGCGCCATCGCCGGTTCTGAGTACCGGAGACGGACGAGTCCTTCCCAGGCTACTACCTGGAGGGCTAGATCTAGGGTAGGCATGCTCTTACCCTGGATCAAGTAAGTCGGACTTATGCCCAATGGGCACGAGCCGATATGCACTTCGACTTGGAATTCACTCCCGGCAAGCGGGAGAGAGTTCTCGGACACCACATATCGAGGACGGGCAGGCCGACCAAGAACGTGGCAGACGGCCTTCCAAAGCATCAGTGGAAACCCACTATGCTCCTCGGCAGTGGTTTCCATGATAACTCTGGGGTTTGCCATTGGGTTCTTTTGGATCTGGATGAAGAATAAGAACACGGGATTCTTGCCTCAGGAGATTTGGGTCGCTAAGGGTGGTGAGTGAGGGTGGGGATAGATGGCAGAAAGAACGGGGTCTTTTATAAGCTAGGGTGGTGTCGGCTCCTTTCCACGGAAGAACCCGGGGAGCGTCTCTCAGGTAGTGGGGACAACCCTACTGTACGCTACTGTGAACCGACGCCTGGCCATGCCGGTTAGGCAGGGATAGGTCAAATCCGTCGGGCTCACTGTAGGGGAACACCTCAAACAAGCAATAAACACACAAGGTACGCTTAGTACCAATGGACGCCTAATACTCGTAGTAGCCGGGTAGTATGACTAAAGTTCCTATCATAAGTTGTTCCTATGGGTCTTGGTTAGACAGGGATGCTGAAATCTTCATTTCGTCGCCTTAGTCTTCAACTGGAGACACTGAGATTGTCGAAGTAGCCACTTGAGTAGAATTGCTGAGGTTGAGCTGAGGTCTTCAGAGATCTCTTGATTTGATTGATGTCGATGATCTTGACATTTGTAGACCAATGAACTTGATGTTGAATGTTGAGATGGTTGCTTCTTCTTTGTAGGTGCTAGCTAATTAGGTCTCTTTTGGGTTCATCGTCAAGTATTTTGAACAGGTAAGAAGGAGTAGAGAAAACCTTGGTAAAACTTAAAATAGAAAGGTAAGACTCAGAAATAATTTGAGAAGACGAAAGGAGCGGGAGTCATTTTTGGACTTCCCTAGATAAGGATATGTTTTTGGTGTTAACATATTTTTAACAAAATATTCTCTTCCTAACTAACATCCATGCTAACTAAGGTCTGTTACAGTCAGGATGGCTCTGATACCAAGTCTGTGAGGACCCCGGATTAATTATCCGAGATACTCGTTATGTTTCCTGCAACAGTCCCATGATCAGTGTGCTGTTGCACATAACTTGAGTTGGTATCACAGAACACCCACAAATACCGAATAAATATACTTACGTGCTTGAAGTGATCAGCTTCAACAAGGTACTTGCAGCGGAATCACCAAATCAACGTGGAGCCCAAGTCATTCGCCTTAACCCTACAGGCAGCTGACTGGGAAGCGCCCTAGTTTGCAAAGACGTCAGTGGACTCCTTTTCTTCGAACTGCTCCTCTCTGAAATCTGGCTAAGACAACAGCCAGGGACGAAACCAATATGAGTACATTTGATTGTACTCGCAAACTACCCCAACAGGAACAAGCACTAGTTTTAATTTTTCAAAGACCTTTATTTTTAGGAAAAACCTCACTAGATCTTTATTTTAAAAAGAGAAGAGTAGATTTTTAATCCTGTTGAAGACAAAACATTTTGGAAAGTAGTTTTCTCGCTATCCTTGTTGAAAAAGGTTAGAAGTCCTTTTTAAATCTGTTCCTTGAAAAATACACCTTTGTTTGGAAAGGGGGTGAGAAATCTCTTTTAAAACTTTTTCCTTGAAAATCACCACCTCGTCTATCTCTCTAAAACCCTACCTTTTTCCGAACATAGCCCCCTTCAGGGCCATTCACCCTCCAGCAACCCTATACCACCCTTTCCGGTATAGTTGCATAAAACATTCGCCGATTCATTTTCTTTCCAAAACTCAGGACTTTGTAAAACTTGCACATGAGACCCAGCAGTTCGTTCCAACTGTCCATATCCGAGGACTCGGCTATTCGAATAGTTTTTCCCTCTGCAGAGGTAGCACGCTTTTCCCACATCCATCCGGTTTCCCGGCCATAGCCTCTCCTTTGCTCATGCTAGTATAGGATCCTACCGCTACGACACTTTCCATCCACACTCAAATCCTCAGAAACTAAGTGTGAGGACTCGTAGTTCTGCCCGGCGGACCCAAGGGAGCCCTTCAATCCTCTTTCTACAACACGTTCATACCGGCTTCCGGTAGACTTCACTTAAGAGGACCCAGGTCAGGGGGTAGGTCCTCAGACCATCCCCTCATGGAACGAGGTTATCCTCGTTGTTGAGGCATCCAGTACTAACATGAGCAAATTATATGACCACGCCCCGCCCCATATGGGGGTAAATGTGGTCGCACAGATTATTGGTTGTTCAGTAAGTACCAGGACACAATGTGCATTTTTCATAAACAACAACTTTTCTGTCTCAACACCGACGTCTCGGCATTTCATAACCCATCCAAGGGTTTTCAAAGGAGTTTTGTAAACACAAAGGATTTTCCCATCCTATAGTTTTATATCAACAACTGATATTTCTACATAAGGTGGCAAAATAGTTGTCATAAACCTCTAAAAAGGTTTTCACAATCATTTCCAATTTTCATAGCAAAATATTTTTAACCAAAACTTGGGTGGTTCGTAGTCCCACCAAAAAGGATTTTCATAGAAGGTTTTGGGGTAAAACAAATTCATTTCGAAATCGTTGTATACCTTTGACACCTCTATATCGGGTGTCTCAATAATATACTTGTATTTTGGAAAAAGGGGTTTTCAAGATCAGGGCTTTCGTGGCAAACACCACATAAATCATTTATGCTATTTATAAGTAAAACAGGTAAATCAAGATAGAGATATATAGGTGCAAGCTCGGTGGAGTAGCTTGCCTGGCTTCGGCATAACGTCCTTGGTCTTCTTCTCACTGATTAAAGAAATAAACTCCGATTCTCCTCCAATAAATCCTCTCCAAGGACCACTCCGGTATCGATATTATCTAGCGTCGCAACCAGGGAATAACAACACTTAATACACCAAACGAAGCCACAAATGTTGCACAAGCAAATAACAATCACAATCATCAAACTAATTATTCAAGCAACAAACTAGGATCTACACCTATAAGGGCCTTTTACAAACTAGTGGTCTGACACTTCTACACAAGCTAGGGCCAAACAATAGGTAGCAAGGGATGACATGCTACAATATCAGTAGCTAGGAAATGCTACTGATATTCCACATAAATTTTGAAATTCATGCACACAAATGATTTTATTTGCAAACAACTCCAGAGAGTTAGGAAATCCTAGGAATATCCATACTAGGGATATTATTCCCTAATAATAACCAGTAACACTAACTTCTTCTTAGCATGTGATCAAACCAGTAGCAATATGGTATGCTACTGATGATCTAGCAATGCTATCTAAAATATTGTCACACTAAGGAATTTCTACTAAAACAAGTCCTATTACTAGGAAAATCCATGAAAATACTACTCTAGTACTATTAACACTTAGAGGACTAAATGCACTACTAAACCTTTTTCCAAAGTGCTATGGCACAGAGCTATCACACTCCTAGTAACTAGTATCACACTTATACATGCTAGAAAACACAAAAGGGATACTAGCACAACCTAAATAGTTAAATAAAACTATAGACATTCATTGGCAGAAAAGCATACCACCTAGTTATTTACACCTAAAATAAACTATAGCTCTAAAAATCACACCAAGCTAGGATTAGGTACTCCTAATCATACAGAAGCTCACACAAGTGGATTCACTCCAAATATCATCACCAAATAATTTACAAAAAACCCTAAATGGCTCTCTGGTCATTTACCAAAGTGGATGCCATTTTATTTAGGAAGCTCATTTGCATGAGAGGCAAATTTCTACTGCTAGGCATCACTCAGACCTTTCCAAAACAGTTGAGTTTGCATCAATAGCTATCATAGAAAAATGGCTATTGAGTTTTTGGTAAAAAGCAGTAGTTCTGGCTCACATTTAATTTCTCCAAAACTATTCATCCAAAAGTGTTTCTACCACTTAGATCTGGCTGGGAATATGCTAGGGTACCTCCCTGATTTTTGGTTTGGTCCACTAGGCCCTTAAACTATTTTAGAACTATTTAAACTAGAGGTCCAGAAACAAATCTAGAAGTAAAAGAATAAACAACCTTAAAAAAAAGGCAGTGGGCTGGATCGGGCTGGAGTTGGGCTGTGCCGTGAGGGAGGAAGCCCAGCTCGCGGCCCACGAGCTTGAGCGAAGCGGTACGGGCTGGCTTCTCCTTCCTCGACACGAGCAGGGCACGGACGCGGGCTGCCGGAGCGCGGCGAGGATGGCGACGGCGGCTCCGACGTCCTGAAAAGAAATGGGGATGCCTATGAGAGGGAACACGGCAAGGGGAGCACGTGTGCACAAAAATGGCGGAGAAAGGTGGCCTGTGCCCACCGCGAGCTTGCTCGCATGTCCGCGGCCGGAGAAGAAGAGGATCGGGATGGCGACGGCGATCCCGGGCGTCCCTCTGCGATTCCTTGCGCAGAGAGGGGAAGTAGTGCACGGCGAAGGTGCTGGTAGGCTTGGATTGGGATGGGGAGGTTTGAATCATCGGCGATGCGGGTCGGCAGCTTCGGCCGGGGTTCGGGTTCAATGGAAGAATGCGCATTGAGTGAGGGGGTGAGGGAGCAGGGAGAGCAGCTGGGCGTGCTTCTTATCGTCTCACGGAGCTGCGCAGAGGAGAGGGGTCCAGCGGTGTCGACATTGCACGGGGGGAGCACGGCGTCGACGGTGTGCGCAACACGGCGTCCGTGCCGTGCCGCGTTGCCGCAGCAGAGGAGATGGTGACAAGGGAGGGCAGAGGAGGCAGCGTGCGAGGCTTCATCGTTTCCTCCAGGGCGTGGCGTGCGTCAGGGCGAAGCAGGGAGAGCACGGCGAGCTCGGGAGCACGCCTCCGTGCCGTGCTGCCATGGAGCGACAGAGGTCAACGGAGGTTTTGCAACACGCCCCCTAACTCCTCTTTTCCTCTCACGGATAGGTCCTCGGCTAAAAACCTTTGTTTCCTTTTTGAAACCAGTAGGGTTTCTAGAATTTATTTGAGGGGTTTAAACATTTTACAAAATTTAGAGAAAATTTATGTAGCCTCCCCTATATAGGAGGAAGCTCCACAAAAATTGGTTTTACAAAATAAAAATGTTTTGCTCCATTTTTGTTCATAGGATTTAAATAAACCATTTTTGGAAATTAATAATTTGAGACTCCTTTAATATTTAAACCAGAGATAAAATAGTTTGTAGAACCTTGGGAGCTTTCTTGACAAATAAGATACTTCAAATAAGTTTTATTTTCATAGAGAAAACATTTGTTTTGAGGAATAGAGAAAATTGGGAGGGAATTTATTTATGAAGATCATTTTAACTTATGACCTTCATTTCTTTTTAACAAAAGAAAGGAGGGGTTTGTTTTTAAATCAACAAGTAGGTTTACTAAAGGAGGGAGTGATATGAAATGGAGAGAATCATCATTTCATCTCCTCCCCTAGAATTTTGATAAAGAAAGTATATTTGTTTTCATAAAATAGAGGATAGATAAGGAGAGAGTTTATTGAAATCATCTCCCTGAATTTTAGAAATTAACTTGGGGTGCCCTAAGGTAGAGGGTTTGTGTTCCTCTTCAAGTCACACTCCAAACTTGGTTGCCAAGGGTGTCCTAAGGTAGTAATAACACTACTGAGGAATTATCCTCACAAGAGCATCACACACAACAGCAAAATCACAATAATAGCAACAGCACCAAAATACCAGCAACACAACAATATCCACAACTCAAACAAGACCACACACTTCAAACCACAAGAATTAAATCACACACCTTTTTCCATAACTAACAATGCCATTTTGTAAAAGTGGCCACACCCAACTATGACAAGATGTTGTTTAAGGGGGTATATCGACCCATAACTTAATAGTTTCCAAAATGGTTTGGTAAAGGGAAAATATGTGAGGTAATATATTTCCCACTAGTATTTCTTTTAAACAGAGTTGAAACATTGGGGTTTATAAAGATAGGAATTTTGAATAGTCAAGGTTGAAGAAAAGGATAGGAGATCACAGATAGTTCTCCATATTTTATAAACATGAAATTTTGGAAATACTTTTACTGTCTCAAATTAAAGAGTATTTTATTTGTTGCTAGAACCAAATCATTTTTGAAATAAACTTTTGGCCAACATAAGAATGGGAAAGACATATGGAATATATTCTTGTCATAACATGGTCACCAGTGTTGTAAATATATTACCTAGGTTGGGTTCTTGAGTTGACAAACACAAGTCAACAATCACAAACACCAAGTTACACAAGGTCAACCAGAACAAAATAAGGGAAAAACACAATCAGTTGTGAAATAATTCAAAAGTTTTTGTTGGTTCTGAAATTTGGGTCTTGTTTACCCTTGTCATAAATTTGGGATGTTACACCTCGTGCCGGCACGGCACGTTTCGTCGCGGGCCGGGCCGTGCTCGGGCCGTGCCAAAATCAGCGTGCCTCAGGCCGGCCCGTTTGGCCAGCTATAGCTGTGTGAACATATGTGATGCTCCGAATCTCCGCCCTCTAGATCTTTTAATATTAGTCTAGACTACACATGTTTATTTTTATTTTAATGTTTCTAATCAAGTCCCCCGGCCCCTGGGCCGCCGAAACCTCAGGACCGGCCTTGATCAGGGCCCTGCGATCTTCGTCACGCACGAGACAGCATGCGTGATCCAATGAATTGTAGCTGCAATTGAGAACTTAATTACCCGTGGTAGGATAGTTAGCAGGGTGGTTATATCTCTAGCCCATCAGAGTTCAAACCCCAGGTTTGACGCTGGTGTTTCTCATTTTAGGCGGAATATTCTTCAGTGGGAGGCGACGTTTCCATCGACAGCGAGGCGCTCGTGATGACTTCGTCAATCTCAAGACCTGTTCCGCTGGCTCAGTCTCTTGGAGGTGCTCATAGTGGTAGGATGTGCGTGTGTGCGTTCATAGGGGTGAGTGTATGCGCGTGTATGTAAGCGTTTGCGTTGTACTATGTTTCAAAAAAAAAAATTGTAGCTGCAATTCGTCTGGTTGTTGCTGCTGCGTGCATTTTTTTCTCCCGGATTGCTACAATTTCTCCTCCAGGTTTTATCAAAGATTCAAGCAGCTTCTACACGCGGTCCGAGAAAAATAAAATTTCTTGATACAACACAGGTTTTACCTGGAGATCATCTAGTACGATTCACATGTTAGTTCAAAGAAATCTCTGTCGATCAACTTTTGGTACTGATGTTATAGCCCCGTTGATCTATTAGTGGTTTTGTATTTCTTCTGTTCGTCAGACAATAAATCTGAGGACGACTGGAAATTGAGATGACATAGAGCACTGTTTATCTAATACTTATTCGGAATTTCGGATGATACATCCCAGATAGGTTCACTGTTTTACATAGAGACCGATTCAAATAGTACAGCGCAACCTCGTAAATGCAGTCAGTTGCAACGAAAAGGAACAGAGACTTGACCACAGTTTGAGATTCAGATAACTCTCGAATTCGCTGGTGTGCTCCGGTTTTTCCTCCCGAAAGTTGCATTTCCAAAACGAATGCTTCCTCTGTCTCTAGCACCGCCATTTATTCTATAACTGCATGATAATCTGAGCAAATGACCTGGGCATCCAGAGATTTTAGTTTCAGGGAAACGACACCTGCTGGAGTGTTGATGGCTGCTGCTGAACGATCCTTGGACCTATTCGAACCAAGCAATGGGCTCGTATTCGCATTGGTGAGCTGCCGATACCGTAGCAAAGATGAAAATTGCCTTGGAAGTTAATTATGGGACCTTCAGTTTCGCTGATACAGTAGCAAGCACGGCACCATAGCTGACGAAAACAACCTTGAATGTTATGGGAAGTTCAGTTTTAGCAGGAGGGTCAGTGGTGGGAGCCTATGTATCGGTACCATGCCCCAGAAAAAATTGCGACCGTGGCAAATCTGGCTTAGAGCAGGAGGTGCCATGTGCCCATGCTTCTGCGTATCGACAAGAACCGTCTCAAGTGAAGCCATGAATCGGTACAGATTATTTCGAGGGTCCCAAAATGCATGCTGCATGCATAGCTAACGCCTGCTTTTCTTGCGTTCCCGCCAAAAAGTGGCAGACAAGCGAATGACAGATCCGGTGTTAACATCAATCTCGCAGTTATCCACGTTTAGTTTACAGCTGACTAAATTTCTTCTTAAATCTCAGCCAGGCAGATTATATTTCCATATCTACCCTATCTCCCGATGGTTGTGCATGTTGCTGATCTGATTCATCTGTTTACAAACTCGAGAAGCATTTCGCTGTTCATATGGGTGCGTGAGCGGTGAGCATCCAGCCATTGCCGTCCGAATAGATGTGAGACTAGTGGAATTCGGCGCGGCGGCATTTCGCTGTTCATATTTTTTGATAAAGGGATTTTATTATTTAAAAGTTTTAAGCATTACATCCGGCCTCTGCATAGTTAAGATGCTTTGTCAGGGTAAGAAGGGGTAGAGAAAATGCCTCGAGCCGAGGTCCGAGTACCAAGCGCTGCAGCGCTGAAGTATTGCTTCTCCACGGGGCTCATACCACACAGCCACAAGTTCACCAGGATCCAGAACAGCATAAAAATAAATAGGCGAATTACATATCAAAATGAGAAATTGTAGATCCGCCTATGGTGTTGGTAGATCAATCCGGAGACTATGTTGCCATCCATGCCGGGAGAATAACTCCCTGGCAACAGCCTCCAGCCTCGACGCCACCTTCAAAAATAAATTTCGGTGTTCCACACGCTGCAGTGCGGACCATGCTCGAAGCGTAGCTGTACACCGATAGATAACCTGCATAAGAGAAGCATTTTTATCGTTAAACACCTTGTCATTTCTACATAGACACAGCGACCAAATAATGGCAATCGCGCCCATCCTACTGAATAGTTTGAACCTAGGATCCACTCCATTTAACCAGTTGCCAAAAATATTTGCAACGGACCGCGGAGGATGTAAGGTAGAACCTATCTGAATGGCTGACCATATAGACCTGGCAAACTCGCATTGGAAGAATAAGTGAGTGATAGTCTCGTCATGCTGACAGAAGACGCACTTTATACTTCCGTGCCAATTGCGCTTGACAAGGTTATCTTTTATAAAAATTACTCCTCGACGAAGATACCACGCAAATACCTTAATTTTTAGAGGTATCTTCATCTTCCAAATTTTGTTATTAGCCCTACTATCGACCGGAACTTCAGGAAGAATTAAAGTTCTATACATCGAATCAACCGAGAATTTATCATTCTTAGTAAGATTCCATTGAAATTTATCTGGGTCTTCCGACAATTGGATTGATTCCAGTCGAATGAGCAAAGCATTCCAGGATGCTTTGCTTGCTCCAAATAAACTTCTTCTGAACGAAACATCCGGTGGGTAGGAACCCAACACCTTCGCGAGCGTGTCGCTTTTGTTTCGTACAATAGAATATAGAGCCGGATATTGTTCACAGAGAGTCGATTGGCCTAGTCATTTATCCTCCCAGAAATGAATTTCCGATCCATCCCTAATTGAGAAAGATCCATGTGGGAAAAAGAACTTCTTTGTAGCCATGAGGCCAGCCCAGAAGTGTGAATCACCAGGCTTCCATTGAACCTGGGAAACAGCTTGATCTCCCACATATTTTCTCCTAAGGAGGGTTTGCCAAACTCCATCTTCAGAGAGGAGTTTGAAGAGCCATTTACCAAGCAAGAATTCCGAGCCCACCTTGGTCCTTAGGGCAGCAAACCACACTCCATTTAGTCAGTTGATATTTTTTCTTCTCACAATCCCCTTGCCAAAAGAATCTAGACCGGAAGTAATCCAATCGTTTCAAGACTCCTTTGGGTAATTGGAAGAAAGAAATCATGTACAGTACCATGTTCGTTAGTACCGCGTTTATGAGAACCAATCTTCCACCCAGGGATAAGAGTTTGCCTTTCCAACTATTTAAGCGTATTTGAAGTCTTTCCTCCACCTTTTTCCATTCAGCATTGGTGAGTCTCCGATAATGAATCGGAATACCCAAATAGTTGATAGGAAATTGACCTTGCTCGCAGCCAAAAAGTTCTGCGTACAAGGCGGCGTCTTCTTGAGCCTCGCCGAAGCAATACAATTCACTTTTATGGAAATTTATCTTCAGACCCGAAAGTTGCTCGAAGGCTGATAGAATCAGCTTAAGGTTACGAGCTTTTTCGATGTCATGTTCCATAAAAAGAATCGTATCATCCGCGTATTGAAGAATTGATAAACCACCATCTACAAGATGTGGAATCACTCCTTCAAACTGGCCCTCAGATTTAGCGCGTTTAATCAAGATAGCCAACATATCCGCCACTATATTAAATAGTACTGGCGATAATGGGTCACCTTGTCTGAGATCTTTTTTCGTTTGAAAGTATTTGCCAGTGTCATCATTGACCTTAATGGCTACACTTCCCCCGAAACAAAGCTATTTACTAGCGCGCACCACTCAGGAGAAAAACCTTTCATTCTGAGTGTCTGCTGAAGGAAAGACCATTTGACTTTATCATAAGCTTTCTCAAAGTCAATTTTAAGAATTACCCCCATTTAGCTTTTTCCTATGTAGTTCATGAACTGTTTCGTGCAAAATCGCCACACCATCAAGGATGTTGCGGCCTTGCATGAATGCCGTCTGAGACGGACAAACCACATGATCTGCCACACTGTTCAAGCGAATCGTAGCCACTTTGGTAAAAAATTTAAAACTAACGTTAAGGAGGCATATAGGTCTAAATTGTTGAATCCTTTCTGCCTCGTTAACCTTAGGTAATAAAATTATCTCCCCAAAATTGAGACGAAACAGCTCAAGTTGTCCATTGTGAAGACAAGCGAACAGTGGAAGTAAATCAGACTTGATAACATCCCAAAAGTTCTGGTAGAACTCAGCCGGGAAACCATCTGGTCCAGGAGCCATATTATGTTTCATTTGGAAAACCGCCTTTCTCACTTCCTCCTCTGAGTAAGGTTTAGTGAGTAGACTATTTTCCTCGGCTGAAACCTGGGGTATATCCTCTGTTCGAGATTCATCCAAAGTGAAGTCGCCTTCCTCTGGATCACCGAACAGGCCTTTATAATAATTTGTAATGTACGACTTTAGTTGTTCATGGCCCTCAATCGTTCCTTCATCCTGAACAAGAGAGTGAATACGCTTTTTCCTATGTCTGCCATTGGCAATACAATGGAAATAGCGAGTGTTCGAATCTCCTTCGAGAATGAATTGAGCTTTTGAACGTTGATACCATTTTAACTCCTCCTCACGCAGTAGCTTCGCTATCTGAGCATTGGATTGGCTCTTGAGCTCAACCTCTTGCACGGATAGCAGTCGCACTTCTGCTAATGCTTCAAGGGCATCAATTATCGAGGATAGTCGTTCTTTTTCTTTCTTAAGTAAACCAGTCATATGACGAGCCCAACCAACGAGGTAAGTGCGTAAAGCACGTATCTTATTGTTCCACCGTTGGATAGGCGAACCACCCGCCACTGGTCTTTCCCAAATTCGTTTAACCATCTCATGGAAGCCCTCGCGATGTAACCACCCAAGCTCAAATTTGAACCGTGGTTTGCACTGCGGTCTAGGTATTCCGGTGGTCAAAAGAATTGGAGCATGATCAGACAAACCCTCAATACGTTCTAGAGCCCGCACCGACACTAGTGGGAGACACGGTCTAGTTTCTCGTAAGTGGGTTCAGGAAGAGAATTAGCCCAAGTGAACTGTCTCCCGACCATTGTTATCTCTCGTAAGTTCAAGCTGTCAATGACTGCATTGAACAAAAGAGGCCAACGGTTGTCGAAACGTCCCTTGCTTTTCTCAAATGGAAAACGTAGCAGATTGAAATCCCTCCAATGATGAATGGATGTGGGTTATCTTTTGCCAAGTTTACCATTTCACAGAGAAAAGCGGTCTTAGCCACCTCCTGGGCCGGCCCATACACGGCAACAAGACTCCAAATGAAATTATCGGATTTATTACGGATGTGCATTTTGATATGAAAATCACCATCCGTAACCTCCAAAACTTCCATGGTATCAATCCTGATGCCTAGTAAAATGCCACCGGAGCGACCGTGAGGGGGACGTGAGTACCAATCAAATTCTATACCGCCCGAAAGTCGGTTCAATAGAGATTGCGAGAACTCACGTCTACCCGTCTCAGAAATAACTAAGAAATCCAAATTATGGTCCCGAACACGACCAGCAAAATGCAAATGTTTAGCCAAGTCACCAAGACCTCTGCTATTTGCAAACATGCCATTCATTGGGAAACATTGGGGGATTTGGATAACTTGGTCCTTTTCCGGGACGACTTGTTAGTGGTAGATTTTGATTTCCGACCGGATGCTTTTAACTCATACAATGAGCTCAATCCGTCGTCATCCAATCCACCCTCCAACACTTCACCAATTAGATGAGGAAGAAGCTGACCATCTGATGTGGCAATCGCTTCTTCTTCATCCAAATAGGTGGAGGTCAACACAGTCGAAGCTTTAGGATTAATCGTGAGACGGTCAAACTCCATATGCCTCAAGACATTTTCGCTGTTCATATGACATTTTCTTCTATTTGAAATGTCTCTTTTCATAATAGGAGCATCTAGTCCTACAACCCGAAATGGATTTTCAACTAGTATCTCTGTTCCATAATTATTGTCGTGGTCTTAGTTCAAACTCAAGACAGTAGTTTTCATATGAATTTCAAATAGAAGAAAATGACATGATCCTCGAAACAGCTAAAAGTCCAGCTTATCTATCTCTCGGTATAGTATATTTCTCTATTTTGGAAAGGTGTGATGGCTATGGACGTCCGCGTGTCCTCACGATATAAACCCCTTGGCCTTGACCCGAACTACCACAAGAGAGAGAGAAAATTGCACAAAACACCAGCCTTCGGTGCAAAAGTTGCACAAAACACAGAATCAAACCATCTTTTGCAGCACACCCCATCTTTTGGTCTAATAGGTTGCAGCTAGCCCAAATAGGTAATTTAGGGATTTAACACGTATCCGACAGGTGGGCCCATGCTTACTTACCATGTCCAATTGTCCAGAAAAAATACTCCTGACCTCGGTTGTACAGAGCAGCCTCGGTTCCTATCCCGTCTGGACCGAAACCTGTGAAACACTTGAGCAGACGCTCAACGGACGGGGGCGTAGGACTAGGAGATGAGAATCGGCGATGGCGGCGGCGGAGGCGGAGACGGAGGAGCGCCGGCGGCGAGGACGGTCGATCTGCAGGATCTGGACTCGTTCGCTTCACCAATCGAGCGCGGAGTGCGGCAACTGCTACCAGGCGATGGTGGCGGCGGCGATGATGGCTGCGGCAGCAGCAGCTCCCCGGCGGACGAGGTGGACGTAACCATCGACGACGCAGAGCACCGTCACGCTGATTGCCCCGTACGCGAACTCCGAGAATGCAAATTCCGACTGTCGCTGGCGCACGGGATCTTGCACGACGAGGTCAACCAGGAGCCCGCGGTAGCGGCGGGGGAAGGCAGATCCAGTGAGGCGGCTGCGCTAGGTGGAGGTGAGGCGCAGCCAGTGAGCTCGTCCGGCAGCGCCCACGGCGATGGCATGGCCGGTGGGCGGTGGCGGCGACGCTTGTGGCCAGAAGCTGGGATAGGAACAGGACTGGAATACTATGGTACAGACGTACAGTATGAGCCCACCTGTCAAACCTTAAGCTGCTTTTTTAATTGTTGTATAATTGTGGAATACGTATAATTTCGGGAATACAGTATATAAGTATGGGCCCACCTGTCAAATATGTTGTTAATTCCCCCAAATTACCTATTTTGGGCTAGCTGCAACATGTTAGACCAAAATATGGGATGTGCTGCAAAAGATGGTTTGATTATGTGTTTTGTGCAACATTTGCACCAAAGGCTGGTGTGATGTGCAATTTTCTCCAAGAGAGAGGTGGAGACGGAGCTCAAGCAAGCGAGCGCACACTTGAAATCAGAACACAGAGTGCTTTCTGCTCAGCTAAGCGAGCGGCTGAGCCTGAGCTACACAATACAGGCTACATCCCAGCAGTAAGAAAGAATTGGCAAGATGATGCTCGCGTACATGGACCACGCCGCCGGCACCGCTGCCGAACCGGACACCATCGAGCTGACGATGGTCGCGGACGCGGCCGAGTGTGCGGCGGCGAGGGACTTCGGCGGCCTGGTGAGCGCCCGCCCCGCGGCCGTCGTCCGGCCGGCGAGCGCGGATGACGTGGCCAGCGCCATCCAGGCTGCCGCGCTGACGGCGCACCTGACCGTGGCCGCCCGCGGCAACGGCCACTCGGTGGCCGGGCAGGCCATGGCCGAGGGAGGGCTGGTCCTGGACATGCGTGCGGTCTCCCGGCGCACGCAGATGCAGCTCGTCTCGGTCGGCAGCGGAGGCGTAGCGTTCGCCGATGTCCCGGGCGGCGCGCTGTGGGAGGAGGTCCTCCACTGGGCCGTCTCGAACCATGGGCTGACCCCCGCTTCGTGGACGGACTACCTCCGGCTCACCGTGGGCGGCACGCTCTCGAACGGCGGCGTGAGCGGGCAGTCGTTCCGGTACGGCCCTCAGGTGTCGAACGTGGTGGAGCTGGAGGTGGTGACCGGCGACGGCAAGTGCCGGGTGTGCTCCCCGTCCTCCCACCCCGACCTCTTCTTCGCCGTCCTCGGCGGCCTCGGGCAGTTCGGCGTCATCACCCGCGCCCGCATCCCGCTCTCCCCCGCGCCACAAACGGTAAGACCGAAACCCAACAGCAGCTCATCGTCGGAGGATGCGGCCGGACGCTGACGGTGTCTGTAATTTGCAGGTGAAGTGGAGGCGAGTGGTGTACGCGACCTTCGCCGAATACGCGGCGGACGCGGAGTGGCTCGTGACGCAGCCGTCGGAGTCGGCGTTCGACTACGTGGAGGGGTTCGCGTTCGTGCACGGTGACGACCCGGTGAACGGGTGGCCGTCGGTGCCCATCCCCGGCGGCGCCCACTTCGAGCCGTCCCTGCTCCCCGCCGGCTCCGGGCCGGTGCTCTACTGCCTGGAGGTGGCCCTGTACCAGCACCGGCAGGAGCAGCCCGAGGAGGTGGACGAGGTAGGCGAAAGCTCTGATCTTTCTCCCTCACTCCCCCGGGGGCTGGGCATTCCCTGTGGTGGCGTACTTTTCTGCGGGGGGATGTCGTGTATCTTCCGCTGGATTCTGCGACGGGAGCGTCTCCCCAAAGTGCCCCCGCGAGTGCCGCCAAACACTCGGCCATGGCCATGGCCCCCCCACACCCACTGGTCGCTGTACCCTGCCATGGCCGCGCCGCACGACTGCGTCTGGATCCTCACCTCACGGCCGATCAGTCTCGCGTGCGTACAGTACAATGTGGGTGGGTACCTCAGCAGCTGAGCGGGCGGGCCGTGACGCGATTCCGCTGCCGCGCCCGTGACGATGAGGATCCCGTGTTTTGTCAATACCCCTCGATCGCCTTGTTCACGTCTTGCTTGTCCCCACGGAACAGCTCATTTATGTCCACCAGCACTCACTAGGCATGTACCGTGACGCCATGGCTACTGCTGCTGCCGATTCGTGCTCACCTTTCTATCTATCTGTGTTGCAGAGGATGGGGCAGATGATGCAGCAGCTCAAGTACGTGCGGGGCCTGGAGTTCGCGGCGGACGTCGGGTACGTGGAGTTCCTGTCGCGCGTCAACACGGTGGAGGAGGAGGCGCGCCGGAACGGCAGCTGGGCGGCGCCGCACCCGTGGCTCAACATCTTCATCTCCGCGCGCGACATCGCCGACTTCGACCGCGCCGTGCTCAACGGCATGCTCGCCGACGGCATCGACGGGCCCATGCTCGTCTACCCCATGCTCAAGGCCAAGTGAGTACTCCTACAGTCCTACTATATGATGATGCACTACATCTCCTTTGTTTGGATTGCTTTCATGTGCTTCTGCCGTTTGGTGGCAGAGTTACCATTTGGGGTAGGGGCACTCACACGCATGTGATGTGAGCCTCCCTCCTCGCTGACGTTTTTTGACTGGGATCATATGCCGTCTGCAGATTTGCCCCTGGGTACCTTGTTACAATAAACAAGGGCTAGCTAGCAGCCGAATTATCCATCCCCGTTCTGTTTTTGATTTAGTCTTGTCAGATTAGCAGCCACTAACTCAGCTCCTATGATTGATAAATTATCATTACCCGGCTCCACTCGCACCTCTCTTTCAGCCACAGACATTGTCTCCTCGGCGGGCCCGATAGGCACTCCGATGGATCGCCATTGTTTAGGATAAGTTTCTCTCTTTTGTCGTAATAACACGCTGTGCTGCTACGTACTGCAGGTGGGATCCAACACGTCGGTGGCGTTGCCGGAGGGCGATATCTTCTACCTGGTGGCGCTGCTCCGATTCTGCCGGCCCTACCCGGGCGGCCCGGCCGCGGTGGAGGAGCTGGTGGCGCAGAACCGCGCAATCATTGACGCCTGCCGGTGCAACGGCTACGACTTCAAGATATACTTCCCTCACTACCACACCCAGGCCGACTGGGCGGCCCACTTCGGCGCCAAGTGGAGCCGCTTCGTCGACCGGAAGGCCCGCTACGACCCGCTGGCGATCCTCGCCCCGGGCCAGAAGATCTTCCCCAGGACCCCATCTTCCTCCTCCGCCGCCGCTGCTGCTGCACGAGTAATCTTGTAATAAGGGCCCCCGGATCGACGGGATCGGCGATGATGATGATGATGATGATCGTGAAATACTGTTGTTGGCGATAATGATGGCGATCGCGCTGCTGATTCATTCCGGCGATAGTGATGATGAAGATCTCTGCGAGGAGCGATCATAAAATTATTAGCTACATTGGGGCCGGGGACAAAGGGGGTCCCTGGATGTTGTCAAGGACTCGAGGTCGAGGGAAGAAGGGTTGCAAAGAAAACGAAAGCTGTGAACTTTGCTCCTTCCTCTTCTTTGCCGTTGTGATCGATTGATGCAACAAGGGCGATACACATGCATCTCGCCGTCGTTGGGTCTTTGTCCATTTGGAAAGCCAGTTGTAACTCCATTTTTTGCACGTACGAACGCTCCTTGAGCCAACGACTGCTAGCTGCCGTCTTTTTTATTCCATTCCCGCGTAGTTTTCGCCGGTTTGGACCCGTTCCCGGCACCACACATGCATGGCCGTTCCTGGAGGCAGGGTAATGGCGACGTACGGGCGCGAGCCGCCGTTGGTTCTGCCGCCGTCTCTTTCCCCGATCACCTGGCTCGCCTCCTGCCCCGGCTGCTTGCGGCGCACAACGACGGCGACTAAGGTCGGAAGCGTGCGTGCACAAGCTACGCCGACGGCGCGGTCGCGGTCCGATGGCGAGAGCTTTCCGTGCGCGCTGTCGAGCCGTCGGAGCTCGCGGTGCACAACGGACGGGACGGGCGGCAGGAGCGAATAATTGGTGGCGTTTCTTTCTGATCGGCGGCGTGCTGGGTCCTGTTGGCCACGTGAGCCGATATCGTCGCAGTGCTGCTGGTGGCCACATCGGAGGTGACCGCCCGATGGGGTCTGTCGTTTCTCGGTGACTGGAGCACGACGATGCTCGCTCTTCATTCATCTCTTTGTCGATCCTCCCAACCGTGCCACAGGAATGAATTGGGGCCGAATCGCGACGGAGCCGTAACATCCTTACAGTGACACGCAGCATATGTGCTGGCAGATGCACAAATCGGCAAATGTCGGGTTTTAGATCACCCATGTCAAACTGAAGGTTTTCTTTTTGGCAGTCTATATATGTTTAATCATTTGTCACAGTAGAAGAAGGTCCGCGGATTCTTGATCAAGGTTTTTCTTTTTGCAAGCTTAACCTTACCGATTGGTGTTATCCTCTGAACAGAAGAGGACCAACCAGGTTGATGGATGGACAAGGACGGGTAATTTAGTACGTGTTTATTGGTAAGAGATTGGGTTTGGTGGCCACAGAATATACGCTAGCCAATGGATGTTTGTGAACTCCCTAAGGGACTGTTTGGCTGTGAGATCATCTCCATTGCCATTCTAAATACATTTGTTCTCAATAGCCCTCTCAATAGCGTCAAAATTGCCAGACCGATCAGATAAACTGTCCAACACTCCCACGCTAGCTCCGGACAATAGGCAGCGACATGGGAGTGCCGTACACAGCCGACAAACAACCGATACCGGAAGGTGGGCCGGCTATGTTGAGTAGTGAATAGAGTCGCATATCATATCCATATGTGGGAGCCTTCTTTTCTTTGGGTGATGCGAAGAAAAGGGTGGCAACGGGATAATCGTGTATCCCAACGGTCCACTTGTTGGCCCCGTTCGTCCAAAACTAGTGACACGGAGGTGATTAGTTTCTTTACTCTGTAGGGAGGAAAAAGAATGATCAACAATGCTGTCATGTCAATTGTGTAACTGTCGATGATATTTATTTACTTATTTTTGTTGTGATGGGACACTGGGTGGCTTGACTTAATGAACCCTGTGTCCAAGTTTTTTTTCCTCACTTTTGAAACTTTCTATGGGCAAAAACTAGATTGACAACACAAACGACATGTGGGAAAAGTATTTTCAATATGTGATGTTTGAAGGCTTCAAGATGGCTAGAAAGAGAAAATATCTGATGAAACTAGGCCACGGTGGAAACCGGTAAGCACTGAATAAAGACCATGTTTCAAAGTTTTAAATATCTCAAAAATTATAGCAATTTGAAAGGAGAAATATCTCTAACAACCGTTTCGATGATGCCCTTCGTAACTGATGGAGATGGAAGGAGAAAGATGGTCCCAACTGAGCTTGGTCAGGCTTACATTTTTTTTTTGGACGGAAACAACGGAGGGCTGAGCCAGCCCACCTGAACTTTTTGTATTAAAAACGGCCAGAGCCAAACAAACCAGGTACATGAGGTTTTCAGCCCCCCGATGGGGTAGAAGACAGAGTTACAAGAGAGGTCAGGGGGAGAGACGCACACCAAGCAACTAGTGGGTTGCGGAGGAGCCCGAGGCTTACATTTTAAGTTGTCTTCCGATGCTGAAGGTAGGTTCCGGGCATCAACGAGAATCACAGTGGGAAAAGGGAACACCATTTTGTTTAGGGATAGACATATGTTTAGCTAACACGGACACTCAGTGTTTGTTAAAGCAAGAGGCGGTAGGACAACGTCGTTTGCTGTCCAACCGCAAGAAGAAGGACACTGGCGACCTTTGTCTTTGCAGGAATGAGGAGGCACTGGCTAGATCGAAATGCGAGAACCTTCGATTGCCAGACTAGCATCCACATTTTAGCAAGTCATTAACATAATGGTGTAGGAATTGGAAGTATGGGATGCAGCAAAGCAGAAAGTGGGTTCGCACGAGGAGTAATCCTGTGCTTGTATGCGGACGTGGTAGTTGTAATTAATCCTGTAAAATTAACTCCTCTTCCAACCTTAATGAAATGACAAGCAACTGTGGTTTCCTGTTCTTCAATTATTTGTTTGCTGGGTGAAGCTGCCTATTAATCTTTGTTCTGTAGAAACACACATATACAGCAACACAAACTGATAATCAACTGTGCATCTATGATTGATCCCACTTATAGGAAAAGGAAAAAAAACGAACTATCGCGACTCTAGAATACTAATTCTGTCCTCATAAACAACGGTATGTTTTGGATAACATCAAAAGGCGCTTAGTCTGACATTACATAAAGTTCTATGAAGTATTCAATCATGAATTAGGTTATACATTACATCGTTTTCTTCAGGAATTTTAAAGATATTTCACTCCCCCTAGCAGCTTGCATGAAGTTTTCAAGGAGTTTTACGTGTCATGTGAAGGAAGAGCTAGTGGGAAGATTTGGACCACACCACAAAGGTATACTTTCACTAGTAGCAGTTCTACCTCGATCACTTCAATCAACTATTAACACTTGTTCGATAAGCATGGAACATTGCCTTGGCCCCTACAGACTTTCACCTTCTGAGCCCTGGGTTCATGGACACGGACAGAAGGGAGATCATGACCTGCCCATTTCTATTCTTCGTTTTTCTTCCAAACAGTTGAAGAAAAAGATAATTTCGTTAGCGCACACACTTTCCCTCAAAAAAACAAAGAGCACGCGGAGACGTCTCTTGTTTCGCCTCTTGTTTTGAGAGTCGACTTTTGTGCCTCGTCGCCGCCGCTTCCCCTCCTCTCCGACGGCCCGGCCGTCTGGTGTGAGGTTGGGCTAGCCGCTGCTTCCCCTCCTCTCCGACGGCCCGGCCGTCTGGTGCGAGGTTGGGCTAGCTGGCTGGCTCCTCCCTGTAAATAGTAGATCTAGGAGTTTTAGATGGTGTTTCGCCCTTGTGGTGGTCTGGCTCTATGCCGTAGTCTGGCTTCATGCCGTTGGAAGATGCCTTCAGACGCTAGCAAGCAGCGCTGGAGGTCGGTCGGCTCCCTCTTCTCATTGGCGTCTATGGTGGGCGGCGGTGGTGGCGGGATCTGCCCAAAGCTTCGTAAATAAGCTTGCTAGGTGGCTAAATCGGGTGCGGATCTTGCGGTCTCTTCGATCATGTTCTTGCTGCCGTGGTGGGAGGAGAAGGGTGATGAAGATTCTGCTGGATCTGGCTTTTCTGTTGTTGTTCCTTCATGTTTGCTTGCAGGCCTGCAGGCTGGTCTTCGCCAGCGTCTGCGGTCTGACCGTCGGGCTGAATCGGGGCGTCGCCCCCGCCGATGTTGACAGCTCTGTTTCAAGTTCCCGTCCGGCGCGACGGGTGGCTCATGCGGCGACTACAACGAGGTGTGTACCTCTAAAGGTTCGATCCGGCGACACAGCTGCGGATTCGGTCGTCTTCGTCTCCCTTTCCGGTGGTGCGACGACGGCAGTTCGAGCAGCGGCGGAATCGTCTCTGTAGAGTTGGTCCCAGGGTTTGGTTGTAATTTTTTGTTTTTCAGGGTCCTCTCTGTAAATTTCAGAACAGCTATGCTGCTTCTGGATGTCTCCTGTACTCTCACGTTTATTAATATATCCAGGAAGTTGCTTTCAAAAAAAAAATACCATTTCGTTTTACTAGTACTCCCTTGTAGTGTCACTCATGAGTGGTACACATGTTCTTTCAATTAATTTAAGAAATCACTCAATTTGTTTTGATGGTAAAGTGCCACATTTTGTAGCAGTCATTTTCTTTGCCGGTATTTGTCACTTGTAAGCTTTTTACCAATGACAATGTAATCATGATCGATCATGGATGATAACGCACAAGTTGACTTATGACAAGACTAAAGATAACATCATTGTTCATCAACCAATAAATCGGCACCTATTGTAAACCGGGTTGTGGCCCGAAAGCAAGGGAGGCACTCTTGCACCCAGCCAACCAAGGTTCTAGTCCCGTTGAAGCTGAATTTTGGGATCGCACATGTGGTTGTGGACTTCAGTCTATATATAAACAAAATTCATCGAGTGCTAGTGCCTGGGATGGTCTTCCTTGAAAAAAATCGGCACCTAGTCCTACTTAAGGGCGCCAATTGCCGTTTTTCTTCCTGGAGTTGACTATTGTTCTTGGGCATCATATTCGATAAAAAATAAATCAGGCACCTAGTCCTACTTATGGGCGCCAATTGTCGTTTTCTTCCTGCAGTTGACTATTGCTCTTGGGCATCATATTCGATAAAAAAATAATGTGTTTTACTCTCTCCGTCACTGTGAGTATTCTTCGAAGAAGGTCAAACATAAGAATGTTTAACTGTGTTTAATTATACGAAAAAAGTAACAATATTTTTTACACTAAATTAGTATAATGAATTTTTTGTTGAAATTTATTTTCATCATATACCTATTTGGTTTCATCAATATTGGTGTATTATTATTTAAACTTGGTCAAACATTGAAACAGTTTGACATTTCAGAAAACTGAAAGTGCACTCTTTACAGGACGAAGGGAGTAGTAAAAAGTAACTCTGAGCTCTCACGTGAATCGTAATTCTGCCATCGGCCATATCCTTTAGTGGAATATCAGTGTTTTCACATGAAATGTTTTGATTTTTACCTTTCTACTGGGAGGATAGAAATCAAACTACTATGGGAATATCAAAGCATGTTATTTTTCTCCGCTAGCCAGCTCATAAAAGGGACGTGGAAAGCAGATGTGTTACTCATCATGGATAGACGATGGATCATATTTGTGTGGGTTCCGGTTGATTCATGCATCAAATTGAGCTATCACCGTGGAAGGTAGAGCAAAAGGTCCATCTCACAAGTCCTGAATTATGATGCCTGGTCTGACTAGCGAAACTCTGGACTGCAAAATTATATATGTATTTATACTATGATAGTGGTTATATGCTTTTGGGGGCTTTCAATAAAAGAAATAAAAATAGACATGTGCGTAGGGAAATGTTGAAAAGTGAGAGCGTGCGCATACTTAATCAAGCAATGACTATTTGTGTCATGGCTAGCTGTGCAGGGCACAAATGTTTACAAGTAATAATTGTTTAGATATATTTTTTGGTTAACATTTGGATATCCAGACCGTAATAGTGGTAACACCCCATGCCACCCGGGCTGGGTCTGTCACCTCCTCAAATCGCTCTGGGCAAGCACGTTTAACATCGGAGTTCTTTTCAGATGAGATTCTGGAAAAGAAGATGCAACTTGTTTATACGAGCATCCTATCAATCCTATTAAGCTATAGGTCAGGATCTCACATCCTTCCCCCATTAGAAGACTGATGCTCTACCCACCCTTGACCCGCGCACGCCCGAGTTACCGCGAGGGTCGGCTCTAATACCAAATGTAACACACCGGCCCACACCCGGGCCGGACCTGTCATCCCTGGCAGCTCTCTAACATCTCTAGACTGACCCCACAGATCAATACTAGTCTTTTCTACGCACTTTGTCCTTACTCGTGCGCACTCGGGAAGGACTTCTCGGTCGGTCACCCATCCTCAAATCGCTCCGGACAAAGCACGCTTAACCTCGGAATTCTTTTCAGATGAACTTCCAAAAAAAAAGATGCAACTTATTTATATGAGTATCCTATCATTTCTATTAAACCATAGGCCAGGATCTCAGAAGACTTGTGATAGTTGTCCCCAGAATAATAACAAAACTTAAAAATACATCTAATTCCACAAGGAGAACCTTTTCCATTGCTTCTCAGTCGGCATCGCTTGTTTGCTCGATGGTGGTAGAGAACGAATACGAACACAAAGGTAAATGGGTTTTCCACACAGGCCTCTAGAGGATATTCCTTGTAGAAATCATCACGGTTGTCATTTGAAGCGTACGACGAGATATGAGGAAGAATCTGAATCAGTGAGAGATTCGGCTCAATATACGTTGATGGTCGGACTAGAATCACCGATGGGAGCCGATTCAGCTAGCACACGCCCACGGGCGGCCACAACTAGCACATAGTACACACAAGACGAAAATGCTGCCGACAAGATCAACATGCCAATGAATAGACAACATCACATAAAGCCGGAGCATAAGCCAAACAACAAAGATTCATTGGCCACTCGACAACGTCAACCACGTCGCCGCGATGTGTTGAAACCAGGGTACCATTATTCACACGTAGTGTTGCCACCGTCATTTGAACAATGGTACTGCGACACCACAAGTCTAGCCCTAGAGACCTGATTACAACACCTAACGTAGGTTTAAGGTCCCCGCCCCCTCCTGCGGGGGCCCGTCGATCGTTGACCGAGACGGAGGAAGGAGAACGGGTGTTACACTTTTATGTTTCTAAGTACTTGGTTCTTAAGATGCTATACTAGTAATTCCTTGCATGTTCGATAATTCCATAGCACCATAAGTAATAGTTTTGGATTTCCAAATCAGGTACGAGGCCGACCCGATGGTGTGGCTCAACCCGGTTTGGCCCAGGAATTTCGAGCCATGCATCCAGGCCGGGCTTCCTATGAACAGGATGAGCACCCATGACTATACCTGGCCATGGGTCGGGCCGGGCCTAACAAAGCGCGCGGTCAAAATCCTAGGCCCATGGGCCTATATTTTAGGCCCATGCCCTCCCATTGGCTGCAAAATCCCATCGGACCTCGGGCTTTAGGCCGGACTTCTTCCTTAAATACCAATATGTAAAGGCCAGACCCAGGCCCATCTAACCTTCGGGCTCAAATCTAAGGCCCAGACCCGGCCGTGGGCAAGCCTAGACCCACCAAGGCCCTGTATTTTTGAGTCGGGCCTGGGCGGTCTGATCGGGCCGGGCCGGAGATGGCCAGATATACCCATGACCCAACCCGGTACAATCACTGCATATATATATAAAAAACACGGTTCAAACCAAAAGCTTTTCTGTGCTCTCCGGAAAGGGTGAAAGAAGTAGCCGAGCTTTTCACCGCATCTCCCTGCTCTCTCGTCCAGCCTTCCAAGGAGATTCGCCTCAAACTTTGCTACTACTATCGCTTTAACAGCAACGGATTGCTACTACAGTATCGCTTTAACAGTGCGCACTTTAAGACCAGTAGATTCTACTGCCCGAGTCGCCAACTCGCCATGCAGATACGCTCAATCGAGTACCAGGTCCTAGATTATGTTCAACGGAGCGGCACTGACTGATTTCCACAGTGCGCTGCAGCGGATCCATGGCTTTAACTGCGAATACGCCGTACTACTAATTGCCAGCTTCGGCAAGATCAGGGGTATGCATGGCAAAGGGCAAAGCGAGTCACCAAGCAAGGCAAAGCAAAGCGAAAAAGGCCGTGCGCTTCACTCTTTTGAGTGCGCAGCCAAACACGCGGCAATGTCAATAAAGCAAAGATTCCGATCGAGCTGCTATAACAAACAGGAGGAGGATTCGGAGCCATGCAACTACAGTAGCAGAGCCAATTGATACTAGAACGTTATTTCGCAAATCATATACTGAAAAGGAGTTAATCAATCAGTATTGTGCTTGTCTTCTTGTATGAACGTTTTGGTTAGAGCATCTATATAAGCTGCCTCCTGTCATAGACACCTCTACGTTAGTAGTTTAGCACTTTTTTTAGGCTTTGTTTACCTCGAGTGTATTTTAGGGGGTGGGATGGGATTATCTCGGATCCCGGAAAATCACCACTAGTTTGTTTACTTCTAGTGTATTTTAGGGGATGGGAGAGGATAATCCCCAAATATCCCCTACCAACCAACTCATTTTTGCCTAACACAAAAACTCTTGTCCATACTAGTGTATTGTAGGGGAAGAGTATTTGTTGAGATTTGTGGGGATTGGGTGTTCACCAAATACCCTCTCATTTCCACTCTTCTCATCCCCTAAAAAACCTTTGAAGTAAACAAGGCCTTAAGGTTTTCTGAACCCTTGCATGTCATGAACCTGGGTCAAAACGGTCAAAGTCAATTGTCAACTCACCACCCCATGTCTTTTTGCCTCCACATGGAATATGCAATAGAAAGGAAATGATAGGTTAGGATGGAGTCTTTTCATGGCCAGAGCATCTGATTCTCCAGGCATGCAAACTCAATGGCACTTGAAACCCGACGGTGGGGGCCCTCAGTGTCAGGGCTGCAACATGTGTGTGGTTTCTCCAACGTGTATACTGTAAATATACTACGGTACTAGTTAGAAACAAATGCTGAATCGTATAGACGGAAAGCCCAACAAGGGAAAGGATTTCCGGTGTCCCTTAGAACAGGCATGCGATAGCATCATGTTTCACGTGTGCGTACATGCATGCTAAAGGTGTCGCATTCTGACGGTGTCCTGTGTTTCTCTGGAGGCGTATCTAAGCATTAGATGCTGCATGGGTTTAGATGTCTGAAGTTTTTTTTTTTCGAAGATACAGACAAAGCTTACAGCAAGTTTACAGAAGGGACCTCCTCGAAGCATAAAATTACAAACCAGTCCTTCTCCTGCAACGCAAAGCCACCGACGAACCGCAGAACGCACCGACGGCGTGCCGCCGCCGCATCGCCACACAGACCTTGGATCGGCAGATGTCCCCAGGCGGACGGGAAGTCGTCGGAACTCGAAATCCGGAGATCCTCCATCCTGCGCCACCGGTCGCGTCGCCAACTTGCTCGAGCTCGAGCTGCACCAAGAACTTCAAAAGCCGAGACCTTCGTCTTCGATCTCCGGCACGGGGACGTCGCCCACGGCAGCACCAAGCTGCGAGGGTGACGGAGGCAGCAGATCCACATGCCAGAACTCCACCGGAGCGCCGTCGTCGGAGGGAAAGATCCCCACCTGCAAAACAACCACAAGCCACTGACGACGCCACCGCCCTCCCAGCGCCGCCGGCAGAAACCCTAGCTAACCCTACACTATATACACACCGGGATCCGGCGTTCCCCCACCCTCCCGCTGCCGGAGCAGCCGGCGGAGGGGAGGAAACGGCCGGATCCGCGACGGCGAGGTGGGTTGACCGGGGAGGGTTCAGAAAATCGCCTCCTACTGTAGACGAGAGGGAGGGGACGGCCAAGGTTCCGTCTTTCTGAAGTTCTGAACGCTACAGACGTTTTTCTATGTTTTGTTCAGTCTTCTTTGCGCCTGCTATGTTATGGATCACATAATTAGATCTTTGCTTAGCTCTGGGCCTTGTTGCTGTGAGAAGGTCACTCGGTTTTCCTGTAGCCTGTTGGGGGTGTTTGTGCTTGGAATTGAGCTTCTCTCTGGTTATAGCTGGTGATCCCCTTGTAAAACGTGTGAAGACCTTATGCTTTTTAGCAATAAAAAGCTGGGCCCGAGTGCCTTCTTTCTAAAAAGATGTTGCATGGGTGCAGCAAATTTAGAGATCTTCAGTCTTCAGAAGATGCTCTACAGTGTTGCAGCAAAGACATGAAGAGACGAGGATGCAGAAGGGAGAGGGAGGCAGATTTTGTAATTCCTTTTCCAGATCAGAGTTTGACCATAATTTTGAGCGACAAACACGTGTTGTATGTCGCAAAGTAATACCACTGAATTCGTATTTAAATAAACTACTGGTAAATATCTTATGACACATGACTCATATTTTATTGGTCAAATACTGTATGCAGAGGCTGCATCATATTTCAAAAATATTTTAGTAGTAAAGGTCTTATGACACGTAACTCGTGTTTTCAACTAGTTGTGCCCGTGCCCCATTATCAGATGTCGCACTTACATGTTTTACAAAAATTGTGAAATAAATGTTGGACATGAATTATGTTGTTTCCTGTGATTCTACAAAAATTTGTTCCAAAATATGATCATATGTGACCTGTGCAAAAAATAAAAAAATGAGTGAATAATATTATGTGCTATTCACATATCATTTTTGTTTTGCGCAGGACGCACACTGGCATGTTTCATTTTGGATGAAAATGTGTAGATGCATAAGATACAAAATAACATATGCCCATGATTTATTTCACATTTTTTTGATAAACTTAGAAGTGGTATATATTCTTGATAATGGGATGAGGGCGCAGCTAGTTGCACAATGTAGTTTCCCTGTTTTAGGGCCTCTTTGGATTGAAGGATTTTTAGAGAAATTTTGGAGGATTCCAATCCATAGGATTCTTTCGTAAGGAATCCCTTTGCATCGAAGGAATGACACCTCCAAAATTCTTATGGATTGTATTCGTGCATCTCAATCCTATAGAAATTTCAACATCCACTCTAACCTCTTTTTTACACTCATTCGCGTAAAATCGAGACACTTTTCCTGTGGTTCCATCCAAATGACTATTCTTGCATTTTTTTCTCTGTTTTATAATCCTCTGTTTTACATATGCAATCCTGTCAAATTCCTGTGTTTTCTCAATTCCTGTGTTTTACAATCCTGTGATCCAAAGAAGCCCTTATGGGTCAAATACTGTGTATGCAGACACATAGTACAAATGAAGGTGAGGCACAGATTAATAAAACAAGTCTAAACAGAGGAGATCCTCTCCTTAAAAGGAGCGGTAACCAGGATTGCTGCAAAAGGAAGAAACCCCTATTGGATTCTGTCAGCTGATTCCCCATGCAATTATGGCCCCATGATTTTACTTCCCAACAACACACTGCAAAAGTACAGTATCCTACAAGTGCTTAATTCTTTCTCTTGTTTTTGTTTATGTCAACATGGGCTCAACACTCGGCTTGCTTGCTCTTGTGACGAGGCGGATCTTATCTCGGCCGGGCCGTTCTTGCTTTTCCCCTGCTCTGCCATGCCGATGCCCTATTGCCATGCACACGCAGGTTCCCATCAATAAAAATGACAAGTGTTTGGGGGTTTGTAGACCAAAATACTGTAGCACATCATGTTTTTGGGTACTTTATCAAAAAAAAATTTGGACTCGGGAAAAAAAGTTTTGCGGTTCCTACACGGTAAAGTGGTATTTCTTAGACCAAAAGGTCTACTGAAATGCTCACAGAAGAGCAGTGAATTATTTGCTTTCTGCAAGATTACTTTAAAAACGAAAAGGAGAGCTAAACGATGGCGCCATTGCTATTGGGCAAGACGCTGCTAAGATAACCAGGGAAGAAAAGGTATTGGCTTATGCAGAATCTTGCAGAAAGCCATTGGACAGTGCCCCGGGCTGGCACCGGAAGCTAGTGCTCGTCTTTATGTGGAGCAAGCGAGATCGTATCGTCGTATCGTCGCCTTTCTCCTCCTGCGTGGATCGCATGAGGTTTTAAGTAGCTTGATTTGATTCTCTTTGAGTCCCACAGTTGATTGATTTGTTTAGGGAGAAAGTTACCTCGTTGGGCTGGCTTAAGATTTGCTTCTTTCCAAGGGGCACGAGAAACTATGTGAGTCCATGGGGAAAAAATTATGGTGTGATTGCAGCTACCTCGAGTAGCTTCTAAACAAATTGTCGCCTTTGAGTGACTTGCCTGAACGATCGTGATCCAGATTCTAGACGTCGTAGATTTTTTTTCTTTGAGAACTTTGAACGTTGGGAACTTATCGAGTTTGTGGTAGTAAGAAAGGTTAACAGTCGGCCCATTTTTAATTTTTGATGGGCCACTACCGGTATACAGACGCTCGGCAAAGCTCAGGGGAGCTCTATTGCTTAGGGTGCCCCTATCTATCGCTTTTAGCGAGTTGTACCATGCCGTCGCTCATGTTTGGCCAGGCCACAAAACTGCGTCAGCGTTTCCACGCGACAAGCGCTTGTCTGTTCATGCCACCGAGAAGACGCATTCTACTCGAATGTACTCCCATATACATATATATGGAAGTCAATTAATTTGAAACATAGGGAGTATAAGCCAGCTCTATGTTTTTTTTCTCCACAAAAAAAACTCTATGTACGGTGGCCGTGGGAATTAGAACTGTTCCGTGTTTCTGTCTCGGTCCTCGGTGAAAAAAATGGTACTCCCCCGACTGGAAATGATTGACACGAATTTGTCTAAATATGGATGAATTTGACACGATTGGAAATGATTGACACGAATCCGTATTTTGACAAATGTGTGTCAACCATTTTCGATCGGAGGGAGTACGGTACATTGCAAAGCTAGCTTCCAAAAAGAATATTAAAATTACCACGTTCACGTCAAAAAGTTGTCCTTTTGCTTGAAGAAAATTCATCTGAAAAATTGTTCACGTGATTAAAAAAATCACGGGTTTAAAATAATTGTTAACGGGGTTTATTTAAAAAATGGTCGCGTGTTTGAAAAATTGTTCACCTAGTTCAAAAAATCGTTAACGTGTTTCAAAAAAATATTCACGGGGCTTAAATGTTCAAAAGTTCAAAATGTTCATTTGTTTAAAAAATATTATTCATGAGGTTTATAAGAAATGTTCACGTGTTAGAAAAATTGTTCAGCTGGTTTAAATAATCGTTCACTGGGTTTTTAAAAAAATCACGTGTTTTTAAATTGTCCACGCGTTCAAAACAATTGTTCACATGGTTTTAAAAAATATTCACGGGGTTTTATTCAAAAAAATTGTTCAGTTTACAAAATATTGTTCACGGGATTTATAAGAAATGTTCGCGTGTCCAAAAAATTGTTCACGTGGTTTAAAAAATCATTCACGGGGTTTAAAAAAATGTTCACGTGTTCGAAAATTGTTCACGACGTTTATAAAAAATGTTCACGTGTTCAAAAAAAAATTCACGTGGTTTAAAAAATAATTCAAGGATCTAAAAAAGTGTTCAAGGGGTTTAAAAATATGTTCACTTGGTTAAAAAAATGTTCACACGGTTTATAAAAAATGTGCACGTGTTCAAAAAAATGTTCACGTGGTTTAAGTAAATCATTCATAGGTTCCAAAAAAGTGTTCATGGTGTGTAAAAAATGCTCAAGTGTTCGAAAAATTGTTCACGTGTTTTAAACAAATTGTTCTCGGGGTTAATAAGAAATGTTCATGTGCTAAAAAACTAAGTCATGTGGTTTAAAAAAAACCGTTCACGGGTTCAAAAAAGCCATATTCAGAGATTCCAAAAAAGTGTTACGATTTTAAGAAATGATGACATGTTCAAAACTTGATCATGGGTTTGAAAAAATCCTCGGATTTGATAAAAGACATGTTCATGTATGTGAAAAAAAAATCACATATTAAAAAAAGGTCACATGTTGGGAAAAAGTATTCATAATTACCAAAAAATAATTAAAGAAAGAGTTAGAAATAACCAAAAAAAATTGGCATAAGTAGAAAGAAAAGAAACGAATTTTTTAAAATAAACAACAATTTAAAAGGCGAAAAACGAGGAAAACAAAGAAAGAGAAAAAACAGTAAAAATGAAAGCGTAAAAAGAAAAGAAGAAAAAAACACCCGTACTGGGTCAGCCCGTGTAACGCGCTGCTGTGGGCGAGTTGGTACTACACCTCGCAATAAGCAAGATATAATGCTTGCGATTGCTTACCGCAGTGAAGCCCACCGCACGGAAGGGGTTGGGCCGACCACAGGTAAGCTACTTTTCTGAGATGCTGATTTCTTCTTTGGTGGAGTGACTTCTACCAAGATCGTGAAGCTGATTTTTAAATGAAGATGATGAAACAGAAGAGGTCGGGAGTGATCATGATGAGGTACCTCTGAATGATGAGGGATGACTTTCGCTAATATCGCCTACTTCTTTTTCTCTTATTGGTGCTTCGATGCCAAAGGGGAGAAAGAGTAGAGGTCTATTAGGTCGTTCGGGTTAGTGGGTGTTGTTATTTTGTGGTGATCCAAATTCGTATATACTGATAAAGACCGACTTGTGACGAGGAGAGCGGAGCGTCCCGGAGTATTGGAGGTCACGTTACCGACCTAGATTAGGTTAGGGCACCTATAAACACATCTTGTAAGCTGCCGTCATGGGATAAGTCGCATTGCGTAAATCCCCGACGTTTGTAACCTCACCCAATATAGTAAAGTATTGTTGGCTGGCGCCCGTGGTTTTTCTCCTCCATTGTTGGAGGGGTTTTCCACGTTAAATCTCGTGTCCCCGTTGGTTGATCTTTCCGCTACTTCATCGCTTTATTTGCTATCGTTTATAACAAGTGGTATCAGAGCCTTGTTTTCAGATCTATTTCAGATTAGGGTTTCACGATGGCATCGATGAAGTTTGATCTACCGTTGCTGGACTACAAGACGAGATTTTCGTTGTGGCAAGTCAAGATGCGTGCGATCATCGCACAGTCCAATGATCTTGACGATGCGCTGGATAAATTCGGCGACAAGGAGCAGGACAAGTGGACTGCTGACGAGAAGCGGAAAGACCGTAAGGCTTTATCGCTTATTCAACTTCATCTATCTATCCTGCAAGAAGTACTACAGGAGAAAACCGCAGAGAAACTTTGGGCTAAGCTGGAGGCGATCTGCATGTCCAAGGATCTAACCAGCAAGATGCACGTGAAGATGAAGTTGTTCACGCACAAGTTGCAAGAAGGTGGTTCGGTAATGAATCACTTATCGATCTTTAAGGAGATCGTTTCTGACCTAGTGTCGATGGAGGTAAAGTACGATGATGAAGATCTAGCACTTTTACTTCTATGTTCGCTGCCAAATTCCTTTGCAAATTTTCGTGATACCATACTGTTAAGCCGTGATGAACTAACCACCGCGGAAGTATATGAGGCCCTGCTTGCCAGGAAAAGATGAAAGGTATGGTACAGAAAGAGGAGTCATCGTCCTCCAAGGGCGATGCTTTGCAGGTCCGAGGGAGGCCTGAGCAGCGAGATAACCACTACCACAACAACAGAGATAAGAGCAAGGGTGACAGAGGTCGCTCAAAGTCCAAAGGACGAGACAAGTTCTGCAGGTATTGTAAGAAATCTAATCATGTCATTGATGACTGTTGGAAGTTGCAGAACAAGGAGAAAAGAAAAGGTACTTACCAACCAAAAAATAATGAAGGTAATGATACCGGTGAGGCTGCTGTTGTTGATGGTAGTTCTGATGGCGATTGCCTAGCTGTTTTAGCTGCATGTGTTTCTCGTCATGATGAATGGATTCTAGATACTGCATGTTCTTTTCATATTTGCTGTAACAAAGATTGGTTCAGTTCTTATGAGTTAGTGCAGACTGGAGATTTCGTGCGTGTGGGAACGACCAACAATGTCACATTGCTGGCGTTGGTTCTGTTCAGATCAAGACGCATGATGGTATGACACGCACGCTGACGGGAGTGAAACACATACCAACCATGGTGAGAAATTTGATCTCGCTCAGTACCCTTGATTGTGACGGGTACAAGTACGGCGGGAATAGACTCCTGAAGGTATCAAAAGGTTCTCTCATTATGGTTGGTGATATGAATTCTGCTAAGTTATATGTTCTTAGAGGTAGCACTTTCTGGTACTGTTGCTGCTGTTTCTCATGATGACCTAGTAAAACTAACCTTTGGCATAAGCGTCTTGGACATATGAGTGAACTTGGTATGGCAGAATTGATCAAGAGAGACTTGCTGCAAGGATGCAGTTTGGGTAAGATGCAGTTCTGTGAACACTGCATTTTCGGTAAGCACACAAGAGTTAAGTTTAATGCTTCCGTTCACACCACCAAAGGTACACTTGATTATGTACATGCTGATGTTTGGGGGCCATCTCGTAAGCCCTCTTATGGTGGTGCTCGTTATATGCTTACCATTATTGATGATTACTCTAGAAGAGTTTGGCCTTATTTCATGAAAAATAAGGATGATACGTTTGCTGCTTTTAAAGAGTGGAAAGCTATGATTGAAAGGCAAACAGAAAGGAAGGTGAAATTACTTCGTACTGACAATGGTGGCGAATTTTGTTCGAATGCCTTTAATGATTATTGCAGGAAAGAAGGCATTGTCAGGCACCTCACCATCCCGTACACGCCTCAGCAGAATGGTGTAGCGGAGCGGATGAACAGGACCATCATCTCCAAGGCTCGCTGCATGATCTCCAACGCTCGCATGAGTAAGCGTTTTTGGGCTGAGGCGGCTGCCACCCTGCTACTTGATAAACAGGTCACCATCTATTCCCCTCGACAAGAAAACTCCCATCGAGGTATGGTCAGGTACTCCTGCTGATTATTCACAGCTTAAAGTTTTCGGTTGCACTGCTTATGCTCATGTTGATAATGGAAAGTTAGTTAGAGCCGAGAGCTATTAAGTGTGTGTTCATTGGTTATGGTTCGGGTGTAAAAGGATACAAGTTATGGAATCCCGAAACTAACAAGGCATTTATGAGCAGGAGTGTTGTTTTCAATGAATCTGTTATGTACTTTGATAAGTTGTCCTCAGATGTTTTGCCAGATTTTTCTGAGGAGCAGGTTCGTGTCGAGGTGGAGCACTCTGTTGAAAAGGAAAATGTCACTGTTGACAATGATGGTGCTGCTACAGATGATTCTGATCCTGATTCTGATGATTCTGACTGATTCTGATAATAATAATGTTCAGAACTCACCCCTGTTTTGCAGCCACAAAGTCTATTGCTGCTCGTAGGAACAGGAGGAATTGTGGTCCTCGACCACGTTTAATTGAAGAGTGTAACATTGTTGATTATGCTCTGAGTTGTGCAGAACAGGTGGAGCACGGACATGAGCCGTCCACTATACTGAAGCTATTGGTTCCGGTGACCGCGAGAAGTGGCTTGCTGCTATGCAAGAAGAGATGCAGTCACTCGATAAGAATGGCACATGGGAAGTTGTGCGCTTGCCTAAGAAAAAGAAGGCAGTCCGCTGTAAGTGGATCTTCAAGAGAAAGGAGGGTTTATCTCCTAGCGAGCCTCCGAGGTTTAAGGCAAGGTTAGTTGCAAAAGGCTTCAGTCAAATTCCAGGTGTGATTATAATGATGTTTTCTCTCCAGTTGTTAAGCATAGTTCAATTCGTACATTTTTGGTATTGTTGCTATGCGTGATCTTGAGCTTGAGCAGTTAGATGTAAAGACTGCGTTTCTGCATGGAGAGTTGGAGGAGGAGATATACATGGACCAGCCAGAAGGGTTCATAGTGCCGGGTAAGGAGGATCTTGTGTGTAAGTTGAAAAGGTCCTTACGGTTTGAAACAATCTCCTCGTCAGTGGTATAAAAGGTTTGATTCTTTTATGTTGTCACATGGCTTTAAGAGGTCTGAATTTGATAGCTGTGTGTACATTAAGTTTGTTAATGGATCACCTATATACCTGTTATTATATGTTGATGATATGTTGATTGCTGCCAAGAGCAAGAAAGATATCGCTGCTCTCAAGTCACAGTTGAGTAGCGAGTTTGAGATGAAGGATCTTGGTGCTGCTAAGAAAATTCTAGGTATGGAGATTACCCGTGACAGAAATTCTGGTTTGTTGTTTCTTAGTCAGCAAAATTACATTAAGAAAGTTCTTCATCGTTTTAACATGCATGATGCAAAGTCTGTTAGTACTCCGGAGTAAGGGGGTGTGTCGGCGCGGACGCGACGACGCTGAGTTCGTGCCCCGGTGGCACGAACAGGGGAGAAACGTGAGTAGTGGCGAGCGGCGCTGCTACGAGTGCGGGGGGGTGGCGACGGAACATGGGGTGCGGAAAAGCGGGCAATTCCCCTCCTGATCTGCTCGAGGGAGCTATGGGTAAAGGTGGGGAGCCGAGGTGGGTGGCGAGAAGAACTAGCTCCAGATGCTCGTGTCATCTCGGCCATAGCTACGTTGGCGCGAAGCGAGGCAAACTGGATGAGGGTAACGTGGAGATACTGGTGGAGGAGGGCGGTGTACTGAAGGAGGACGGTGGGGGCTGAGCGGGGGTCACCTGGGTTGGGAAAAAGAAGGTCCCTGTTGTCTAAATCCAGCCTCGGGAAATAGACGTAATGGTGCACAACCTCATGACTGGGTCGTATGTACGAAGGAAGACGATGGCGTCTCCTGCAGCCTCCTGTATGGCTCGGGTCGCCTGAGTAGAGACACCGAAAGTAATGGCGTGGATGTTTCCATTGGCCACCGGCTCTGAGCGCAGGTGGACGGTGGCGGTGAACTCAGTAGCGGCCCCGTCGGGACGGTTGTAGTACACGCGGTAGATCGAGGGAGTTGAGCCTGGGTAGAGGTGATCCCAAATCTCAGCGAGGAACTGTGGAAAGCCAGGAACGTGCACGACGGTGGTCTCTGTGAAGAACTCGAACGGTGCCATCTGTACTAGGGACAGAAGCCAAAAAGGTGAGCGTTAAAGTTTACAAGCGCAAACAAGTAGAGAAACAATTAAGAAGCAGGCAACGCAGCCAGCTCTATCCTAAGTCGTCTGAGGAACTAGGGTATCCTACAGGCAGTTAGGCTCCGATACCAAGCTCTGTGTCACCCCGATCCAGATGATCAAGTTACCCCATATACCAGTCCCAGAAACACTAGATATATGACAACTTGATAAACAAAGACATAACCAAATATATATATATATATATATATATATATGGCTCCGAGTTCGGAAGGATACAATATTACAACACGGGGTGAGGCTCCAGCGATCGCGCAACAGGCGCACACAACAGTATGTACATTATTTTTCTAACACCGAGCCTCTATCAAAGATCGCAGCGGGTACGTAGGTAGTAGCGTGGCAACGACGGGCCTTATTCCACAGGGTCCTGCCTGGGACACTGATTCCTAATTCTCGTACAGCGGGTACTCGGCGACGGGTGCAGTGGGGTCTGGCCACATGAAAAGCCAGGTGAGTACATTGAATGTACTCGCAAGACATTAGCCTAAAATCAAACAAGGTCTATCTATATGGCATGGCATAAGTTCGAAAAGTAGCATGGCATAAGTTTGGGTATATAAGTGCGAGTCCAATATTAACGGTTGGACTTAACTTACCTACTTACCTTAGTAGGGACGTTTCGTGTTATCAAGTGAGATCATGTTTCTCACTCAACAACTCGTAACCACAACTAGGCTTCTAAGCCTCTAGCCAACTCTGGCTTATTTCTCGATTCTCAAGTCCTTAGCCAACTCTAGCTAGACTCTCAAATTTCCACGTGATCGTTGGGTTTCACATTAATTATTTCTCCATATTCGACCGGACTGACTCATAGCATGACTTGACCCAAACATCGTCCCATAACCTAGGGACAAGGCTAGATTCTAGATTGACACTCTCGAGAGGTTGCAACATTTATCCGCACGCTGAAGTCTAAGCTTGTACCGCCGGTACCGAAGTACTAGAACCGATCATGGCGAGCAGTACAAACCCACACTTCCATAACCGTTTACTCTACCCAGACACTCCCTGTGTAGCCACCGACACGTCCTAGGGACCAAGTCTTATGACGAAGTGAATCCGGCACGCCCCCAACAGATGAGCGACGCCTAGCTCTGGAACCTTCGCAAGACTAGCCCCGTCCACAAAGGTAACCGACTAGACTTGCCAAAAGGGTGGCGTTAAAGGAGGCTTGATAGAATACTCGGCCATGGTCCGCCCATATGAACGACGCATGGTTGTGCTGGTTGTGCTTGGTGAGTGGCACTATGTGACACAATCTAGTCGAGGGAGGTGGTTATCTTTTTAGTCAAGTTTTAATTTCTGTCTCCAACATGATCCAAGCAATACATGACAAATCTCATAATAATCCAAGCTTAGCAAAAGAAAGTAGCGTCATTCGGATGACTGTGGCGGAGCTACCTCCGACCAGCGCCTTCTCGTTTGACTAGAAAAGAAACGTCAACCGGATGACTGTGGCGGAGCTACCTCCGACCAGCGCCTTCTTGTTTGACTAGAAAAGAAACGTCAACCGGATGACTGTGGCAGAGCTACCTCCGACCAGCGCCTTCTCGTTTGACTAGAAAAGAAACGTCAACCGGATGACTGTGGCGGAGCTACCTCCGACCAGCGCCATCTCGTTTGACTACAAAAGGGGTGTTGCACAACATTTGAAGATCAACAAATATACAGAAATGCGACAATATTTAATGCAACATGGCATGTGAGATGCAACAGCAATCATCGTAAGCAACCAAGAAAATTCCTAAAGTTCGACCGAGCTTGAGATCGGGTTAACGGCTTGCCTTCAGCAGTGGGGTATGGTTCGGGATCGACTTCAACTTCGTTGGGGAAGTTCAAATCTATCAAAGGAAGAAAACATGCATAAATGCCAAAAAAAAATCCCTAATAAATCCATTTTGGTTCCAATGGAAAGACATTTTCAAAACAAAGCTACCAAAATTGGTTTCATATTTTTCTGATCATTTTTGAGGGAGATATGGCCTTTCAAAGTTGGATTTAAATTCTGCCAATTTCAAATAGAAAAATAAAACAGAAAACATTTCGGGAAAAGATTAAAAATCTGATAGCGGGACCCACCAGTCAGTGGCACTGTTTTCAACCGTTATTACGCGCGAAAATTAGGGAGCGCACTATGCTGCTCCGGCGAGCTCACCGGCGGCGTTTTCCCGCGGCTAGGGCGACGGGGAGGTGAGGGAGAAGAAGCAGCCAGGCTCAGGGAGGTCCTGCGCAGCTCGTCTGCGCACTCGCGGTTGCCGGAGAGGTCGGACAAAAGCAGAGCTTCCTCTCCCGTGGCGACGGTGACCTGTCGATGATGGATTCGACGGGTCCGACCACCAATCACCCAGGCGAGGACGGTGGAAGGTTCATGGTGGCCTGAGAGAGTGGTGTGGGTGAGGAATCAACGGGGGAGAGGCTGAGGGCGAGGAAATCGAGCGGAACCCGTGCGGCTATGGAGAGCTCAATTCCGGCGAGGTGGTGCTCTACTGGCCTCGATACTACGTGTGAGGAAGTTTGGGAGGGGAGAGTGGTGGTGCGAGGCTTGGAGGTTGCTGGGGAGCTCCTTTTATAGCGAACCGAGATGGTGGCTGCCAAGGCTGGCACGGTGAGGTGGCGGGTGTTGTGCTTGTGCACTACCTGGGCGGTGCGTCGTGGAGCTGACGGTGGCGGCGCGTGGCGGAGCACCTCACGAGCACACAGGGGAGGGGAGAGGCTCGGCGTGGCGATGTAGAGGCTGACAAGCGGGGCCATGGTGTTGTTGTTCTGGACGACGCATCGGGTTGCATCCGTGGCGAGGGGGGACTAGCTTCTCCGGTGATGCGTGGGTGCTGAATGGTGGAGAGGGTGGAGGGGGACCCGTTGGGCACGATCTGGGGAGAGGGGAAGCAGAACGGCGTCGGCCAGAAACAGGCGGCGCCGCCTGGCACGGCCACGTCGGCGGTGACCAAGGTTTTGGGCATGCCAGAAGCGGCATGTGGATGATTCTCTCAGCTCCGAGCTCCAAATCGAGTGTGGTTTTCACCGTTGTGCGCCAAATTCAAAAACCTACCACTTTGCTGACTAAAGTTTTTGCAAATTCGAAACTTGGTCCGAGTAGAAAATTTGAAAAACGATACTGGTCAAAAAGCAAAGTTAGGTTTAGGAGTTCTAAAATAAATGGGCTTGAGCCAAAAAAATCCCTGAGATAGGTACTGGTCATGAGCACCTATTTTGGGAGTTTTCATGAAAAGGGGAAAAGCTTTCACATGCTTCCAAAAATCATTGGAGTTTTAAGCAGAAATGAAAACAGAGAAAAGCTCCAATATTTTCTCAACAAGGTATGGGATATTTTTACATATTTGGGTTACACACTGGTTAGGGATCATCTCTGAATTTTTGGAGAATTTTTGGAATGACATTTAATATACTTCCTTTGTAAAGCTAAAATAAAGGGATTTTGGTTTATTGATAAATGGAAATATCTAGAAAATGATTTTGGGAAAAAAAGGGCAAGCAACAAGTGTACCAAGTGGGAGAGAACCCAAAACATAATATCCCAAGCTTGGACAATATTTTGTAAAAGATTGCAAATTGAAAAGGAGGTTAAACCCAGAAAATTAAATCCAGAGTCAATAAGAATATTTTCAAAAGAAATTTTGAAGAGCCAAATTTCAGGGTGTTACACATATGGCTAATCCTGGTAAAGAACATTGGAAGGCTGTTCAGTGGATTTTCAGGTACCTTCGCGGCACATCCAATGCTTGCCTGAAGTTTGGCAAGACTGGCGAGGGACTCGTAGGCTATGTGGATTCATATTTTGCTGCCAATTTGGATAAGAGGAGATCCCTCACAGGTTATGTGTTCACGCTTGGTGGTTGTGCCGTGAGTTGGAGGGCAACGTTGCAATCCATTGTTGCCCAGTCTACCACTGAAGCAGAGTACATGGCTATTGCTGAAGCATGTAAAGAATCAGTTTGGTTGAAAGGTTTGTTTGCTGAGCTTTGTGGAGATGATACTTGCATTAACCTGTTTTGTGACAGTCAGAATGCTATTTACCTTACTAAGGATCAGATGTTCCATGAGAGAACAAAGCACATTGACGTCAAATACCATTACGTGAGTGATGTTGTTGCAAAAGGTAAGCTGAAGGTATGCAAGATAAGTACTCATGATAATCCTGCTGATATGATGACAAAGCCAGTTCCTGTTACTAAGTTCGAGCTTTGCTCGGGCTTAGTTGGTCTCACTGTCTAGCCCAAGAGGCTATTTGGCGCCGAAGGTGTTTTTTCTTTGTTGTTTCAGGGTGAAGTTCTCGTTCATGCTACAAGATGGAATTTGTCTCAAGGTGGAGTGTTATTTTGTGGTGATCCAAATTCGTATATACTGATAAAGGCCGACTTGTGATGAAGAGAGTGGAGCATCCCGGAGTATTGGAGGTCACGTTACCAACCTAGATTAGGTCAGGGCACCTATAAATACATCTTGTAAGCCGCCGTCATGGGATAAGTCGCATTGTGTAAATTCCCGGCGTTTGTAATCTCACCCAATTTAGTGAAGTATTGATGGCTGGTGCCCGTGGTTTTTTCTCCTCCATTGTTGGAGGGGTTTTCCACGTTAAATCTCGTGTCCCCGTTGGTTGATCTTTCCGCTACTTCGTCGTTTTATTTGCTATCGTTTATAACAGGTGTTGGTTTGCTTTCTCAAGTCTTGATCATTCATTTGCATCTTATGGCTTGTATGAACCTCTTATTTGTTATTTTCATACCTCTTATGCTTATTTGGTTTGTTTTGGACAAGTTTGAACCTTTTTTGTTTATTCATGGATGTTTGAGTATGCTTCATGTTATATCCTTGCCTTATACAGTACATGTATAGTTTATATTTCCATTCGAATATTTATTCCTTGCATATCATATGACATGGCATTCACACACACGGACACACCTCTTGCTAGTGAGGATATGCTTATGGTCATGTTATTGTTTCTCTCACTAGTTATGGTTGCAAAGTTGTCATTTCTTTTTCATACTCGTATCTTTGCACCTTGTTCATGTTTCTAAATATATTGTATTAATATGTGCATATTAATGCAATATTCCTTAGTATGCACACGCGTAGGGGGGACTCACTTTAAATTTTTAGAAACCTCGCACATGGCATATCATATTTATCTACTTGCGAGAACTCTAGTCTAGTTGTCATCTTCCACCGATAAGGGGGAGATTGAAAGAGCTTTTTCGCTTAATAGTTTTTAGTTGAGATGACACTATTATTAGTGGACTAATAAAACCTGCCTTTACAGGTTTTAGTCCCATGTGTTGCAATTGGTTATTATCATGTTTTATCTTGCTTTGAGTCACATGTATGAATGTATGATGCACTATTAAGAGGGATCACTTGGATGAACTTCAGGAGGATAAACATCCTAAAACAACTTCTATACTCATCCCTTGCCTCCACAAAAGAGAGAGACAGTGGCTTCAGGTTTTATTCCATTCTGAGTTGTTTCCCCTCATTCGGACCAAAATTCGGAGATCCGGGTTCAAATCCGGTTGCCCGAAGATGATCTACATCCTATATGCAGACCAGTTCTGATAACCTATGGACTAGTCCGTGATACGTCTCCAACGTATCCATAATTTCTGCTGTTCCATGCTTATATTATACCATTTGCTACATGTTTTATATACACTTCATATCACTTTTATGCATTTTCTAGGACTAACCTATTAACAAGATGGCACAGTGCCAGTTCCCTGTTTTCTGTTGTTTTTTGGTTTCAGAAAGTTACTTCTGGAAATATTCTCGGAATTGCACGAAACAAAAGGCCAAGTCCCTATTTTTCTAACACGTACACGGAGTCTGAAGGAGAGACGAAGGGGAGCCACGAGGTGGCCAAACCACCTGGCGGCGCGGCCCCACCTTCTGCCACGCCAGTCTGTGGTTTGGGCCCCTCGGGGGTCCGCCGACATCGCCCCTTCGCCTATTTATTCCCCGAGACGTGAAAACCCTAAAACACCGAGCCTTTCATCCAGAACATATTCGCTGCTGCCGCCGTCGTCAACCCTAACTCGAGGGGTTCTGAAGCTCTTCCCGGCACCCTGCCGGAGAGGGGAATCATCACCGGAGGGCTCTACATCGCCATGCCCGCCTCCGGAGTGATGCGTGAGTAGTTCATCCTTGGACTATGGGTCCATAGCAGTAGCTAGATGGTTGTCTTCTCCACTTGTGCCATCATGTTTAGATCTTGTGAGCTGCCTATCATGATCAAGATCATCTTATTGTAATGCTACATGTTGTGTTTGCTGGGATCTGACTTATATTGATACCTATGTGGAGATGAATATTATATTATCATGTCTATGTCATTTGTGATCTTGCATGCTCTCCGTTACTTGTTGAAGTCTTGGCCAAGTGAATACTTGTGACTCCAAGAGAGGGTATTTATGCATGATAGTTGGGTTCAACCTCTATTTAACCTGGGATAGTGACAGCAAGTTCTAAGGTTGTAGATGTGTTGTTGCCACTAGGGGTAAAACAGCAATGCTTTATTCAAGGATGAATGTATTGTTTACATTATGCACATTACTTAATGCAATTGTCTGTTGCTTGCAACATAATACTGGAAGGGGCACGGATGTTAACCGGAAGGTGGACTATTTAGGCATAGATGCATGCTGGATAGCGGTCTATGTACTTTGTCGTAATGCCCAAATGAATCTCATAGTAGACACCACAACTCGCACATGCATGTTATATGCACTTATCAATTGTCAATTGCCCAGCTGTAATTTGTTTACCCAGCATGTTAGTTATCTTATTGGAGAGACACCACTAGTGAACTGTGGACCCCGGTCCATTCTTTTACATCTGAAATACAATCTACTGCAATCATTGTTCTCTACTGTTTTATGCAAACAAACATCATCTTCCATACGATACGTTTAACCCTTTGTTTTCAGCAAGCTGGTGAGATTGACAACCTCACTGTTAAGTTGGGGCAAAGTAATTTGATTGTGTTGTGCAGGTTCCACGTTGGCACCGGAATCCCTGGTGTTGCGCCACACTACACTCCTTCACCAACACCTTCGAAGCAACCTCGTTTTCCTACTGGTTCGATAAACCTTGGTTTCATACTGAGGGAAAACTTGCTGCTGCACTCATCATACCTTCCTCTTGGGGTTCCCAACTGACGTGTGACTTTACACGCATCAAGCATAGTTTCTGACGCTGTTGCCGGGGAGATATTCCCTCGTCAACTTAGCGCTAGCAGTCCGCAGTCAGGTTCAGATGATCCTGATGGTCTGGACCGAAGTCTGGAACTCCGGGATCTAATCGAGATGTTGTGAAAACAGAGCATAACAGATGGAAATCTAGGCTTCCATATGTAAGCCCGCCTCTTCTTTCTCAACAGTTACCATACGCGAAATATCCTTTACTGCTCTCATACTCTCTCACCTCCATTGTTGCAGCTCCAAAAACTAGGAGATCAACTAGTTCTCCATCGAAACTCGAATCCCTTTTTTAGATAATGGGAGCTTTATTACTTAAAAGGTTTAAGTATTACACCCAGCCTCTGCATAACCAAGATGCACACAGCCGAAATAAGTCTGTAATTCGGAAAATAAAAAGGCGAATTACATATCATAATGAGAAATTGTAAGGACGCCTATGGTGGTGGAGGGCCAATCCGCAAATTATGCTGACATCCATGTTGGGATAAAAAGGCTCTCGCCGTATCCTCCAGTCTTGTATAGACATCCATAAACAGGTCTCGATGCCCCCACACATTGCAACGGAGACCACAAACAGAGAGCAGCAGTAGTCCAGTAGATAACCTGCATAAGAGAGCAATTTTTATCATTAAAAACCTTGTCATTTCTACATATCCAAAGCGACCATATTACGGCAAGCGCTGCCACCCTAATAAGTTGTTTAAACCCATTATCCACCCCGTTCAGCCAATTGCCAAAAATATTGGCAACGCTTTTAGGTGGGTAAATAGTAGAACCTATCTGGATGATGGACCATATAGAACTAGCGAATTTGCACTTGAAGAATAGGTGTTTGATCGCCTCATCTTTATGACAAAAGACACACTGCTTACTTCCATGCCAATTGCGTTTTGCAAGGTTGTCTTTTGTAAGAATAACTCCTCGACGAAGATACCACGCAAAAACTTTGTTTTTAGTGGAATTTTCATTTTCCAGATTTTCTTATTATTATCTACCGGCACATCTGGTTGGATTACCGTTGTATACATGGAGTTCAGAGTGAATTTACCGCTATTGTGTAAATTCCACCGAAACTCATCGGGTCCATCTGTCAAATTGACAGAGGCTAGATCCTGTAACAACTCATGCCAAGCTACCAGTCTGGGACCAACAAGATCTCTTCTGAACGTCACCGTTGTATGGTTATTAACCAATACTTGAGCGAGCGTATTGCTCTTGTGACGTCCTAGGACTATATTATATAGCGCTGGATATTGTTCTCGGAGTGGGGTATTTCCCAGCCACGTATCCTCCTAGAACCTTATCTCAGATCCATCCTTAATGGAAAAAGAACCATATGGGAAGAAAAATTTCTTCGTACAATTAGCCCAGCCCAAAAATGTGAAGCACCTGGTTTCCAAGAAACCTGTGACAGCGCATTGAGCCTATGTATTTCCTCCTAAGAAGAGTTTGCCACACCCCATCTTCAGTCAGAAGCTTAAACAATCACTTTCCAAGGAGGGCTCTATTCTTGACCTGAAGGTCATGAATCCCAGACCGCCATGGTCCTTAGGGTGGCACACTATATCCCATTTGGCCAGCCGATATTTCTTATTTTCATTATCCCCTTGCCAAAAGAATCTAGATCGAAAGTAATCCAATCGATGCAAGACTCCCTTTGGTAATTGGAAGAAAGATATCATATACAGCACCATATTTGTTAGGACTGAATTTATGAGAACCAACCTACCACCCAGGGATAATAATTTTCCTTTCTAACTACTCAACCTTTTTTGCAGTCTTTGCTCAACATGTTTCCATTGAGCTATCATTAGCCTCCTAAAGTGAATAGGAATGCCAAGATAATTAATTGGAAACTGGCCAAGCCCACAGCCAAATAACTCAGCATATTGGTCAGCCACGTCTTGAGCTTCGCCAAAACAAAACACTTCACTTTTATGGAAGTTAATTTTTAGACCAGAAAGTTGCTCGAACGTGATAATATTAATTTCAGGTTTCTTGCTTTTCCATGTCATGTTCCATAAAAAGAATTGTATCGTCAGCATATTGGAGAATGGATAATCCACCATCCATTAGGTGCGGAACCACTCCAACAATTTGCCCATCCAATTTCGCACGTTCAATGATTATGGCTAGCATATCAGCAACTATATTAAATACTATAGGTGATAGTGGATCGCCTTGTCGTAATCCCTTTTTTGTTTGGAAGTATCTACCAACATCGTCATTCACTTTGATGGCGACACTTCCTCCAGAAACGAAATTATGTATCATTGCACGCCACTCATCTGAAAAACCTTTCATTCTGAGTGTTTGTTGTAGGAAAGACCATTTGACTTTATCATAAGCCTTTTCGAAGTGTATTTTTAGAACCACTCCATTAAGTTTTTTCCGATGCAACTCATGACTATTTCATGTAGAATCACAACACCATCAAGTATATTGTGACCTTGCATAAAAGCAGTTTGAGTGGGTCTCACAACATGATCAGCGACCGAATTTAGCTAATAGTAGCTGTTTTAGTGAAGATTTTGAAACTAACGTTTAGAAGACAGATAGGTCTATATTGCTGGATCCTTTCTGCTCCATTAACCTTAGGCAACAAAATTATCTCACCGAAATTTAGGCGAAACAGATCGAGTTGTCCAGCATGCAAAGCATGAAACATCTCGATCAAGTCCGATTGGATTACATCCCAAAAAGTTTGTTAAAACTCAGCAGGAAAACCATCCGGACCCGGTGCTTTGTTGTGTTCCATTTGGAATACCGCCTTCTTCACCTCCTCCTCAGAGTAAGGAGCTGTAAGATGGGCGTTTTCCTGATCGGAAACTTGCGGAATATCATTTGTACGGGATTCATCGAGCGAGAAATTATCTGCATCTGGCTCACGAAAAAATTTTTATAGTACTTCGTGATGTAGGATTTTAGTTGCTCATGGCCTTCAATCGTACCCTCCTCCTGGATAAGAGAATGAATGAGTTTCTTTCTATGTCTGCCATTAGCTAGACTATGAAAGTATCTCGTATTTGCATCTCCTTCCAGAATAAATTGGGCCTTTGATCGTTGGTACCATTTGATCTCCTCTTCACGAAGAAGACCGCCATCTCTGCATTGGATCAATTTTTTGAGATCGTCTCTTGTGTTCATAGCGGTCTGACTTCCGCAATAGCCTCTAATTCATCAATAATAGATGACAGACGAAGCTTCTCATTTTTTAGCTGACCTACCATATGTATAGCCCAACCTTTCAGGTGTTTACGCAATGCGCTTATTTTTTATTCCACCTTTGGATTGGAGTAAGACCAGGCACCGGTCTTTCCCACACCCTCTTAACCATTTCGAAAAAACCTTCTCTATGTAACCAACTCAATTCAAATTTAATTGGCACTTACAAGATGGATTAGGTGTTCCCGTGGTTAATAGTATGGGTGCATGATCTGACAATCCCTTGATACGTTCGAGGACCCGTACTGAGACCATTGGGTATTTAATTTCCCAATCCGAGTCCATCAATACATGGTTCAACTTTTCGTATGTTGGCTCTGGGAGGCTGTTAGTCCAAGTGTACTGCCTCCCAATCATCGAAACCTCTCTTAGACTAAGACTGTCAATTATAGCATTGAATAAGAGAGGCCATCGGTTGTCAAATCCGCCTCTACTTTTCTCATGTGGGAACCTTAGTAAATTAAAATCTCACCTATATTAATAGGATATGGATTATCTTTTACCAGGTTTACCAACTCTCTGAGAAAAGTAGTTTTATATTCTTCTTCGGCGGCCCCGTACACGGTGACCAGAGTCCATGTGAAGTTGTCAGCTTTGTTACAGATGTGGAACTTAATATGAAAGTCCCTTCTGAACTAGCCAACACATCCATAGTCTCTGTTCTGACGCCTAGTAAAATGCCCCCAGACCTACCACGTGGCGGACGAGACTTCCATGTGAATTCTACCCCACCAGATAAACGGTTAAGTAGACTCGCAGAGAAATCCCGTTTACCAGTCTTGGAAATTCCCACAAAATCCAATCGATGATCTCGAATAGAATCAGCAATATGAGCATGTTTAGCCAAGTCACGATGACCTCTGCTATTCTCGAATATGCCATTCATCGGGAAACAATTGGAGGTGTGGACAACTTCGCCTTTTTCCATGGCATTTTATTATTTTTCTTGTGAGAATCTGCTTTGGACTTGCGGTCAGACGCTTTTAGATCATATAATGAACTTAGCATCGCCTCGTCTAAGCCACCCTCCGATACATCACCCACTAGATGTGAGAGTAGCTGGACATCAATTGTGTCATGTAGCTCCTCCTCATCCATGTGAGTAATAGACGACTTACACGAGACTTTTGGGGTGACTATAAACCGGTCATATTCCAAATGTCTTAGTGCATTAGTCGACATAGCAATCTTTTCAATATTATTACACAAAGAAAATCCTACACTATTCAACTTAGCAGATATGCTTGAATTTGAATAAGCAAGAAACAACTTTGGGGAATTGATCATACCAGACTTGTCCAGGTTGTGTTCTGCCTTGCGTCGCATCGCCTTCGCCATGGAGTCCTCATCCGTAGCTGAGGAGCCGTCCACGGCCATGACGTGCCTCTCGCTCCTCCTCAACGGGGTCGGCACCGGGGAAGGCAAAGGTGAAGTAGAGCCCACACCCGGTGTCGCCGGGTTGTCGAGGAGCTGCGTAGAGCCCGACTTCCGCACGGAAGCATCAGCTAGCAGCTTCGGCGGTGATCGACCGCACCGGCGCATCAGGAGGCCCATCTGGCCCGGCGCCTTCTCCCAGGCCAGCCACCACGCTCGACTCCACACCCGCCCTGGGCGCTGGGGAGCTGGCTGCCGCTCGCAGCCCATCAGTGGCAACACCTGGTGACGGCGCGAAGACCCCCGCCCGTGGCCCACCAGCAGCCACCGGCGAGCCCGCAGCCCTGGACGACAGCGAGGAGACCACCGCCCATGGCCCAGCAGCACTCGGCGAGCCAGTAGCATCCCTGGGCAGCGGCGAGCATTCGACCGCCCGTGGCCCATCATCACCAACCGGTGAGTCGCCCTTGTCGGCCTGTTTCCCCCTTGCGCCGGCAGCCACACCAGGCGACGTCGAATGGCCCAGTAGCGGGGACCGAGTGACATCCAGCCCGGTGTAGCTTCCAGCACCCTACATCTTTTCCTGCACAGATTCACTAGCAGACGTCCCATTCATCCTAGAGGAGACCAGCTGCGCTACAATTTCTTTACCTCTCGGAGTTTGTGGATTTTCATTAAACGGAGTCACCGCAATTCCATGGCACACAGCAACAGACCCAAGTAACCCTAGCGATGAACACCCTGGCCCCGTAACATTAGCCTGAGGCATATGAGTGTCCCCATCTGCGGACTTTGGCAGCTCGTTCAAGTGCATCTCGTCGGTGTCTTTTTCCTCCATTCCTCTTGCATCATCATCTTTCTCATTCCGTCTCCAAATGAAGGGTACAAAGTCTGGTTCAGCGACATAGTCCGCCGTCTCCTTAGTGAACCGGAAAGAGTACCATTTATGTATCACAAAGGCATCAGCTTTAACCACCCTTGTCTCGAACAAATTGGGGTTGCGGATGGCCACCAGAATCCTAACCATGTTGTGTCGCCGAAGAGCCAACAGGTCAACATCCATGGTCTTTCCAATGAGAGTACCCACTGCCCAGAGACCCAAAAATCTGCTTCCAAATGTCCAAAGAAATCCACGATTCCTGCTTTGGCACACCTAGTTCAAACCCATTCATCCTGTCCAAGTCCGTCATAGAAGGAAAATTCACTAAGAAAGAATCCTCCTTGTGCGGAATGGCCTCCCAACGCCACGCGGACTGCAACGGACAGAAATGAGCCATCAAAGTCTGGATCATCTCCGCCGACACCAGCTCCCCAATCACCTTCACTATAGCCACTAGAGTAGAACTCGCAGCCAACTGTGGCCTGAAGACACCGTCGGGAAGGTGGCTGAACATGGTGTCCTCGCACCCAATGCCTGCCATCCCAGCATACTGCTTCGGCAACCAGAGAATGGGGCACCGGAGAGTCGGGTGCACCACCTTGTCACAGAAGTAGCAGTACCTATCAACCAAACACTCCTTCGTCTCATGGGAGTCTACCATGCAGTTTGAGCATTTTTTCCGCTTTGCCGTCGTAGCCCCTTGAGCACCCGTACCAGCTGACACATTAGCATCCACAGGAACAGCCATACCCGGTGCAGCAGCAATACCCTGACTGGACTCAGCAGATGCTGGCATCGGCGCCGCCGGCTTCCTCTTTTTCTTGTTCTTCTTCTTAGCTGCGGCCGTACCAACAACAAACGGCACCGTCGTCACCATCGTTGGGCTGATCACAGTCGTAGGCGGGACCGCCGGTGTCGCAGCAGCGCGCAGGCGCCACGGAACTCCCCGAGGCACGAACCGGCACCGTCGCGTTCCCGTCAGCCAAACCAGTTCCTGGCCCCGCCTGCCGGCCGGAGATCATGGGTGGCCTGGTCTGCGAAAGCTGGGCGGGCGCCTGGTGCGCCCCTTGTTGACCGCGCCCCGGTAATCCCCCCGACCCGCCCGCCCCCGACATCGCCGTCGGAGCCGTAGCGGCCTCCGCGAACGAACACGAGAAGGGGAGCGGGGTGCTAGCAGGTGTGGGGCAAGGCGAGATTGATGGGCTGGCCGGAGTTGAATTCGGCGATGACGGCGGCGCGATGCGGCGAAGGGCGTCGGTGTGCAGAGACGAAGCGGTGGAAGACGATGCGGTTTCGTCGCTAACCCTACGTCCGATCGACTCCAAAGGTTTCTAGAGGCCAGCAAAGCGACGGCCGAGATAATCCCAGGGCGATGGACGGCCAAGATCCGCCTGCGGCTCGGGCCCAGGTGTCAGGGTTTTTTGAATTTTGGCATCCGCCTCGCCACCGTGATCCGCATCAGCCGGATCGGAGACCGCCGCCAACTTCCGGCCATCAGCTCTGTCCCCGGTCACCGGAGCGGGTGGTAAGAACATACCGAGCACGGGCAGCGGTGTGATCCTCAGTCGAGGTAGGGGACCCCGCCAACCCATCCGCACCGGCTTCGAGACGACCGCGCCCATGGTCGATGCCGGCGGCGAAATACGGCCACGTCCAGAAACGGATGGCGCCCTGGTCAGCCCTGTAGATGAGCATGACGGCATTCCCAGCTCCGGCTGAGGTGTCGGTGTTGGATCGGCTGAAGGCGGCGAGCCGGAACGCATCTCCCAAGCCCGGTACGCCGGAGTCGGGAAACCGATCTCATTCCAGAACTCCTGCTGGAGCTCTTCGTCGGATCGCCGGCCCTTCCTAGCCACTGTCGTCCAGCCCACCTGCGGCACAGCTTCTTCTTCTTCTTCCTCCACTAGCACTTCCATGGCAGCTTCGAATGGTACCTCGGAGAGGCAATCTTCCTCCTCGGACGCGTCCCCCTCGAGCAGACACGAGAAGCGCGAGCCTTCCGCCACCGGAGAGTGGGCGGCCAACGCCGGCGACAGGCTGTTGGGCGGCAGAGTGAGCAAATTCCCACCAAGCCAAAATGTGATTCCCCCTCGAGTTCTTCAAGCTAGTTACTCTTGGGTTTGTTCGGAAACCCTAGGCCGCTAGGCGTCCGGAAGCTTTCGGTTGTGGAAATCTGCTCCGAAAAACTATGTAAGGGTTTGGAGTTCATTTTAAGGCATTACACTGATTGAGCTCCTATTTCGTGGGGGAGGCTCAAGAAGTAGAAGGTAACCTTCATCGCGTTCGGTGTCCCTCGTGGTATCCCGCATCTCTAAAATGGTGACGTGGTTTCCTCTAAGGAAGCGAACAATGGGTTACATTTTCATCTCTGTGTGCCTTAATTATTTCTATCCGAACTATTTTCTTTTGTGCATCTATTTTTGTTATAGCTTTCGAGTTTGAAATACCCAATAGCATCATATAGCACGATGTTTAGCTCATACGTCTAGATGCACCCATCATAAAAAATGAATATTGAATGCATTCCAAAATATCAAAAAATTCGGGTGTATATCCAGACACTTTAAATCCGCACAAAAGTTGCGTGAAAAAAAACTTTTTTGTTGTCGGTATAAAAAGACAAAGAAATGTCTTATGAAAAATCATTTTGAAACACCGGAATTTGTCTTTTTTACACGGGCCATAAAAAATGTTTTTTTCTTGTGAAAATTTATGTGCGGCCATAAAATGTATGTGTGTACATTCGAATTTTCTTTTAAATTTTTTAACATTTTGAAATCGGTTTTTATTATAGTAGGTGTATCTACACCTGCCAGTCAAAAACAGATTTCCCTTGTTTCTCTTAGTTGTTAGGCTCAATTTATTTATCCGTATAGTGTAAAAACTTATGAAACGAAGAGTATAGTTTATAGAAATTTGCCAGTACCTGGAGCGCGTGATCGAACGACACCTACTAGATGCGTTCAGAACGTTTGGATAGCGCAGTTGCATTATTAAGTATGTATTGTACCGTATTTCAAAATGTTTAGCAAATTGAATTGTTCAAATGACTTTGTATCTAAAGATATTGATTTTAAAGTATTTAGCATTTAGTAGAATTTGTTTAGGAAAGCAGGTCCCACATGTCAGAAGTATAAATTATTTTCTGGAATTGTTTTAAAAAAAATCTGGCAGGTGGGTCCATTGCTGACGTCATGGCCAATGCGGCCGTGCGGACGACGCCGGCATCGCATCGCTCGACTTGGAGTGCGTGGCTCAGCGCGTGCGACGCGCGCGGAGGCGGGGTGGTTGCAGGTGGCTGGGCCGCCGATTTTGGGACAGCGGAGCGTCGCCGGCGGCGAAAAAACGCGGCGGTCCGAGGGAGGGCACGGCGGCGTCGATTCCGGCGTGCCTCGGCCGGCCCGGCACGCGAGAGTGGGTGAGGAGAGGGAGGGCGGGGTGGCGGAGCATCCGTGTGCGGCGATTTGTCCGAGAAGCAATGGCGCGGCGTGGGCGCGCGTCGGCGGCGGTGGCGACGCCGGAGTCGCGCGGGAAGAGAGAAGGAAGGAGGGGGAGCTCTGTGGACGATTTTGCAGGAAGGCCCCTACTTTGCCGCGAAATTGGAGGTTAGTCCTCCGTAGCGAGAAAATATGAGTTGCGGAGCTATTTCTCGGTTTTTGAGGGGTTTTTTTTTCAAAATCGTCACGGATATGCACTGCGGATCGTCGGTTGATGGCGCGGATTGAATCACTGTAGATAGCTACAGTGTACAACAGTAAACACAGTAGCTATCTACAGTGCCCGGAGGCCTCTCAGGCCGTGAAAGTGACGCGCCTTAATATATTAGTAATGTATTAGTAATTAGTAATTCAGGTTGCACTAGATACATAAGCCGTACTAATGTGCCAGATGTTTGATTAGCAAATTTAAATATCACAGAATAGTGGTTCAATTCTCTTTTGATACTACCTCTAATCCCCAAAAAGTGTCGTTGGCTGTACTATTAAGTTGTACGTGGTTAGTTCATTTCCTACAACATTTAAATAGGATTGGAGGGAGTAATATTGATAGAACATAAAACTACCATGTCTTATTATTCATCTCAAATATGACACTGCATACAACGTACAGTAGTACTTTACAGATTTAAACTTGATACATTCAGTCTGATTTTTCCTTTTTTTTTCTGGTTCTTAAGATACAAGTCGAAATTGAATATAAAATATGAATTTTGAGCATGACAGATCTGCATTGTGCTTTGCATCTTGATTTTTGCCAGAATATTTCATCATTTTTACAGGCATTTTTCCAGTAAGCTGGTGCATTTGTGCAACCTACATGCCACCACCAATCAGTGAGTCGACAACAATATCCTTTTCTTTATGTACTCCAAGGCAATAGCAGTATCGGTAGGCACAAATAAGTAGTCTATGAAGCCGAACAGTGGAAATATCGTTACATATTCCTTTATTTCACCTCAAATACATTGCACAGTCCAATTATGATCACTGATGCATACACTACATGCGTGATTTAGGCTGGCCGAGGAACGGGTAGTCCGTGTAACCCACGACGGGATCAGGAGTGTAGAACGTTTTCCTCACATACTTGTTCAGACCTGCGTTCAGCCTGAACCGTTCAACTAGGTCCGGGTTCGATATGAACTGCCTCCCGTACGACACTAGATCGGCGTCCCCGCTCTCCACCGCCTCCAGCCCAAGCTCCCTCGTGTAGCCGCCGCTGCACATGAACGTGCCACGGTATGCACGTCGCAGGGTGCGCATCAGGAGGCTCTCTTCCTCAGCGCTACCGTGTGGGCCTGACTCCGTCTGTCCGTAGGCGGCATACCTGGGCTGCGTCACGTGAAGGTAAGCAAGTTCTCCGGCTTCTTGTTGAAGGACGTTGAGCCGTTCGACGACAGCCATACCGAGCTGCATGGGGTTCGAGTCATAGGCATCAAGGTGGTCGATGGCGGGGGATACCCTCACTGCAACTCGCTCCGATCCTATGGAAGATACAACGGCCCGGGTAACCTCAAGTAGAAACCGACATCGATTGGGGAGTGATCCTCCGTAGTCGTCGGTGCGGTCATTGATGCCGTCCTTGAGAAATTGATCAATGATGTAGCCATGAGCACCGTGGATCTCGATGCCGTCGAATCCTGGAATGAAGTTGATCGCCATATCAGCTTATAAATTATAATATAAGGGATATTTCCTGTCGTATAGTTTTATATGCTTGGATGCAACGATTTTTGAATTTAAGCATGTTGTAACCTGCTTCAATGGCGTTTATTGCAGCTTGGCGATATTGCTCAACTATGCCCAATATTTCTGATGTCGCGAGGCGCCTTGGCTTGGGATACTTTCCGTAGGAACCATCAGGCATCAGTATCTTCCATCTTGATGATATTGGCTTATCAGTTGAGGATATTGGAGCAGCGCCGTCTGGCTGGTATACTGGTCGATGGAGGAACATAAGTCAGCATTGGGAACAACAGATGATATGTTTTAATCAAAAAATGATATTCATGCTCAAATACTTACAACAGAACTAGCTGTTTCGAGTAACATATTGATGTACTTCTCGTTTTAGATTATGACACAGTTCTCCAATACACAACGTTGGCCATTATTCATATAAATATGCTCGATACAAATATGGAAATAAATCCCTATCAGATAAAATGATACTTCCTCCGTTCCAAATTATAACATGTTTCGAGTAACATATTGATGTACTGGTTGTTAAAGTTATCATTGAGTGTTTATACCAAATCCAAATTAAATAATTAACATCATTTTTTATTTTGTAGTCGAGTTTTATATGGAAAATAGAGATTGATTCTTTAAGTCCAATAAATTTTAAAATTATACAAAATCCAGTCGGATACTTTAAATCTAGCAGTTAATTTCTAGATGAGAATATTCCAAAATGAGATTTATGTTATTATGAATTGTATGTGGATTTCATACCAACAAGATTTGCTATGTTTTCTTATTTCAAATTTCATACATAAACAAAGTTGTACACTTTCTCTATATTATATGATTTTTTATATCTGCAAATTTATTTTAAATTCTTACACTCCAAATTTTTAGTATGTAAACAGAGTCATCCTTTATCCACATAATATGATTTTCTAAATATAATTTATTCAGAAGTTTGATAACTAAGGACGTCATAGGGTTGTAAGAAACCAAAATTGCGACTTTCCTTATCTAAGTTTCATCATAAAATAGAGTGGTGTTTCTTATCCACCTAATTATGGGTAAAAATAACTTACATCAATTTACCTTTTTCAAGGGAAAATTCACGCAAACTTCCAAAATAATCACTATTCCTCCAAGGGACGAAAGAATGAGCTAAAACTAGTTCAAAATATATGGTAAGTCGAAGTCATGAATATTTCGGTTATGAATTTAGGTTTTCTATGTTTTGACAATTACGACATGTACAAATCCAAATAGAGAAAACTGTCGATCAATCAGGTTCCAGAGTTTCAAGAAGTAAAAATAAATGGAAAAAAACATCTACTAATGAGCAACTGATAATCTAGGGTGTATGTATTTCGCAGATCTGTTGCAGATTTCAGAGCAGCTGTATTATCATTATGCACATAATGAAAATACCTTGGTGAGAAGCTCTGCCTACATGCCATAGTTGGCAGAAAAAGATGCTTCCTTTGGCATGAACAGCATCCACCACCTTTTTCCAAGCATCTATCTGCTCTTGATTGTAAATGCCAGGGACATGAGGAAACCTATCCGACAATGTTATATTAGTTAAAGTCTGAATTGGCGCTAGAAAGCTAACCAAAATTTTCTAAATCATCAGGTGTGAAAATCAAAATAATCTTTATAGAACTAAAGTTATGGTAAATATCCAGAGAGTTTGAAATGGGCAAAATATAATTACACCAAAACCATGGAAATACTATGCAGAAATATGACCATGTGACTGTTCACTATGCAGTTGTGTTTCTCGCATCTTGCAAATACCATTGAGTTTAATGTAACAATTATGCAAAATCAATGTTGAGGGCTCCCGATGTTTTTTCTCAGAACAGAATATGCATGGGTGTAGAACTTGCTCTTCCCTCTATTTTTTATTCAGAGAACACGTGATTTTCTTCGAATTTAGCTCATACCAAATATCCGTAACATTATCGTACATCATAAAGCGGTAGAAAGCATATTGGTTAATGGAATCTGACTAAAAGCTGAGCAGCTGAGGGGAATCTTATTGTATTTTCATGTTTCAAAAGGCTTAACTACTTGAGAACTAAGAGAAAAGTCTAAAACTACTTGCAAATCTAGCGCATCTCCCTCAAGATAAATAATACCGTAGGTGTTACCATATATGTAAAATGGGCGTGGGTTCCTGTTTTGGCGTTTTCTACTACCTCTACTTCAGTATTTAAATGCACGGTTAGATCCCTATCTTGAGCGGGTCACTTGCATAGATTTAAGAATTACAAATTTAGCTTAAACTAAAAGTTGGTCAACTATAGTCGAAATCCTCCTGTTTTTTCTACAGCGGTTCCAAACCACACTTCAGACCTTGTTCGGTTTGGTGGGATTTGTAAATGGTTTTCATGCATTGAGGGGATTAAATCCCTTATAAGTCAAAAAAAACCCCAAATCCCCTTCAATTCACTTGGAGTGGGGATTAACCGACAAGGCCTTATTTGTAATTACAGATGATATGGCATTAAAGATCACTCTGAACCACAATTTAACCATTTGTCGGCCATACGAAAACACCAGAGAATCAATCATTCTGGATTCAAAGTATAGAGTGTTATTGGACAAAGTTTACGAGCTTCGATGGATATTCAAGCTCACGGTCAAACTATAGCTACAGTGCAGTCAAAGTACGACACGATCAGGGACCTAAATCACACGCCAAACATATGTCACCCTTTACTCCTTAAACTATAAGCAGGGTAGGTCCTCTGTACGCGTCACTGAACAGCCACCCACTAACAGAAATCAAAGCTAGTACTCCAACCAAAGCCAAATGTTCGGTGACAGATAGGCCTACAACCGCATGTTAGAGGATCACTCTGCCAGATCTAGCAACCATATTTATCAGAGGAATGCACGCGCACGCACGTAGTGGTACTAGTAAACTAATCCAAGGACCCGGATAAACTAACAGTAGTGTTAGGTGTGCTATTGTCTAGGACCAACACAGGTCATAAAGATGGCAACAGAGAGATATGAAGTGACGAGATTACCCCGGCCCGGCGGGCGAGACGACGGTGCCCTCGGAGATGAGCAGCCCTCCCGGGGTGGACCGCTGCGAGTAGTACTCCGCCAGCGCCGGCCCCGGCAACCCGCCGATTGCCCTGCACCTCGTCATCGGCGCCAGCACCACCCTGCGGGAACAAATAGGAGTAAGCAAAACAGCCAAATTCTGAAGCGCGAATTGAATGGGGGCATGCAGCTCACCGGTGGGCGAGGCTGAAGCGGCGCATCTGGTACGGCGAGAAGAGGGACGGCCGTTGATCCGGCGCCGGCCGATCCATCTGGTGCTCTGGCGCTGGATAGAGAAGAGTGGGCGGGAGGGGAAAGGAAGGCGCGGCGAATTATGGGAGGGAAGAAAAATTGGGTGGGATGATGGTGGGGTTCGAAAGCGAGATATATACCGCAGAGCAGAAATGAGAAAAGCAGACTCGTGTGCGCGCGGCGAGGGGTGGGGTCGCCGCACTGACCAGTCGCCGTAGTTGGGCGCACGAGGCACTAGAGAAGATTCCTTGATTTTAACATGTGGTTTACGTGTTGTGAGTTGGGTGGGTGGATGGATCTGGATCTGCCCGCCGGCTACATCCGGGTGGGCGGCCGCCCCGGGCCACCGAAATCAAGGTCCTCCCATCTGGCACTGGAGGTGGAGCTGTGTAGCGGTGGCCGGCGCCATTAGAGCAGTCGGGAGCTTTCCCTCTGGTTCAGGCAGAGAAAAGACAAAGCGTCTAAGGATGACTCCAACGGGGCGACCCAAACGGACGCGTGTTTGGTCCGCGTTTTGTTCGTTTGGGTCGGGGAACGGACGCGCGTCTGGCCCAAGTCCGCCCCTTTCTGGCCAGTGCCCCCAACGGGTCGACGCATCGACTCCGCCTGGCCAGAGTTTTTGATCATTTTCGGCCATGGTGATCACATTGCAACAAACCGAGTATATAGCAAGCATATGAATCTAAAATAAAACATAATACTGGCTTCATAGGGCCATGTCTGCATACATATCCAAAATATTACAAATTTCGGCCATCGGCCATGTTTTTCCGGCCATATCGGCCATAGTTCAACATAAATAAAACGACCCAGATTTGATCGATCTCGGTCCATGTAGTACCTTTGCTTCTTGAGATAGTAGGCCTTCTTCGTAGGGGTGAAGGCCGAGAGATCCATGTCCATGATCCTGGCCTCATCTTGGCGTAGGGCGAGCTCAATGTCCTTTGCTTTTGCCTCGGCCTCCATGGCCCTAGCCTCGGCCTCCTTGGCTCTTGCATCGGCTTCCCTTGCTCTTGTCCGGGCGTTTTCTTCTTCTATGTCGAGTCTCTTCTTCCGCAAGGGTTGTTGCATCTCGTTTCAACTCGGCCTTCGAGTTGTTCTTCCCTCTTGGCCTCCCTTTCTTTTCCGTTGTGTCCTCTCCCTTATCAAGGGGTTGTCCACCATTTTTTAGGGAGGCGTAGAGGGCCTTCCATTTCTGCTAGTCCTTGAGTGCCCGGTAGCAATGGGTCAAGGTGAAGACCTTCTTGTATTGCCTCTTGAAGGTTTCCAAAGCTTGCAACACCTGGGCATACAAATTTATAGCAACCAAAATAATTTCCAAAGTTTGCAACACCTGCGCATACAAATTGTACAAGGTTTCCAAAGCTTGCAACCAAAGAAGGGAAGAGGAGCCACAAAACTCACCTGTTCATTCACTCCGAAGCCACTTGCTGGCCGGGCTTGAACATTTTCAACGGAGCCGCAAAACTTGCTCGTCTCCGCGGATATGTGGAGCCACCTCTTGGAGATAGATACCTCCGTCCGCTGCGTCTGAATGTTGTGGGGCGGTAGGATTCTACATTCATTGTAGCGCTTGGTGAACCGGCCCCAATATGCCGTCCCTCTTTGCTCCGCCCCGAGAATTTGGTTGATTCCAACCTCGATCCAGGACCCGCAAATGAGCACGTCTTCCTCGGCCGTGAATGAGGCGCCCCTTTGTCTCATCTTTCTCTTCATTGCCCGGACTTGGGTCTCGAGCTCTCCTTCAAAAACCGGCTCATTGTCGATGTTGATCACATCGGGCCCGGTCGGCGGAACTTCATCGTCGCCGGCATCGTAATCGTCATCGGCGTACTCGTTGTTGTCCCTGATCATGTCCTGGAGGACGTCGTCCCCTTCATCATGGACCTCCTCGTAGTACCTGGGGTCACCCGGCGACGGCCTGGGCATTTCGCTGAACAGGTTACGCGCCGGGGCGACCACTGCCGGGGCAGCTGCAGCGCGGCCGCAGTCTGCGCCGTCGGTGAGTGCCCGGCCAAAGGTGTAGTCGGCGTGTTCAGATCAAGCGAAGGTACCTCGACTGGGCTGGGCGGGGATTCGCCTGAGGTAGGGGAAACCCGCGGCGGCATGGTTCTCGGAAGGTACCCGTACGGTGGCGATGGTGCCATCGCGGAAGATCTCGACCTTGGCGGCCGGGCCGCCGAGGCGTTGGAGCTGGCCGCCGCAGTCGCGACACCGACCGCGGCCGCCGTCGGGGTAATTCCAATCAGGAGGAGGGCAGCGGTCGCGGCCCTGGAAACGAGGTCAGAGTCCTCCGGCACGGCGGCGGCCTGCTTGGCGGCGTTGAGCTTCTCCTGCTTCAACCTCCTCCTCCGGTCGCCCCGCTTCTGGGTCTTTGCGGCCCTCTGCTCTTCGGTGAGTTCCTTCTTTGGTTTCTTTGCAGCTTTGGATGCACATCCAGCGGCGGGGCCGGCGGCGGAGGCGGTGCCGGCGGCGGCAGGTCCAGCATCGGAGGCGGCGGCGGCGGCTGCACCGGCCATGGCTAGGGTTGGAGTGTGGACTGGGGTTTTGGGAGAGGCCGAGGCGGCGAGGCCGAAGTGCGGACCAGAGGAGGACACAATTGCGCTCCGCCGCGCGTCCGCGCCCGACGCATCCGTGGCCCAAATTTGGGCCAGGAATGCGTCGCGGCGGACAGAAAAACGGACCGCGGTCCGTTTGCGTCGCCCCGTTGGACCGTGTTTTTGGCTCGCGCGGACAGGGACGGACGCGCGCGGACTCGATGCGTCACCCCGTTGGAGTCATCCTAATGTGCTAGATATTGGGCCTTCTTCCCTTACTTTGCTAGGCCTTTTCCTCATTTGGTTATCAATAAAATGTTAAGTGGGTCAGATGAAGGCCACAAGACTGATCCAAAGGATACAAAGCCGAGAGATTCCACGTTACATCACGTGCTAATTCCTCAATTTTGAATGAATAACCATTTTTTGTGACCCTCTAATTTCTCTCATAGATGCAAAAAAAAGGAACGGCCAACTTAGAGTGATAAGCCATGTCTGGTGAAGGAGGAGCGCCGCTCGCCGCCGTGTCCGGGGAGGCGGACGCGACGACGTCATCCGCGACAACCAGCAGCAAAATCGACGTGTGCCACAAGGTGGCTCAATCATCTTTGATGTGTCATCGTGGCTTTCCCCACCGTGTTGCCGCATGTACCCCACGGGCTACCGGGTGCGTTAGCCCCTGCGGGAGGATGTGCACGATGGCGACTTCCCCGACATCAGTTGGGCTCTAGTGGTGTCGGCCGTCGATATCGAGAAGGAGTAGTTGGGCTTCATGAAGGTCATCGAGCTTTCCGTTAGGTCACCGGCGACCCGGAGACGTGCGCCTAATAGGTTCAAGAGGTGGTGGTTTCCCCTCATGTGTGGCTCGTGCCACGTCTGGCATCCATGCGAGCAAGACCCGACAGTTGGACTGCCCGTGAGAGGCAATTACATGGAGGTTGCACAAATTATCTTCTGTGCATTCGGTTAGGGGTATACATATCTTCTCAGACTTCCGGTCGCGTCCTCATGTGGGCCTCGACACATGCCCCTTAGGGTACAGCTGAGGTGCCCACTGTGGTGGCGGTTGGTGTTCACCACATCCTGAGGGTGGATCCAAATGAACTCTGAAAGAGAGCCTGATCCGATGGATGGACCTCGTGCGGAGTAAATTTGTTTGCCTTATATCCTCTGGTGCTTCCTCTGTTTCTCGTCTAGGGTGCGAGGATAGATGAACCCTTTGTGAATCTCTTGTTGTCTTATCATCCGTTCCTCATGAGTGAGAACCTTCTTCACTCCCACCAGTTGATCGAGCGTCTTGAGCTCCGCGGCGTGTGATAATTTCAACCCAAATGACTAAGACAATGGCCATATCCATGGTATACTTGGTGATAATTTTCTCATATTCGACACACACGCATCTTAGCATAGCAAACAAAAGTTTGAAAAGGAGGTTGCAACTTTGTATTATGAATTCCATTTTATGATTGCCTAAAAAGGGTTTTTTAAGTGGGTACCAAATATATGGATCAAAATGACACCACTGCGATTTTCGTACAAATTTAAACACGTGAGATGACAAACTAGATGTGATGATTTTTATCGCTTTATAAATACCTTTATTTTTTCTAACTTTCACCTGGATTTCTAAAAGTAAGAAAAAATTGTACTAGTTTGTTCATAAAATTTGGCGAAAATAATTGTAAGCCACACTCACCTGTTTATTGAGAGCTATCTACGAAATTTGGCGAAAATATGGCTTACAAGAAGGAAGATCGTCCATGATGGTGAGTTTCAAAGCCCTATATACACTCACCTGTTTATTGAGAGCTATCTACGAAATCTTTCGACTGTGAGTATCAGAAATACTCCGGAGAAGAGAACACCGCCTCGTGTTCAACCGAGATGGATCCCCCCGTCGTCTGGGTACACGAAGATCAACGTGGATGCTACAGTTTCCAAAATCAGTCATTCTAGTGCCCTTGGGGCGATCTGCAGAGGAGAGGATGGTTCATTCATGGGTGCTTCGGCGATATCTGTGCAAGGAATTTTAAACGCAGTGACCCTAGAGTCAATGGCCTGTAGAGAAGCCTTGGGCAATATATGTGCAAGGAATTTTAGACGCAGCGACCCTAGAGGCAATGGCCTGTAGAGAAGCCATTGCACTCGCCGAAGACCTGCAACTCCAGCGAGTGGTGGTGGCCTCGGGCTGCCTTGCGGTCATCAGTAACATGGTGTGCCAATTTGCTGGTGGGTATAGCATGATCCTCCATGAAATTAAGACGTCGTCGACAAGGTTTCAGGAGGTATCTTTCGTCCATGAGCACAGGGGCTCAAATTCAGAGGCTCATAAGGGCATCTCCAGTCGTCCCCCCCAGCGCCCCCCAAGCGGCTTTTTTAGCGCCGGCGCGAAGGAAAATCTTCCAGTCGCACCCCCAGAGCCTCGTTTAGCGCCGTTTGGCGCCATTTTTAGCGCCGACGCACCCAAGCCGAACCCAACGCGCTGGGTTCAGCCTGGGGCAAAAGGCGACGTGGGCCAGCCTTGTCGGCGAGGGAAGATGATTTTCCTCCCTTTTTTCCCTTTTCCCGCAGCTCTCCCGCCATTTCGTCCCACAAATCCCCTCCCCACCCTGCAGCTCCCACCATTTTCCCCAGATCTTGCCGCCATGCCGCCCAAGAAGTTCAACGGCCCCCGCAACCTCGCCGCCGCCGTTGCATCCTCTGCCTCGGCCGTCGTTGTGAAGAAGAGGAAGCCGAGGGCGTCGATGAAGTGGCCACTGGGCTGGACCAACGTGAAAGTGCATGTGTTGTCCCATGCGTGGTTTTGTTAATTAATGACAATCCTTATGTACTAATGTTTGCATTGAGATATTCTTATAGATCCTGTCCATAGGAAAAGATTAGAGTTCATGCGTTGGACTCTAGAAGATTACATGATGATCAATGCTCTATTCAAGGGTTTATATAAAGAATGGTCATCTAGAGTTGAGCATATTGCAAGTATGTCTTGAAGGATTCAAGACATCATCTATATCAAGAGAAGAAGATAAAGTGCAAGTAGATTCATGAAGATGGAGCTAAGCGAGGCTCTCCCATAATGGTGTATGGGGGAGTATTTAGAGAAGTCTCCATCAAGCATGTCCTAGCAAGCACAATCAAGAAAGGTGTTCCAACTTGAGGGAGTCAAGATCGTCATCATCTAGCTCAAGTGGAATGCGCAAGGCAAAGGTATTATCTTGATAGGGTTTCTATTTTACCGGTCTCATGGTGTTAGTGGGAGACCGGATTATAGGATAGACGGCGTACTATCAAGAGGGGCTCTCAAGTGAGTAACTTGATCGCATCTTTGTGGAGAGCTCAAACATTTGCATATTTGGCATATCATCTTTCTTGGTTCTTATTTGGCTTTTATCCATGTGAGAATTTAGAGATTGTGTTCATCTCTATACCAAGTTCTAGTTCACCGAAAATGGATTTCGTATGGAAAACTTGTTGCGTTTTCGGTTTTGGAGGTTTTGCCGGTTCATCTTTTTATAGAGAGGTTTTACCTCTCTACATGTGGATTCCTCCTCACATGATGGACTATGATGTTTCTCTGCATGATCTTGAATAGCTTTTCGTTGCGATTCCAACGAGCCCAAGATCATCGAAATCGGAGTCCGGATGAAAAAGTTATTGCAGTTTTCGTTTTGCTGTTTCTGTCAGTTTTCAGGAAACCGGATATTCCGGTTTGTTTTGGACCGGAATATCCGGTTCTGCGCAGGAAAATTCAGGCACTGGAATTGGGCGGAAATTCCGGTCCAAACTTGGACCGGAATATCCGGCCCGCCCAGTTTCCTGCAATGACTCTATTTCGTGGGGCCCTATAAAAGCCCTCCTTCTTCCCCAAAGAGACAAGCTTCCAAGCACAAAATTACCCCCCATTGTTGACCTCTTGAAGCTTTGATTTCTCTCTATTTCTCCATGATTCTTGCCTCAAATTAGAGGGAAAAGAGAGAGGAGATCTAGATCTATATTTCCACCAATTCATCTCTCCTCTAAGTAAGGGGAACCCTTTGGATCTAGATCTTGGAGTTCCATTTGTTGAGTTCTTATTTGTTCTTCCTCTCTTCTCCCCCCATAAGCATTAGTTGCTTTTGATGGGATTTGAGAGTGGTGGATTTGAGCACTTGTGCTCTTGCCATTGCTTTGTGCATCGGTTTGTGCTCTCCACGAGAATTCGTGGAAGTTGAAAGTTTGTGAGCTTGTTACTCTTGGGTCATTGGACCCTAGACGCCTTTGTGATCACTTGTAGCCGTTCGGGAGCCCCCAATCCAGTTGTGGGTTGTGCCTCGGATTGTTGTTGTAAAGGCTCCGGAATCCGCCTTGAAGGATTCTGATAGTGGAAGGTGAACCAATCCTTTGTGGTGCGGTTCATCGGAGAATAGGGTGAGCCTTTGTGACGTTGAGATCAACCTTTGTGCCTCACACCTCTCCAACGATACGTACTCCCCTAAAAAGGAGGAACTCGGGAATACATCCTTGTCTCCGCGTGCCTCGGTTATTTCTATACCCGAGCTCTTTACTTATGCACTTTACGTTGTGATAGCTTTCGTGCTTGAAGTATTTATATTGCTATCACATTGTTGCTTGTCTTGCTTAGCATAAGTTGTTGGTGCATATAGGTGAGCCTAGTATATTTAGGTTGTTGGCTTGTTAATTTAAACACCTAGTTTTATTCCGCAATTATCAAGCCTAAACCAGAAAAGTTTTAATCGCCTATTCACCCCCCTCTAGGCGACATCATTGTCCTTTCACAACGCCAGGTGGACGGCGGACGTGGAGCGCCGCAAGACCGAGAACATCCACCGCCGGGCGAGGGAGAAGGTGCTGCGCGCCAAGCGGCTGGCCGAGGGTGGCGGCGAAGAAGAGGAGGAGGAAGAAGAGAAAGAGTACGAGGAAGGGGAAGAGGAGCAGGTGATGGAGGTGGATGCGCCAGCTCTGCCGCCCAAGGTGAGGGTCGGCCTCCCACCTCATCCTCATTTCGCCGGATGGGGCAGCCAAGCCAGCGTTGTCTCGCCGACAGGATACTCGCCGATGGGCTTCTCGCCGTCACCATCGCCGCGCTGGAGCGCGTTTCCCCACTACTCCCCTGGGTACGTCGACGGCGACCCGCACGGTGGCTTCGAACCCAACGTCACATTTCCCGCCCTGCGCTCCTCCGCCTCGACTCTATGCAGGGTCGTCGGGATACTCGAGCTCGCCGTCTCTTTGCCGCGCCCTCCCTTTCTCCCCGAGCCAGGATGCCCGCATCCTGTTCGGCGGAATGCATGGTGACTCCTTCATGGACGAACTCATCACCACCGGCTCCATCGCTTTGGCCGCAGCCCTGAGGTTCTTCTCGCAAGGCGGCGGGGATTCATCACAGCAAGCCGGTGGCTTTGGTGGCGAGGCAGGGATGCAGGAAACCAAGGAAGTCGAGGTCGAGCCGGCGGACGTGGGCGTCGGCGAAGATGGATGACGAGGTGTACCCTCATCAAATCCCATGGTTAAGGACCTAGGGTTGAGATTATGGGGAGAGAACGTGGTAGTACTGGTAGTTTCATTGGCTGACAAGCAGAGGCAAAGATTTACCCAGGTTCAGGCCCCTCGGGTGGAGGTAAAGACCCTACTTCCTGCTTGTCTGGTATTGATTGTGGATTATGCGATTACAGGGGAGCTCCGGCGAGATGACAATCTCGCAAGAGCTTTGGTGGTTCGAGTATGGCTTGGTCCCAGATCGGTACCCCTCCCAGCCTTTAAATAGGCTGGGTCTCGGGAGTTTGTAACCGACCTAGTTTACACATAAGGAAAGCCTAAACCGACTATGCCTATGTCTAGTCTTGGAGGGTACTCCATCTTCTTGGGCCTCTTGTCTTGGGCTTCGAGTAGGCTCTTCGATATTGGGCCTTAGTTGTTACGTGCACCAGGTACCCTCATGGTAGGGTACCCGATATGCATACCCATGTCAGTAGCCCCCGAGTACTTGGCCGACTCGAAGAATCGGGCATGGACTCTTTCGTGAGTGCACGTCGTATGCTTTGTATTCTGTACATATAACTTGGAATTCATGTATGAATAGCACACGTTTGGCTATGTCGAGTATCTCATCGACTGTGTTTTATGATGATCAAGGGATAATAGCTTAGCAGGCCCAGTACAGTCGACGGATCGGGAATGGTTAACTACACTTTCGGGTAAAACCTTACTAGCTTTCAATCAAACTCGAGTCCCCGGACTCGAATCTGGAACAAACTGGTCAGATTCGACTAGGCCGCTTGAGGTCTTACTGAGTTGATCTGCAGTATAACTTTGAATTTTACCCAACGCGTCCGTCGGGATTTTTCATCATGTCTGTTGACACGGAAAGTGTAAGGATTAACGTTGCTGGAATAGTCCTTAGCCCAGCTCGAAAGTTCGGCGGGTCTTACCTTTGCACTATGCATGCAGCATCCGAGGTATTTGCGACTGACGCAACTCGGAATGTTTCGAGTATGATTTCTGAACTTTGTTGGACGAGTCATGCCCTTTGTCGACTGATATTTGCCGTTAGGCTATCGGGTGCGTGACAGCGCTCCGATGGGAGTAGCCCCCGAGATTGTGCTTTATTGTTTTGCAATGGAGGATAATCTCAAAAACTCTGCATATGTTAATCAAAAAAAATTGTGCCATAATTCTATCGGGTGCACGACAGTGCTCCCGATGGGAGTAGCCCCCGAGATTATGCTGTATTACTTGTAAATGGAGGATAATCTCAATCATTTTCCTAAGCATCTTCAGTCGAAGAATTTTTTGAACATGCTCCCGATGGGAGTAATATGACTTAGTCGAATGAACGGTCGAGTGACCAATTTTGCCTTAAGAAAGTTTGTCACACCCGAACTAATCAGGGCAATCGAGTGAACAATATGCGTTCAACGTACTTCGAACGTATTTTCTGAACAGATGCTCCAATGACGTCAGGGATGACGTTTATTTCGACTGCGATTTCTGACACGCGTGGCGTGCGTTATGCTGCGATTGATGGGACGTGACACGTAGGTGGGCCCATTTGTGCAGAGCTGACCGAAGACGGTGCCGTTTGGACTTGATTTGACTATACGGGCCCGCTTTTTCCGCAAGCGTGATGATGGCTCCTCTTTTTATGTGCGTAGTGGGCGGAGTGGCCTGCGACGGTTGCCCTCCGCGTTTGCCACGTGTACGGTCAGATTGCATGTGTAACGCACGATTTGGATCTGAACGACTGTGATTGCTTTTGTCGTATGGTAAATAGGGGAACGGCGCTGGCATTTGTTTTTTACCTGCCATTTGCTCTGCGCGGCCCCTGTTCCATCGTCTTCCTCGCGCTCTGCCTCCATTGCTCCTGCGCTAAAGCTTTGCGCGCTCTCCCACCTGCTCGTTGACGATGAAGAAAGCAGCGGGTAACAAGCGCTCCGCCTCGACTGCTGCCGCCGCGCCCGATGCGGCGGCAAAGAAGGGGAAGAAGATTGCGGCTAGCACATCTGCGGCCGCCGTCGACCTCAAGAAGACCAATGGGGATTGGATGAAATCCACCCTGAAGGATGCGCAGCTGGACAAGCTACGCGAGGAAGGATTGCTGCCACCTTCCGACCAACTCCTCGTTATGATTCTGTTTGTAAAGCTGTATGTTGTTGCTCGTCTGAGGTTTGTGATAGTTTCTCATGAAACTTTTATGATGCTTGGAACAGAAATGACCAGCCGCCACTTCATCCAGTTCGTCGCGGCATCATACCCCTTCTCGATCTCGAGCTCAGGCGTCAAACGATGCCGCGGTAATACGTTATATGAAGGCTCGACTTGCGAAACAGGAGCAGGAACTGGCGAGTGCCCGAAGCGAGCTGGAAAGGATGAGGGCAAGGCCTGCTTTACCCACCCAACGGGAGGAGTATGTGCTTGGCGAGATGGAGATCGTGAACAGACAGCTCGAGTGTAAGCATGACTGCCTTGATCTTATGAGTTCACAGCCTGTTCTTTTTTGTTCACCCAACTTGTGTTGTTGCAGGTTTTGTTCAAGATTTCCAGGCGGAGCAGGCTCGCGTGGATGAGCAGTTGAACATGGCAACTGACGAACCCACGACTGGCCGCCAGCACTTTCGATTGGACAAGCACCGAGCACGCATACTTGCGACTCTGCAAGATCGGGTGTGGCGGAGCACTATGCTTCTTGAATTGTGCAGGTCGGCCTTCAGTCGAATCAACCAGATGGTTTTTCCGACTGGGCCACAACCTCAAGGAATCCACGCGTTGCTCGATCTCTTCCGGTCAACAGGTTCCATTCGAGGCTTCATCACCCAGAAGCTTGTGGACGGTGCCAACGCAACCATGGCGTATCTCCGAAGTCAACGTCCAAATTTGCAGCTACGTCCACCCGTGCCTGGATCGTCTTTGTCCCAGTCGAACCTTGACGAAACATTCGATCACGCGAGGACATTGGTTGATTGCTATCAAGCGCAACTTATGGGCCCTGTTCTTCCAGCAAAGGATGAACCAGAAGATTAGGGTATTTATGTATAGGGAACAGCCCCCGAGTGTAAATTTGCCACTTAGTACATATTTGTTCACTTGTATGTATGCAGCCCCCGAGTGTATCGAGTGGGGTTTATGAAAAACAGTTTACATAGATCATGAATTACATAGCCCCCGAGTGAGTGAGGTTATGAATTTTATGAGAGTTGAAGCTTCAACTTATGCCTGCAGGCTCAGCCCCCGAGTGATTGATTGGGGTTGAGCAACTTTTTCCTTTGTGTTTAGTGTTACGATCCAGCCCCGAGTGTGGCTGATTATTATGTTTGAAGGAGCGAAAGCTTTTATGTTTTGAGATACTCAGCCCCCGAGCATACGGGTGTGGCTAAGTTTTGTGCTGATAAGCTATGCGAGTAGTAAGCAGGAAAAGTATGAGGAATTTATTGACTATATTCCATTTATGAATGTTAGGCTGCAGGCCGCCTCATTAAAAACCTTCCAGTCCCCTTAGGTACCCTGGTAAGGAAAAGAGCGCGTCTGAAACCTGCAGCCATCCGACATATGAGCCTATTACATTATGCGACTGAGCAATCTAAGCATAGAAACGGCGCAGCTGCGCAACGTTCCAAGGATTGTGGGAGAGTTCGCCGGTCTTCGCATGCTTCAGTCTGTATGCTCCACCACCTATGACCTCGGTGATGATGAAGGGTCCTTCCCATGGAGAAGCAAGTTTATGCACCTTCTTCTGCTTCAGTCGAAGTACCAAGTCACCCACCTCGAAGGACCTGGTACGCAGTCGACGGCTGTGATAGTTGCGTAGATCTTGCTGGTAGACAGCTGTACGTGCTAGCGCTGTGTTGCGTGCTTCTTCGAGCAAGTCGACTGCATCTTCGAGTGCTTCATCTGCATCGTCTTCATTGTATGCTTCGACCTTGGTGCGTTGAACCTTACGTCTGATGGCAGGATTGCCTCTGCGCCGTAGACCATGAAAATGGAGTGAATTGCGTTGAGGCGTTGGGTGTTGTGCGTAGGCTCCATAGCACAGACGGGAGCTCTTCTACCCAAGCACCCGCAGCCCTTTTGAGTGGCACCAGGAGGCGCTTCTTGATTCCACTCGTCACAAGCCCATTGGCCTTTTCGACTTGGCCGTTTGATTGCGGGTGCGCCACAGATGCATAATTGAGCGTGATATCTTGCTCTTTGCAGAAGGATTTGAATTCCTCAGCCGTGAAGTTTGTACCGTTGTCAGTGATGATGCTATTTGGCACACCAAAGCGGTATATGATGGATTTTATGAAATTGACTGCTGTAGTGGCAGTCGAACTTGTGATGGGTACTGCTTCAATCCACTTGGTGAACTTGTCGACCGCCACCAGAAGGTGAGTATGCCCTCCATGGGAGGATTTTTTGAGTGGCCCAACCATATCGAGCCCCCACTGGGCGAAAGGCCAGGCCAATGGTATTGTCTTCAACGCCGATGCGGGTGCGTGTGGCTTTGTGGCGAATTTTTGGCAGCCGATGCACCTTTTGACTATGTCCTCCGCGTCTTTGAGTGCTGTGGGCCAGTAGAAGCCTGCGCGAAAGGCTTTGGCTACGAGTGATCGACTGCTGGCGTGATGCCCGCAAGTACCTGCATGAATATCACGAAGGATGGCTTGGCCATCTTCAAATGCTATGCAACGCTGGAACATACCTGATATGCTGCGTTTGTAAAGTTCACCGTTGATGACAGTGTATGCTTTAGATCGTCGAGTGACGCGTCTTGACTCTGTGAAGTCTTCGGGTACCTCGCCGCGGAGTATGTATGCGAGGAAGGGTTGAGTCCAAGTTGGCTCGATGAGGAGTACCTCGACTGGTGGGTCCTCTGTGCTAGGTGTTTTGCTCTTGGCTGGTGCGCTGATGCAGGAGTTGCCGCTTCTTTTTGATTGATCTGTGCTCGATGCGCTCGAAGAAGACACCAGGTGGCACTGGTGCTTTGGTCGCACCAATGTTGGCTAACTTATCTGCTTCTTCATTGCTTCACGCCCTATGTGCCGCAACTCGCAGCCTTCGAAGCTGCCCTCCATGATGTTGTACAGGTCACGGTAGGCAATCATGTTATCTGCGATTGCGTCGCAGCCTTCATTGTTTGCTGCACCACCAATTCGAGTCGCCGTAGATCATCAGTCGAGTGCACCCGAGGGCTTTGGCCATCCTCATGCCATGGATCAGAGCCTCATATTCTGCTTCGTTATTGGATGGGAACTCGAATCCCATTTGCAGGATGTAGCGGAGCTTGTCGCCTTTTGGTGATATGAGGATGACACCTGCGCCTGCGCCTTCGTTTTTCTTCGAGCCATCGAAGTACATGGTCCAGGAATTGGACACATCTGGTGCTCCTGGGAGCTGAGCTTCAATCCACTCGGTGTGGAAGTCGGGTAAGACTTGTGCTTTGATGGCCTTCGGGTAATCATACTTGATGTCTCTTGGTGCTAGCTCGATGAGCCATTTTGCTACTCGCCCAGTCGCATTGGGGTTTGTGAGGATGTCCCCGATCCCTGAAGTGCTGATTACAGTGATCGGGTGCTCGGAGAAGTAATGCGTCAGCTTCCTTGAGGACATGAACACGGCGTATGCCAGCTTCTGATAGTGCGGGTACCGCTGCTTTGATGTGGAGAGCACTTCACTCAAGTAATAGACTGGACGTTGTATGCTTTGGGTGTGTCCCTCCTCTCTGTTCGACCACAAGAACAGTGCTCACCACCCTATTAGTTGCAGAGACATATAGGTATAGTGGCTCGTTCCTTGGTGCTACGAGGATTGGAGGGCTTGTGAGGACTCGCTTGAGGTCCGTGAAGGCTGCTTCGGCTTCTGGCGTCCACTCGAACTTATCTGCCTTCTTCATCAGTCGATAGAACGGGAGTGCTTTTTCCCTAGCTTGCTGATGAATCGACTGAGTGCTGCTACTCTACCCGCCAATTTTTGCACGTCGTGGAGCTTTGAAGGCCTTTGCATCGTCAAGATGGCCTGTATTTTCTCTGGGTCCGCCTCGATTCCTCGAGCTGAGACTAGATACCCGAGGAGTTGCCCGGCTGGCACGCCGAACGTGCACTTCTTCGGGTTGAGCTTGATGTGGAAGCGTTTGAGGTTTGCGAATGTCTCCGCAAGTCATCGAGTAGCGTGCTTCTCTTGTGGTGATGACGATGTCATCTACATAGACCTGGACGTTTCGCCCAATCTGCTTCTTGAGGCAATCTTGCATCATGCGCTGATAGGTTGCGCCTGCGTTTTTGAGCCCGAAAGGCATTGTGGTGTAGCAGTAGACCCCGAGTGGGTTATGAACGCCGTTTTTTCTTCGTCCTCTTCCTTCATCCTTATCTGTGGTAACCCGAGTAAGCATCCAGGAAGGAAAACGAGCGCACCCGGCGGTGGAGTCGACGATCTGGTCGATTCGAGGTAGTGGAAAGTGATCCTTTGGACACACTTATTGAGTGCTGTAAAATCCACACATCCGCAGGATGTCTGTATGCTTCTTCTCTACAAGTACGGGGTTGGCCACCCATTGTGATTTCTTGATCTCTCTGATGAATCCTGCTGCGAGTAGCCTGTCGACTTCTGCTTCGACTGCAGTTCTTTTTGGGGCGGATATGCGGCGCATTGTTTGTTTGACTGGTTTAGCACCTGGAAGTAGCTGGAGAGAGTGCTCCGAATTCCCTGGGAATACCTGGCATGTCTGCTGGACACCACGCAAATATATCGCAGTCTCACGGAGGAATTCGACTAGCGTGCTTTCCTATGCGATAGGCAGACTCGACGAGACATTGACTGTCTTGGTCGGGTCAGTCGGGTGCACCTGATGCGATCTTGTGTCGTTGGTGGCACTGAATGCTCTGTCGACTGCCACCTTTTTGTGCTCTGGCATAAGTGTTCGATCGTGGAGACCGCTAGATCAGCGAGTGTTGCTTCCATGCCAAACATCTCAGAGATTTTGCTGAATTCTCGGTCGCAAGAGTCAGACTTTTGGAAGTTCCCCTTGATGTGATTACTCCTTGGTCCAGGCATCTTCAGCTGGAGATGCGTTAATGTGGCACCGCCATGATCGAGCGAATCGAGCGTCCAAGTATAGCATGGTATTGTGACTTTCAGTCGACCACTTCGAACTCAATCGACTCTCGTCCAAGTGCTTGTCCCCGAACGTTACGTCGATTGTATGGTGCCCTCTGGGCTTATGCTTTCCCTCGAACGATACCGGGAAGGTATGTTGAAATCTTGGCAGTTTCGACTGACCTGTTCATTTTGCGGAGCGTATGCTGCAAGATGATGGTGGCCGCTCCCACCATCCATGAAGACCTGGACATGCGTAACTCCAATTTGCGCGTCGAGTACCAGAGCAGAGTGCCCTGGTCGAACAACCGATGGAGGTGGTCCTCTTTGCTGAGCTTATTGTGGTTTCGGCTCCCT